>SPJY01025686.1:4688021-4805943 GCA_005191435.1 Raddia distichophylla | reverse complement strand
GTTATACTATAAAAATGATGCAGCTAAGCTGTCTTGTAATAAATGTGGGGAGTCCAGATATGTTGAGGTAGAGGACGGTCAAGGAAATAAGAGGCAGACTAGTGTGGCGAGGAAAGTGCTTCGTTATTTCCCGCTGACTAAACGTTTAGAACGGTGTTTCATAACCGAAGAGACGGCGCAGCAGATGAGGTGGCATAAGGAGGGTAAAAGGACGAAGGGCGACTTGATGGTACATCCGTCAGATGGAGACGCGTGGAAGCACTTCGATCAGAAACATCCGGATTTTGCAGCTGATCCGAGAAATGTGCGCCTAGCTATTGCCACCGATGGGTTCACCCCTTTCAATATGATTGCTGCGTCGTATTCCTGTTGGCCTGTGTTCACTATGCCTATGAACCTACCGCCGTCACTTTTATTGAAAGAAGAGTTCATGTTTCTATCACTCAATGTGCCTGGTCCAAAGAATCCGGGAAAGAATCTGGATTTTTTCATGACACCTTTGGTCGAAGAGTTGAAGGGGTTATGGGAGAATGGAGCAATAACATATGATAGGAAGACCAATACCAACTTTTTCATGAGGGCTGCCTTTTTATGGTCTATTCATGATTTCTCGGCTTACGGAATGTTTTCAGGATGGAGCACGCATGGTAAGCTAGCATGTCCTATTTGTATGGATGACACAAGCGCGTTCCAGTTAACACACGGAGGGAAGGCATGTTGGTTTGACTGTCACCGTGCTTTTCTGAAGCCAGATCATCCTTTTAGGAAACAGAGAAATGCTTTCCGAAAAAATACCATTGTTAAAGGACAAAAACGTGGGCGGATGACCATGGCTGCCATCAAAGCTTTGCAATCTAAGTTGGTGGAAGGGAGAAATGGTGTTTACAAGGGTTATGGCGTGTCACACCATTGGACACAAAAGTGTAGTTTATACTCACTTCCTTATTCAAATGATTTGCTATTACCCCACAATTTTGATGTTATGCATCAAGAGATGAATGTGGGACAAACAATTTTTAGGAGTAATTTTGACATTCCTGACAAGACCAAGGATAATGTTAAGGCACATCTCGATTGCGCTGAAATATGTAGTCGACCATCAATGAATATGATAGAAGGAAAGTCAAAAAAGCCCAAGGCTCCGTATTGCCTAACAGTCGCACAAAGGAAAGAAGTTCTCGAGTGGTTTGAGGAACAACTAAAGTTCCCCGACGGGTACGCAGCTAATATTGGTCATGGTGTCAATATTGTTCAAGGGAAGATACACGGAATGAAAAGTCACGACTACCACATTTTCATACGTGATCTAATGTTCGTGGGTATGTACCTGAAGACGTATGGAGAGCCCTTTCGGAATTGAGTTTTTTCTATAGAAAACTGTGTGCTAAAGAGATAAAGCAATTTGAAATGGTTAAACTCGAAGAGGATATTGTCGTGCTTGTGTGTAAACTTGAGAAGATATATGTTCCTGGGTTTTTTAACCCAATGGAGCATCTATTGGTTCATTTGCCTGCCGAAGCTAGATTGGGAGGTCCTGTTCAGTACAGGTGGATGTATCCCGCGGAGCGTCGTCTTAAAGGAGTTAGGGCAAACGTTAAAAACAAGGTTCGTGTTGAAGGTTTCATAGCAGAATCGTATTACATGCCAGAGATAACCAATTTCTCAAACAAATATTTGGCGAGAGAGCACAATGTCAACATTCAATTATCAAGATACAACACAGTTTGTAACGAACCCCAATCTGACCTAAAACTGTTTCATGGAAAAGGCAATCCTATGGGAAGAACTACTAGACGAGAGTTATCACAAGAAGAAAGATTGGTTGCACTGTTATATGTGTTCGATAATATGGAAGAAGTGGGGGACATGCAAAATCAGTTTATACAAAGAGAATGGACAGGGTTGAATGAGCCCAATTCGGAGGAAAGAGCTAAATTGATGAAGGAGGGCGCTAGACCTGGACGTCCTAACTTCATAGTTTGGTTTTGGAAATATGTAAGTTTGATTATTTAAATTTTTTTCATAACTTCATAACCTTTATAACATACCAGTGACTAACTTTTATTGTTTTGTATAAAACAGTGCACGACTCATTCGAGTGTACACAACGATCTCCGTATTTTATCGTGTGGACCCAGATCAAGCGTAAAGGTGCACCGAACTTATGATGTCAATGGGTTTCGTTTTAGATCGGCATCTCACAAAAAAACAAAACCTAATTTAAAGTCAATCAACAGTTGTGTACTGTGTTACGGTGAAGATGGTACGGAGTACTACGGTATTATAGAGGAAATAATTGAACTAGTATTCGAAGGAAGTAAGGAACTATCGGTTGTTCTTTTTCGTTGCATTTGGTTCGATCCTTTCAAAAGGGTTAGACGTCGACCTGAGTTAGGTTTGGTGGAGGTTAATCACACGTCAAGATTACGAGGGTATGATCCATTCATACTTCCCAACCAGGCGGAGCAAGTGTACTATCTGTCTTATCCATGTCGCAAAGCAATGAAAGGTAGTACTAAACGCCACGAGGAAGATCTTCGTTCATGGTGGGTTGTGTACAAAGTTCGAAGACCTCGAAGGTTGGCTATACCGACGTCCGATGGTTACCATCAACCAACACAAGAGCAATGTTTGAATGGGAATGTCGTGATTGATGTTGGGAATGGACTGGATAACCTAGAAGCCACAATAGATGACGATGTGAATGAAGAAATAAATCCATGTAATCAGCAAGCACAACAAGCACCGCAAGCACGACAAGAAGGGCTTATCGATGACCCTCTCGATGTAGATGATACATACTTCTAATTCAATGGTATTCATAATGGTTAATATTTTTCTTTTAATTTTTTTTATTTTTAATTACATGTGGACTAATATTTAATTTTAAATGCAGTATGCCACGACGACAGTTCAGGAGGAGCGCCTCGCAGGACGAGGACGACGACTGTGATCTCGAGGGGGGCCAGGAGGGCACTCCAGAGTCTGGACAGGAGGGTACGCCAGATCATGATGATCTGGCACTGACACAGGAGTCTGGGGCCGGAGAGGGCTCTGGTCAGCCTGGGAGCTCTCAGGGTGGTAGAAGGGGCCACAACAAGTTGCCCAAGGCGGCGAGACATGCTCATCAGCGTATTGTTATTGAGCTGGATGGCGATAGGTAATTTTAAAGATTTTATTGTAATTCTTAATTCATTGTTAATTAAATTAACTAACTAACTATCTTTTGTTCATTATAGCAACTTTTCCAATGTCCACCATAATAAATACGATACCCAGCCAGGTAACGCACTAGGCATCCTCGTCCGCCAGTACTACCCTGGTATGGTCGGTGAGGAGGGGGTACAGCATCCCGCTTATTCTTAGGATGACTACAAGGTGGCGCCGCACGGTGATAGCACCGCCGCTGAGCAGATAAGACGGGACTTTTGGGTGCGTGATAACTTTTCTGTTTTCCATTTGTGCCACCACCGCTGCCGCTTACTCTTGTTTCATTTGTTTTCAGCTTAGGTACCGCCCTCATTCGGGCTTGGAGAAGGCCGACATCGATTCTGTCATGGACAGGAACGGGAAGCAAAAGGTGCAGGATCTGATGTCCAGTGCACGGGTCACTGCTGTGCAAGATTTTCACAGGTATTCACTAATTGCATCTGACGTTTTCGGTACAAATTTTTACTAACGTTTGATGTATTTTTGTTTTATCTGGTCAGGATTGTGAAGGGCGAGAAGATTACTTTGTCCGATGCTTGCAAGCTGTACCTGCATGCTCAAGAGTACGCGCAGGTTCGACCAGACTGGGTGTCGAACGCTCCGGATGCCTGGGAGGCCCTATCGCAGCACTGGGCCAGCGAGGCGTTCATGGAAAAGTCCATGAAGGCGAAGAAGAACCGGGCAGCTATGACCAGCAAGACTACGACAGGGAAGTCAAGACAGAGATATTTCTGAATCGTGCTTTTCGAGATACGCGAAATAAAAACACCCTTGTAACTTGTCCATGTGGTGATTGCGGGAACTGTAAGAAAAGAACCCGCGCTCAAATGGAGATAGACCTGTATACGCATGGCTACAAAGCCGAGTACTGTCGATGGGTTTATCATGGAGAGAGTCGGTGGGCCGATCCACAGGCTAGCGCTCGGACAGGACCATCTGAGGTAGCATATTGTCTTATTTATGTACGAGTTAGCTTAGATGATATTTTGTAACTATTGACACCGCTTTTCGCAGGTCGGAAGATTACATGCCAGAGGTGCGAGCTTCGCACTCGCAAACGGAGAGCCGACGCGCCTTCGAGGCCCGGATGGGGAGGGAGAGGCAGCGGGAGAGGGAGGAGAGGGACCGGGAGAGGGAGGAGAGTAGGCAGCTGATGCAGGCGATGAGGGAGAGCCTGAGGAGCCACGAGGAAGCAAGGCAGAGGCAGGAGGCGGAGATGGCGAGGCAGCGAGCGGAGTTCGAGCAGAGATTCGCCTATCTAGAGTCTCTCTCTCGACTGGGCGGGGTAATGTCCTTAAACCTATAATATCCATTCACATGTCGTTTATTGCAATTAAATGCATAAGTTAGTTGTAAATAAAATTTTAGGCTGGTCCGAGTGGTACCGCTGGTGGTCCGGTCTTCTATGGGGGTCCGCCACCATATCGAGGTGGATACGGGACACCGGCTCCCTATATGACCTACGGCGCGCACACTGCTCCACCAGGTGACTACGTGAGCCCACCTCGCCCACAGGGTGACTTGCCGTATGTGACATCGACGGTAAGTTATTAACTCACGTTAATTCATGTTGTACACTGTTTATAAATGTTATAAACCATTTATATGTGCTTTATATGCAGGGTTCCGGTTTAGCGGCTATCGGTGAACTTCACGGCACGGAGGGAGGAGACACATCAGCGAGCCAGGAGGGTCCCACCTGGGTTACCGACCTCTTCGCGAGCGCCCCGCCGATGTTTGCCCAGCCGTCCAATCCACCTCCGTCAAGCGAACCCCGGCCGAGCGATCCGGACCAATAGATCGCTAGGTTTATTGCATTTATTTTAAAACTGCATGTTTTGTGATGAATTTGGATGTGTTATATATATGTGGGGATGAATTTGCATGTGTTATATATGTGATGATGAATTTGGATGTGTTATATATGTGTGTTGATGAATTGTGGTCGCTTTTATGCGACGAGGAGTATATGTGAATGTCGGGATGTTTGGGTTTGCAGCCGTGAAAATTTGTGTTTTTTTGTGGTTTTAATTTTTTTTTTCTGTTCTGTTATTGTATCGACGGTCAGTATTAGGCCGTCGATACTATCTCAGCAACTACTGTGCCGACGGCCAGTGATTGGCCGTCGATACTATGTAGCATGTGTCGACGGCTAGGTTGAGGCCATCGATACTGCTTGCCCCGTGCCACGTCACCAGTAGCCTGCCCTGTGGTGGGACCCACTATCATTTTATCGACGGCTTATACTGGCCGTCGAGACTAGGGCGCTCTGACAGCAAACGGCGTCTTGGCCATCTGTGTCGACTGTTGTAGCGTTAGCCGTCGATAATAATAGTGTCGACGGTCAGGCCGTTGAGACTATTGCTCTCTCTCGACGATGTTGCCTCGACGGCTCTGTCTCGACGGCTGGCCGTCGATACTAACTTATCCCGATGGTTTTGATAATTTTATCGACGGCTTAAACCGCCGAGAGCGTTGCAGTCTCCTGTAGTGTGAGACGAGGGTCGCAAGACTCGTCACACAGCAAGATAAGAGTATCGAAGGCTACGGCGAAGCGAAGAGTATGAGTGCTTCTGCGGGGGCACGGCGAAGCTAGCGTGGCTCTTCGCAAGGTAGGAGGGCGAGGCGAACAAGTTGAGCTAAGCGAAGGGTACAAAAATCCTCGCGAAAGGCGCGGCGGGGCCCGCACGACCCTTCGATACGACAAAGGAGCCACCGCAACATATGAAGGCAGGGGTGGAGAGGCGAAGACCCGTCACTTTCCCCGGAGGCACCAGCCCTTGTCAGGGTCACACCTTTACAGGGTGTTCCATCATGGGATTCCCTTCGTAACCTCCTAAAGGGGGACAGGGGCCCGACAAGGTGCAACGGCTGGTGCACCGCGTGTTAGGATTGTGCCCCACGGGGGTAGGGTCGCCAAAAGATCAACTTGAGATGTAAGCAAAGTCCCTAGGCCCTTGGATCAAGGATCCTCGGCCACGGGGGGAGGGCAAAAGGGACCTTTCCCATGTATGTAACCCTAGACCTCCTGCGTATAAATTGGGCCCAAGGCCGTGTTGTAAGGACAAGATCGTTTCCTCTCCAACACTCTCCCCCACTTCTCCACTACCCGAAACCGTGTCCGCTCCAGCAGCGTGGAGAGGCACCCCTCTTGCTGCCAAAGCCCCAAAGTCCTTCGACAACAGCGGCGCGGTGCAGCGGTCGGCTGGGGCGGGAACAGTGCGGGGCCCACGGGGCAGGTGGCGTACGCAGGTTGGTTGGCTCGGGTGGCTGTCGGCGAGGCGCGCGCTGGCGCGGCACTGCGAGCTAGGGTTTCGGATCAAATTTTTTGCCAACATTCCTCCCTTGTTTCTCCGCCAATCATAGCGAAATTTATATCCAAATTGATCGTCTCGACGAGTACGTTCCAATGGTGTTCTCCAATCTTCGAGTTGAGCTTCGGGCAGGGAAGGAGATGGGGTTTTCCTATCGGGAAGTGCTCGAAAAGCTGTGACAGCTAGGGTTTTTGAGTGGGGGTGGCTAAAGTCGCGAGAGAAAGGTCTTGGGGGCTTTATATAATGCCTTGGTCGGCTAGGGACGAAGAGAAAGGCAGGTTGAGCTCAATTTGGGTCTGAGTAGACTTCTGGACCTAAACCGAGTAGATTTCGGACATGGACTTGGCTTAGGACCTTTTAGAGGGTTTTGGGATGTGGGTTGCTGGTCTAGGATGACCATTGCTCGGCCTAGGGTTAAGAGGAGTCCCTCCGGGGTGTTTCCGGAGCTTTCTAGGGCATAAATAACCTTATATTAGCCTTTAATACATAAAATAATACTAACTAATACTAAATTTTAATTTTTCAAATTCTTCCTATTTTTTAAATAACTTGGGACATTCTAATATTTATTAGGATGTCACAAAACCTCCCCCTTAAAGGAATCTCGTCCCCGAGATTCGGAGAAGGGTACGGGACTTCCTCCCCCCTTAACGAAATCTTTCTCGTCCATCTGATGCGGTGAAAGGTCTCGAGGAATTTTGAAAATCCAGGGCCTGTGGGTTAGGACCCAATCACGCTTCATACTGCACTCTGATGCTTCTTCATCTTCGACGGTGTTCTTGATCTAATCCTCCAGGGGAAAATAGATAAGAGGGAATAGCAATAGAACAGACGGGGTAGGGTAGACACTAGGAAGAAAAGATAGAGAGTAGAAAGACATGTTGATCCAACTTCTGGCAGAAAAAGGTTGGTAATCATTTTGAACAAGAAAAGAATTTAGAGAAGAGATAGAGATAATAGAGTCAAATTTTTGGTACACACCATTGGCTTGTGTCCTTGCACGTTGCTTTCTTTTTGCACATTGCTTCCTTCTTGATGCTCCAAGGAAAAGGGTAAGAAGCTAAGTTCTAAGTGACATCCCAATTAATTTTAAAATAGTTTTGAAAATTTGACTTTTGCACTCAATAGAAAAATTCAAACGAATAAGATCCAACAATCTTTTATCTTGCATTGGCGCAAAGGCGTTACAAGACACAAATAAGAACGAACTCAAGCATGGAATATAAGAGCAAACAACAATTTAGTTGTTATAGTAACGCTATCATTATTAGCTACTTTATTCTCCATACATAGGGAGTATCAATGTTCCATTTAGTGATGCACAAACCAGTTTTAAAACAAAGAGAGCAAATAAAACTTTCTAAACTCCTTTTTTTAAAAGACTTTTATTTTCAAAGAACACTCTTTATTATTGTTTTTCCTTCCAAAAAAAATCTTTTTCAGCTCACCTCGATCTCCACATCCTCCTTCAATTTTGTAGTAGTACCAGTTTTACACCGTCTTCTTCGTCTTGTCGTTGTGGTGGCTCTTACCATTTAGCTTCGATCTTCTCGTCGTTACGGAAAATAAACTCAAGCAATACATCAAACCGTTTACTACTAAATAACTAGCTATTTATATCACCCTAGTTAATGAATATCCGTATCCCAATGAGAAAACCAAAAGTTGATACGGCATACTCCACACAAAAATATATTTTTCTTATACGAATCCTAACACTTCATCTTCGAAAAAGTAATGGTTCTTCATCTTTATCGAGTATTCTTCAATTTCTTCTCTTCTTCGACGACGGTCTTTCCCCTTCAATATGCTTCTTCAGTTATTAATGTTGGGTAGTAGTGTAACTCCATCTTGAACAAATTTGGTTCGTTGACTAACTTTGAATCATGGTGTGGATAGAATAAAATTTATAAAATAGAAGAATAGGCAAGAACAGGATGAACTTCAGAGGTGAGTAGACAAGTGTGAAGGCAGAGAATTCCTACATAGGAAAGGAGTAGACTTTGAGAATAGGTGAGAAAGGAGGGAGTAGCAAGGAAGTTTTCAAAACTAATTATTTGATATAATCCTTAAGTTTAAAGGTCAACTAGCTACGGTATCCTAAGGTCAACACCACCTCTGATACCACTTTTGTCGTGACCCCGGTGTTTCCACACCAGAATCGGCACCATGACTGTACTATGCAGGACTAGTACTCATGGTGGACAAACGGATATCATCGCTGGCATTCAATATCTAGTTCAAATACAGTTTTACAATATACATTACCAGATATTGAGAACAACAAATAAAGATAAACATCAAAGTAGCAGAAAGCCTTCAGCGACAAACATCCAAGTAATTGACCCGGACTCCCGCAGCTAGCTCCACACACCTGAGTTCGGACCCTTCTGGTCCTTGCAACCTGAACAGCAAATATCCACTACTTGTATACTGAGGATGTGGCTCCCCCGCAAGCAGTCTAGCTAAATAATTGAATGCAAGGATCAAATATAGGGAGGTTGTTTTACACAAAACGTATTGTCTAACCAATTTTATTAGTCAAGTTTATTAAGTGAATGCATGAACACAATATTCTCTTAATCAAGAGAAGTGCATCCAAGAACTTAAGCCAACACCAACCCACACTAGTCAAGTTATTATTTGAAAGGGTGAATTCTACATGTGAAGACCTTTCGCCCCATCCATAACCGTGGCACGGCTATCATGATAGTTTTAACTCTGCAGAGGTAGTGCACTTTACCCACTGGTCCCATCTCAATCCTAAAGGGAGAAATGGTACAAGGTCCTTCGCCTACTCCGCCCGCTACTTCGCCAGCCCTTTACTTTAGGTTTCCCCGGTCTGGCCGGCACCCGCCTCGACAGGGTACCCTGCAGGACCAAGATGCCGCACCAGGTCATTCCCCACTAAAGCCTTTCGGTCACAGGTTCATACCCGCTTCGGCCAGGGACATGAATCCCTCCCGAGAGCACAAAAATGTGATCGGACATCCTACGAGCCAGGGGTTTTCGGGACTTGTAGGTTACTAAGCCAGGACCCTTGGCACAAGGCCTCAGGCGCTAGTGGTTGCACTTGTTTAGTTTGGTTTAGTGGTTCACAAGCATGAGTCCTTATTAGAGGAGACCCTTCCATACCACAACCACATCCCGGAAGCATCCATGCCGGGTCTCCCCTAGCCAACTCATCTTTTAGTTATTTAGGTTTTGCCAAAACATCATCATCACAAGGCCAAAGTCTTACGACAATTCTTTGTAGTAAAATTTATTAACCAACCTAAATAACTAATCAAAGGACAGGCTAGGAAAGTAAAAGGGGTTCTCAAATGATATTAGACCATATGCTAACACAATTATTAGCATACATGGGAACACACACACTAATGCTAACATGCATGCAAGTGAATAAGTAATAACAGTGATACATCCCAATTCATCGACTATGCCACACCATCAATCAAAGGGCACAATCTAGTCTTCAGGTACCTCCGCTACGTACGGTTCCATCTCCGGTCTTAGCCATCCTTCGGGTTTATAATGACTGTCGCGATCCCGGTACACATAGGAGCAAACGCAAATAACATCAAATATCAATACAGTGCATAAGCAAAATAATATTATATTAAAATACTAGAGGAAATAAGGAATTTAACGGCTCTGGAATCACCTGATTTGGAGTTCGGGAGCTCTTGCAATCATTTCGGGAAGTTTCGGGTAAATAGGAAAATCCCAGGAAATTATAAAGGCTTGAACTCCTTCATGGGCCTCAACCAGGGTTTCGGCCCACTCCTCCTTTTCCCCTCGGCTTGGGCCAGCGTAGCCTATAGGGGCGGCCGTAGCAAAGGCTGATAGGGGCGGTGGCTCGGCTGACATGCGGGGCCCGCGGCGCATCTGGGCCCGCGCGTCAGTGGCGTATGCGGGGAGGCGCACTACTGCAGTGGCGTGCGGCGAGGTGCGGGCACGCATAGGGGGACCGGCAGGGACAAGTGGTGAGCGGCGGTTGGTGGCGAGGCGCAGCGGTCGGCTGGGGCGGGAACAGCGCGGGGCCCACGGAGCTGGTGGCGCACGTCGGTTGGTTGGCGCGGGCGGCTGTCAGCGAGGCGCGCGCTGGCGCGGCACTGCGAGCACGCGAACCGAGGACAGGGGTCACCTCCTCCATGCTAGGGTTTCGGATCGAATTTTCGGCCAAGATTCCTTCCTTGTTTCTCCATCAATCATAGCGAAATTTACATCCAAATCGATCGTCTCGACGAGTACTTTCCAATGGTGGTCTCCAATCTTCGAGTTGAGCTTCAGGCAGAGAAGGAGCTAGGGTTTTCCTCTCTGGAAGAGCTCGAAAACTTGCGACGGCTAGGGTTTTTCAGTTGGGGTGGCTAAAGTCGCGAGAGAAAGGTCTTGGGGGGTTTATATAATGCCTTGGTCGGCTAGGGACGAAGAGAAAGGCATGTTGAGCTCAATTTGGGTCTGAGTAGACTTCTGGACCTAAACCGAGTAGATTTCATACTTGAACTTGGCTTAGGAACTTTTAGATGGTTTTGGGACGTGGGTAGCTGGTCTAGGATGACCATTGGTCGGCCTAGGGTTAATAAGAGTCCCTCCGAGGTGTTTCCGAAGCTTTCTTGGACTTAAATAACCTTATATGAGGCTTTTATACATAAAATAATACTAACTAATACTAAATTTTAATTTTTCAAATTCTTCCTATTTTTTAAATAACTTGGGACATTCTAATATTTATTTGGATGTCACATATATCCCACTTGTTTCTCTTATCCTTGACAACTTATCCTTAACTAAATAAACTAGGGGAGATCAATGTGGTGTTTATAGAGATTATGTCCATGTCTATACTTATGTGGGTTTTTAGATCATTATCTAGGGTAGTTACTATTTTAGGGTTTAGTTTCTATATCTATCAATTAGGTAATATTTTTTTTGATGGGAAAACCATAGGGGAGAACCCTATGGTATAAAGCATATATTAGATAGAAGTTATAGTTATAGTTTTGCCAAATATTTACATCATTCTTCATAGACTCCTTGAATCTATGAGAATGCAGAAGAAGCAAAGTTCTAACATTATCTTTCCATATAGAAAGAGACATGGCCAAAGATTCAAAAATGCATCTATTACGCATGATCCACAATTCCCAACTTGCTATCATAATTAATTCCATGAAAAAGCTCCTATTGTATGTTTGTCTCTTTCTGATAAGTTGATCATGTATTGGCTCATTTGTCCAAGAGAGTTGCAAAGCTTGCCAGCATTGGGAACTAAAGTGGCATAGGAAGAAGAGGTGTCTATTTTCTTCTAAAGCAGATTGGCATCCCATACATAAAGGTGAATCATCAAAGTTTTGTCCCTTCCTCAACAGCATGTCCATAGTATTTAGTCTGTCTTTCAGCAATAACCAGAAGAAAATTTTGATTTTTGTTTGACATTTGCTCTTCCAAATAAGCTTGTATAATGGAATGTCAGGTAGTGATAAAAACGAATGCTTGTAAAATCTCTGAGAGGTGTAGGTTTGACTATTCCATATCATTGTCCATTTGTCATGATCCTGAGATGTGTGACAGTTTGATAGGATATCTTTGAGCTCAATCCATTCCTGATATTCCTAATCCATGAAGGGTAGCTGTCGGTACCACCCCTTGGAAACTCATTCCAAGACGAGGCGCCATCATGCACTAGTCCCAATGTATCAATCACTAGTGCAGGTTGCATAGCTGGTGACCATTTCATACATCGAGGTTCCAAATATTATTACAATAGATGACATGATGTCACCAAATAGTGTAGTCAGGCCATGGGCCAAGTACATAAAAGTCTTACTTGACCATCAGAGTATGTGAAAATACGGAAATACTAAAACCAAAAATCACACCTATCACTATGCAACCCTACATACGACCGGTGGAGATAGTGGAACCGCCTTCTAGCCTACTCTTCATCCATGTAAGTCGGATCATCATCCTCGTGACAAGCGTACTCGTCCTCGTCCTCCATTGGATGCTCCAATTCTGAGGGATTTAAATGTGAGAGTCAGTGTATTGTCCTCACTAGCACTAGCGAGCCAAAGACATCTAATAATGCTTAAGGGATGTATGCGGAGGGTAAGGGTTCATTTGTTTGCACAAAGCCAACTTTATAAAACAAGACCTAAGACTTAGCCAGGAGGAATTCAAACCAGAGGAAAGACATATTTATTATTGCTTTTATGTGACTAGGGCAGTTTCTTGAACTCTGCCAAACGGTGTCACCATAACATTTCTTTCACCAATCACATCCTCCTTACTCCGACAGTTTCTTGAACTCTGCCAAATGGGGTCGGTTTCTTGAACACCGCCAAACGGGGTCAGTTATTTGAACTCTGCCAAACAGTGGACAGTTTCTTGAACCCTGACAAACTAGGTCGGTTTCTTGAACACTGCCAAACGGGGTCGGTTTCTAGAACTCCGCCAAACGTGGTCGGTTTCTTGAAACCCGCCAAACCACTTCACTACTTCAAGTAGTTTCTAGCGCTTTGCCAGACAACTTAACTTTACCAAACCACTAACCTTTGCTAGACCACTTCTCGGATACCGTAATTCATCATGAGTATGTATGATTGAGTCGGAGAAACATGGTTCTCCGCCCTGGGGTACGTGACCCAAATCATTAAAATTTGAGACCTAAGCAAGGCTAAGCAGTTATTTACCATACCTAAGGGGTCTAAACATTTTTATTTTGTTTTCTAAACCAGGGTTGTCAATGAAGGTGATATCATGGTTATCACGAACAAATCAAAGGATATTGACATTATCAAGGCAATACCAACGTGGATAAAAAAATCATCAATGAACATGGCATGATACATCATGATTAGCAATCTAGGTCTTTAAGTTGAATCAGCATGCAATTTGATACTTTAAAAGTAAATACTCTATAAAACTGGGTAATCAAATATGCAAGATTAACTTTTAACTCGCACTAGGGAAAGTATGTACTCTCCCTAATAAAAGTAACCTTTTGATGTTATCCCGCACTAGGGAAGGTCCCAATCTTCCCTAATATGGGCAAATATACTTAAGATAGAATTTCACTCGCCTTCGTTGTCGGGATTGAAGTCGGGATCAACAGTAGGGTCCTCGGAGTTGTCGGGAGCTCCTTCTATAGCTATTTGAGAATTGCAAGATTCAAATAAGAACCAGAATGAAGTGCATATGACATGATGCATGATGCGTATGATCCTAACGAGGGTTGTCGGTGTCATTCATATGAGGTAATCCAGTTGGGTAACTAGTCATTAGGGTTGGAGCTTATACCAAAATTGCAAAGGTGCATGAATTGTCATAAATGGAATGAGAGTATAATAAATAAGTATGCAATGATGTCTATACTCAAATAAATGCATAAATAAAAATATAAACCCTAAGTATAAGCCCATATATGATAAAATAGATTTTTATCTAGAACAGGACAATTTAGGCAACATTAATGTAGAAAATATTAATTTAGTTACTTAAGTTGCATGATCGAATTGCTAATTACCCAAACTATTTTTTTTTTGTAGAAGGTATGCATCTTAACAACACAAGGTTCCATGTTTTCAATTCTACTCAGTTTATGTTTTATCTAGAATTATTCTAGATAAATCCATGATTAAACTTGTGACAAGTGTTAGTATAGAAAGGATTCCATGTAAAGGTTTAATTGGCTAATTATCACTAATCAAATTCCTAAACATGAGATTACATTTTTCTAGGGTTCCAGAGAAGTCATAGTATTTACTAAAATTTTCTAGAGTATTTTAATGCTCAGATACTATTTTTAAACCATTTAAACTCTTTATAGGATTTTCTGGATAACAAGAAAATGAGTTATAAAGCTAAACAAATTGCTCCAGAGAGATTTTCTACAGAGAGTAGTGCATATTATATTTTTACAAAATCCCTAGCAACCTGTAGTATTTATAGGAATTTTCTCCAAATTAATACACTCCATTTGCTATTTTCAGAAATTCAAAAAGGCTTCTTAGGAATTATTTAAAATCAAAAATGAATTCTAAATCGGCCAGCACAGTGTTGGGCCGGCCCAAGTGCACAGAAGGCCGTAGCCCACCTGCGCGAGGGGGTCCGTTTGAAGGCATCCGTCCGATCAAGATCCAACAGAGCGTGGTCGTCGTTTTCCTCCCGCCAGAGAGAGAAAACGGGAGGGGTCCCGTGGCTTTTGCGACGGATTGCGGGCTCTAAAAGGCATCTCTTCACGTGATTCAAATTGCTTTGGCTTCAGTGGCTCAATGCGCACCCAATGGTGGTGGTTTCAACCCGAGGTGTGGCCTATGGAGGCGGCGCGACAAGCGAGGACGGAATGGGGCTACGGGAGCATGTCCACACGATGCTACGGGCTACCACTAAGGTATTTAGCGTGCGCATGAGCGACGCGAGGGATAGTGGGTGCTTACCGTGCGTTTGGTTGCTCGTGAGCAAGTCCAGAGCGGATTGTCCACGAGCGTGTCCGACGCAGTGGTGGAGCCGCGACCACGGTCCGAGCCACACACTTCGAATCAAGCTGCGATTCAGAGGGGTTAGTGTCGGGACCACCCCTTGGAATCACATTCCAAGGCGAGGCACCTGCCTGCACTAGTCACTGGAAGTATACTAGTGCCGGTTACATAGTTGATCATCATTTCATACATCGATATTCCAAAATATTATTACAAGAGATGACACATAAGTCACCAATTGTCCAAAAGGCCATAGGCCAAGATACAACAAAGTCTTAGTTCAACATCAGAGTATATAAAAATGCGGAATATCAAAAACCAAAATTACACCTATCGCTATGTAACCCTACATACGACCGGTGAATAGTCGGAACCCCATGGCAGCCTACTTTTCATCATAAAAGTTCGGATCATCGTCTCCATGAAACCCATAAGCATCGTCGTCCTCAGTCGGAAACTCCATTTCTATAGGGATAATAAATGCGAGTGTCAGTGCTTTGTCCTCACTTGCACTCGCGAGCCAACGACCATCTAATGATGCTTAAAGGATATATGTGGAGGCTATTGGTTTGTTTTATTTGCGGAAAGCCAGTTTTATAAGACAAAGCCTAAGACCTAGCAAGTTATAAAAAGCTAAATCATTATCATTGTATATGAGCACAAGCAAGTCAACAACAGTCAAGCCACAAGTCCAAGCCATCCTCCAACCAGGGTAGTTTTAGCTCACTACCAACTTCTCCACCTGATCCAAACCATCTCTGAGCAGCTCCGTACCATATCCTGAATAACTTCTTACCCCGCCATCATGTTCCAAGGGTGACTAGCCCTCATTGTGGATCACATTCACACACGGTTGTCCTATATTGTCTTATCCGGGGAGGTCAAGCCCAGGTCAAGCCCCAAACTTAGACTCACAGGCCGTGAGCAATGGACCTAGATCTCCGTAGAGACGACGTGGGACTGTCTTCACCTCGAATCTAAGAACCACGTACACGGAACCAGTACGTACATAGAGCAACCATACTGACCCGCCACACGAGTGGGATCACGTACCCGCACAAAAGAGGGGGGCATGTGCCTACGAATAGGCGTATGCGTACTCCAGTCACACGGACCCGCCACACTAGTGGGATCACGTACCCTCAATTAAATGGGGGCACGTGCCTACGAATAGGCCTGTGGGTTCTCCAGCATTGGCACTACCTCGAGAATCGCGATGGCCACTAGTTGAACCAGAGATCCAGATCTCGATCTGGAGAGGGCGAACCACTACACGAGAGTTCCCGCAAGACACTCCGTGCCTCCAATGGTCAGACCCTCAGTACACCATATCATGTTTAGGCCGCCTCACGCCCACCTGCTTCCTTCTCACACCATAAAGAGCTCATCATGACATCTCCATGTCTACTCCCAAGGCCTCAATCATCCATCTCAATCATCCATGATCAGCGATCACACACACGAGTATGCCAGGTCCCAAAGTTCATCCAAGTCAAGTATGAGAGGTGTGTCGGTGAATATCGGTTCACAGTTCCGGGGTACGAGACCCATTATAAACGTGGGGGTGGGGGACCTAAGCATGGATAAGCTAGTTTTACCAGACCTAAGAGGTCTAAACAATTTTATTTGTTTTCTAAACCAGGTTGTTGATGGAAGTGATATCAAAGGAATCACTAGGTAAAGTAATAAATGCATCAATGAACATGGCATGATACATCATGATTAGCAACCAGGCATATAAGCTGAATTAGCATGCAATTTGATACTTTAAAAGGAAATACTTGTAAAACTGGGTAATCAATCATGCAGAATAAGGTTTAACTCGCACTAAGGAAAGTAGGGTACTCTCCGTAGTAAAAGCAACCCTTCAATGTTATCCCGCACTAGGGAAGGTCCCAATCTTCCCTAATATGGGCAAACATACTTAAGATAGAAGGTGACTCGCCTTTTATCCTTGAAGTGGAGTCTTGTCAATTAGCGAAGTCCTCATAATCCTTGTCGACCACTTCTACGTCTATTGTCGATAATGCCAAGAACATATAAACACAAATGCCATCGAAAGAATGAAATGATGCATGATATGCAGGCCAGGACGTCGAAAGCTCTTCTGGGTAGTAGGTGATTGCAAGCTCCTAGTCTTATCAGTATTACCTACTTATCAAGGAAATTCCATGAGCTACTGTGTGAGTTGTGTATTGGGTACGTTAGGGTTTGTAATGCCTAAATGAAATGAGTGCATGAAGATAGTGATGCTACCCCAAATAAGAAAATACGAGTTGTCATGTTAATACAATATCCTATTTTTGTAAGTGATCTTAGATGAGTAGTTTACTTAAGTTGCATGATCGAATTGCCTTCTACAAGGTTCCATGTTTTCAGTTCTACTTTTCTGATGAAAAAGCAATATTACATCTATCTTCATAGTTTAGTACTATATCTCACTTGTTTCTCTCTTAACCTTGACAATTTAGCCTAAACTAAATACACTAGGTAAGATCAAAGGGGTGTTATAGAGATCATATCCATGTCTACACTTATGTATGTTTTTAGGTTATTATCTTGGGTAGTTGCTATTTTGGGGATGTACTTTCTATTTCTACTAACTAGGCAATATGGTTAACTCTAAATGCAAACTTGAGATAGTTTGTGAATATGAATTACCCTAAGTAAAGTATGTGTCTAAAGTTCTTCTATATTCAATAAGTGACTCTAAATATTTTCCATAATTAACTTAGGGTCGTAGGGTTTTCTTCAATACTATTTGATTAAATCTATTCTATTTTTTTAAGAAAAGCTCCAAAAGAGTATAGAAATTTATTCTTAAAAAAAACCAGTGGTACTGTAGGTATGGAACATTTTTATAAATTCAAATGTATCATGAAGTGTCCATCTTAATTTTTGGTAAGCTTTATTAGTTAATTTACTATTTATTCCCAAGTTCATATTAGACTCTAGGAAAATAGAGAATATATTACCCTATTGGCTTCTACTATTTTTATTTTGTACTTATATTTATGAAAGGACAAATATTATATTTTTACTAGGTCCTAAACCTTCTGAATAACATATGTACCAAGTTTCATGGTCACTGGAATGGATTTACTATTTTATCTAAATAGCATAATGCAGCAAGGTTAAGTTTAAGTGGAAAATACCCAAAATGTTAAAACTATATTTGATCTAGAAATATCTATGGTACTATATAAGAGATATATTTTTTCTAGGTTCCCAAGCATATGTAGTATTTTTTTTCCAAGTTTCATAACCATTGGGCACTGTTTTATGCTTTATCTAAAATAAAAGGTACAACTAGGTTATGCTCTAAAAGGAAATACACCTAAATGGTAGAGCTAAAGTTACTCTAAAAATCCTTATAGTACTACATATAAAATATATTTTTATGAGCTCTATAACTACCCAAAGTATCTTCTCTAATTTTTACAGAATTTCTTAGCCATTTTGCTATTTTTACTAAATGGTTTTGTATTTTCTGGAAGCTCTGGAGAAAATGGGGAAAAATGCGAAAATATCAAAGCTTAATTGGGCTAGGCCCATTCGTCCCCAGCCCACGGAGACGTGCTCAGCAGCGAGCGCGCGCGCTCAAAATGACCGCGGGCCCACATGTCAGCGGCACTGGGAGGTATTCAAACGAGATCGTCCGATCAGAAATCGACGGCATCCGTGCGTCTTCTTCCTCCAGCCGGAGCCACGAACACGGAGCGACCCCGCGACCTTGCGAAGAGGAATGCGGCGCTGTGGTCCATCGTTAGGAAAGATTTCAAGTCTTACCTGCTCAGTGGCTCAAGACGCATCTATTGGCACCGGTTGCACAGCCAGAGGTGGCCGGACGCGGCGACGCGATGAAAGGGGGCGGACGAGGGTAAGGGGAGCACGTGCATGTGGCGCTACGGTGGAACTCTATCCAAGAACGTGCATGCATGAGGTATGAGAAAGCTTGTGGAGGCTTACCGCGCTCGCGGATGGCTCTGGCTTGGTCTACAACGTCGAGTCAACAAGCGAACCGATCAGGGCGACGGCGGCGAAGTGGACGTCCCGACAGTCCTGTGAACCAAAGAACGAGCGACAAGACACTGAGTTAGTGCATCCAGAGGGGAGTCTCATGGCGCGGGGGTTCGAGATGAAGATCACCAGAGACGGCAAATTTCGAAGAAGGGGGAAAATCCCGTGCTCTGGGTGGTGGTGGTGGCGTTCCGGCGAGCACAAAGCACAAGGGCTCGATTCCTTGTGGTGAGAGGAACACTGGAGGATGAGGAGTGGAGTGCAAGAGATAGCAGAGCACGAGGGAGGCTGGCGTGCTCTAGCAACGTGAGGGTGGAGTGCGGCGGTGGAGAAACAGGGGCTCTGCCCTTGGTTTTGAGGTCTCACCCGGAGAGCTCTTGGCATGGCGGTCTGAAGGGGTTCTCAAACGGTCACTAGTTAGCTCCGGCGCTCACTGGTCAGCTTGGGCAGTGGCTGTCCATGCGGAATAGAGAGAGCAGCCATGGCGGCTCCTGTCGGCCAGGTGGTGATGGCTGGGCTTGAGCCGTTGTCTAGCGAGCCACAGAGAGAGAGAGAGAGAGAGAGAGAGCGGCGGAGGTCAGAGGGAGGCATGTATTCTTCACGTGGGGCAGAGAGCGGACGGCTACGGCAGCAGGCGGGCAGCCATGGCGGCGGGGCCCACGTCTCAGCTCGGCGAAGACAGCAAAAGGACAAAGGAGGTCTCTGGTTCTCGTTGGTGATCCGCAGCGCGCTAGATTGACCAAGGAGAGGGCAACATCGAGCAGAGAAGAGAGGAAACTGAACTGCGCCTAAGGTGCTTGGTGAAATACCCCATGGCATGGCTGAGCTGAAACAGCAGGAAATATGGGGCCCACTAAGGGTATTTCGGTCCAAAATAGTTCCTAGGTCTTATTCAAAGTCTATGCCACCACTTGTGTTTTTTCTAGGATTTTTAGGCATTTTTAACTAATTTTAGTTCAAAAGGGTACTTAATATCATTTTTCTAAATGTATTCGATGTGCAGTCTTGAATGTTTCTGCCCTTTAAGAAATCATATTGGTTTTGTGAGATCAAATGCTTCATCACCTTTTGAAGTCTATTGGCCAATACTTTTGTTATGATCTTGAAGCTAGTATTAAGCAGAGAAATAGGTCTGAAGTCTGATGGGGATTGAGGATGATCCTTTTTTGGTATTAGAGTAGTGTAGGCTCTGTTTATACCATAAAGAGATACCCTGTGTTGAAATAAATCTATACAGAGATTATAGAAATCTTCCTTGATGACATGCCAGCATTTTTTGTAAAAATAATTGTTGAATCCATCTGGTCCAGGGGCCTTGTCAGGTGCCATATCCTTGATAACCAGGTCAATTTCTTCTATGATAAATTCCTGATTGATGTCATACTCCAACTGAGTACCTGAGATGAGGTCAGTCGGTTGAGTAGGTACATAAGAGTCTCCTTTTTGTCCCAATTTACTTTTGAAGAAATTATATAGTATAATTTCCTTGTCAGAGTGATGTGAGAGCACATCACCATTCTGATCTTGCAGTGAAGCTATGGTGTTTTTCCTTTTTCTGTCTGAGGACATAGCATGGAAGAATTTTGTATTCTCATCATCTAGTTGCATCCATCTTATAGTGCATCTGTTTTTCCAATAAGATTTCTGCATCTCTAACAGACTTTGGATGTGTTGGTTGATAGATTTTCTGAAAATGAATTCATTATTTGATAAGCATCTAGCTTCTTCTAGTTTATTCATAAACCTCAGAACCTGATGGCTTCTGTCTAGCAGAGTCTTGAGATTAGAGATGTTCCTACTCCAGTTCTTGAGACATCTTCTCAATAATTTGAATTTTGTTGAGATCCTCTTAGCAATATTATCAATTC
Source organism: Raddia distichophylla (assembly GCA_005191435.1). Lineage (NCBI taxonomy): Eukaryota > Viridiplantae > Streptophyta > Magnoliopsida > Poales > Poaceae > Raddia > Raddia distichophylla. The sequence goes on along the minus strand of SPJY01025686.1, from coordinate 4,785,048 downwards.
TGAGATGGCTGTTATGATTCCAAGTGAAATTGACAATGTCTTCAAAGTTAGGCAGTTGAGTCCAGTAATTTTTGAATCTGAAAATGTTTGACTTGGGTATATTCTTCTGTAGAGAAGCCATGTAGACTACATCTTCAGATATGTTAGAGTCAAAAGCCAGAATTTCTGAGCTCGGATAATTGAATGTCCAGTTCTGAGTAGTAAAAAACCAATCAAGTTTCTCAAGCAGAGGGTCTTGCTGTTTATTGCTCCAGGTAAATTGTCTGTTTTTGAGTGGTAGTTCAACTAGTCCATGACACTGAATAATAGAATTGAAAAGAAGCATATCACTGAAATTTGCTCCAGGCTTGTTTCTATTAGAAGACATTCTGTAAAAATTGAAATCGCCAACTAGCAACCAATTCTCATTATGTGGAATGTGTAGATTCTAAAACCAGTTGATAAAATCAGAGCGAGCTGGTCCATTATAGGGAGTGTAAATATTGAGGAGACGCCATACATTTCCATTGATAATATTAGTAATTTGCAGATGGATCACCCAAGGAAGAATTTGAACCACTCCAGCTCTAAAAAGATTGGAATCCCAAATAGTGATAAGATCACCAGAAGAACCAAATGAAGGACTGATAAAGAAAGAGTCAATGTTTCTAGGGCAGATGTTTTTGACAAATTTTTTATCTGCACTGTTCATCTTTGTTTCTTTTAAGCAAACAATTTGGCATCCATTAGTGCTATTCATACCACGCACATTCCAACTCATCACTTTAAATTGTTTGTGATCCATATTTAAAACCATTGCAGGGAGTATTAGTATGTAAACATAAACCAAGTATGTTTACATGAAGCAAAAGAGCATTCAATATAGTAACATGCCAACCATCTGTCCTGTTACAGTAACTGGGCTTATAACCCCCATTAACCAGATAGAGTTTTTGATCCATTGATCACAAAAGAGAATACAATAAAAACACTATTAACTCGTAGTAGTGTCATCCATCTCCTGACTGTCATGATCATCCATAGGATGATCAAGTTGTTCCATGTTCTTGGAAGAGGTGGCCTTCAGCCCACAAAATTCAGCAAGTGTTGTCAGGTTCTTCTTGGAAAGAATGTTGACCTGATCAGCATCCAGATTGAGGAGCTTGGGCTGACATATCCTATTGACTGTCAAGGGGGAAGAGTTTCTTTTTGGCATGTCTGCCTCTAGGTTTACCTTTCTGATTGATGGGGAGTGCAATCAGTTCTTCTATGGAATCTTTGAATCTGGAACTCCTTCCAAGATTGGTATCAACAATAGGTGACTTGTATTTTTTCTTCATTGGGGTTGGAGCAGACTTAGCTAGTACCTTGATTCCCTTAGGACTCTGAAGTTGAACTGGGTCTTCAACAAAGACAGTATCTGTGGCAGTGTCATGGTTTGAGTTTGTTTGCTGAGCAGGAGGGTCATAGCAAACAAGTGCCAATGGGTTGATATCTTCAGTAACCATGTGATTAGCCTTTCTCTTGGATAAGGCGGTATCTAAGGGGTGGATAGGAATTGCATCAACTGGGAATGTGAGACTGAAAGTGACCTTTTTGAGCTGGATGGAGTTATTGAGTAGGTGATGGTTTTGGGCCCAAATGGAGAGGGTGTTGGGATTGTATGCAACAATGGCCAAATCTTTTGCTTTTTGAATATCCTGCAATTGAGCTTCTAGCAGTGTCCTCTCAATTGGGTTGTTTGCTATTCCATTTGAGTCATCAGACTCATGAGCAGAAATGGTTGAGTTTGATTCTTGATCAATGACAACATCATGATCCATATCATCATTGGGATTTTGTGGTATCCACTAATCCCAAATGTTGTTGTCCTGTTGTTCCTGATCTTGACCATTGTCTTCATCATTTTCTTCTACATTGTTGTCCATAGCAGGGTGCTCAAACCAAGGATGTGGGTTGCCATCTGGTGAAAGGGGTTCTTCTGGTGGGATCCACATATCAACCAGGTTGCCATCCATTCTTGTGACTGGAATAGTAAGGGAATGACCTTGATCACCATAAGGAGCATCAGGTATTCATATGACTAAGCTTCTTGGGACCTCATCATAGTCTGAAATGAGTACTTTGACAAATACTCTTTGAGATTGATCTGGGGTTCTGTACCAATTCAAAATCTTGCCACATGGTTTCAGCATATCAGCCAAGTAGTCAAAATCCACTAGGTCTAGAGGGCAAGGCATTAACATGAGCCAAAGAACATGATTAAATTGAACACTACGTCTGTTGATGCATGCATTATGTTTCTGGAAACTGACTGCATGGTCTCCTATCCAACGAGGTGGACTAGAAATTAGGCGATCTGACTCCATAGTAGTCTCTAGCTCTAGCAGTGCAATACCAAATGGATCTTGGCAGGCTAAAACAACATGTGTATCTAGCTCATCTTCCAGAAATTGGACAACCTGCTGGCGGAGTATCGGTACCTGCTCCGGAGGGATCTCTTCCTGCACTGTAGCCCTGATGTAGTTCTGATGGTTGCGGTGGACGGGTCGGTTGATGGTGACGTTGGCTCTGCTCAATCGCTGCGGAACCCCATCGATGATGTTGACATCAGGGTGAGGGCGATAGGGGAGAGGGTTGAACACAAAATTTGCCATTGTCGGAGTGAGCGGGGGTGGAGGTGGAGCTGTAGCAGTGGATTGAGGAACGGAGTGTCTCGGTGAAGGTGAAGGGTCTTTCCTTTTCCCGCGAGTGATTTCTGGCGTGGCTTCCGTTGTAGGGGGATTTTCTCTCCTCCTGTTGCTAACCGGCCTCCATATTATTTTGGGCCTCCATTTAGTCTTGGGCCTTTTGTTTGAAAAACAGACAGCTGATGAATGGCCACAATTGTGACATAAATTGCATCGATAATTTTGAATATTCGGAGGTTGATTGAGCCGTTTTTTGTTGACTGATAATGTACCCGGCTCATGTTGAGAACTGAAATTGTCTCCTTGATTTTGAAATGGATGAAGATTAGGGAATTGTAGACGATCAAATATCAAAGGTTTTGTAGACTGATTTGCATTCTTAAAAGGAAATTTCAATGTATCAAAAACCGAAGAATTCCCTTTGATGTGATTATTGGAGTGGACAGGCAAGGAGTTCTTGATACGATGAAATACCGAATGAACAGGAACCAGATTCTTCTGTTTCTTCCTTTCCACAATGGTCCATTCCTTCTCCTATTCATTTTTCCATAATGCATACTCTCTTTTCCAATTTGGTGCACCGTTATTCCATAGATGGAAATAACGAGAATAATCTTTGGCAATGATTTTCTTTAAGTAGTAAATATGGAAACCAACATCCTTGGAAGAAACCTCAAAATGAAATTCAAATGCATAGAGTTGTTTCACACAAAAATCATCCAATTTGTAACCAAATAGAGATCTCAACAACTCATTAACAGAAACTTCATTCAAACGGAAAGTAGCACGCCCAAAGGAGATGACAAGAATGAACGAGTTGAACACTTGACTTTGTGGTGGAGCTGCCAAATGATGAAAATTATTCCAAATATCCTTCGCCAAGGAAAGAGATCCATCCGATGATGCCATTGTGATCAGAGAAGAGGAAAGATTAGACAGCCCATGATTTCTACGAGATGGTTAGCTACAGCGAGAGGGGGGAGCGGAGAGGTTAGGAGAAGAGGAAAACCTACCAAACATCGTGTCTCCTGGTGTCGTTCGTGATCTTGCATTGGCGCGTTGGGCTCCTCCCCATTGTTGGGCTTCCATTGCCGTGGGATGTTCCTCTTTGAAGCTTTCTATGAGAAAAATATTGATTTGGATAGCCTGAACCATGGAGTAATCATACTCTTACCTCCAATTAGGTAATATGAGTGAACCTTAAATGCAAACTTAGGATAGTTTGTGAATATATATTACCCTAAGTAAAGTATGTGCCTAAACTTCTTCAACAGTCAATAAGTGCATCTAATAATTCACCATAATTAACCTAGGGTCATAGGGTTTTCATAGATACTATTGGATTATACCTATTCCATTTTTAAGAAAAACCCCAAAAGAGTAAAACAATGTTTTCTAAAGAAATACCAATGGTAATGTAGGGATGTAACATTTTTTATAAATTCAAATCTATCATGTAGTATCCATCCTAATTTTTGGTAGGCTTTATTAGTTAATTTACTATTTATTCCCTTGTTCTTATTAGACTCTAGGAAAATAGGGAATATATTACCATATTGTCTTCTACTATTTTTATTATGTAATTATATTTCTGTAAGACCAAATGTTATATTTTTCCTAAGTCCTAAACCTTTTGGAGAACATATGTACCAAGTTTCATGGTCACTGGAATTGATTTACTATTTTATATAAATTGTATAATGCAGCAAGGCTAAATTTAAGTGGAAAATACCCAAAATGTTAAAGCTATAGTTACTCCAAAAATCTCTGAAGTACTATGTAAGAAATATATTTTTCCTAGGTTCCACAACCTCTATAGTATTTGTGTTAAAAGTTAAAAGTTTCATAACCATTGGAAAATGTTTGATAGTTTATCTAAAACAAAAGCTACAACTAGGTCAAGCCTAAAAAGGAAATATACCTAATGGGTAGAGCTAATGTTACTCTAAAAATCCTTATAGCACTACATAGGAGACATATTTTTGTTTACTCCAGAACTACCCAAAGTATCTACTCAAATTTTTACAGAAGTCACTTATCTATTTTCTATTTTAAGTAATTATATTTGAATTTCCGGGAGCATTGGAGAAAATTAGAAAAATGGGGGGTCTTTAGAGGCCGATTGCAAGGGCTATGGTCCACCATTTTGTGCGATTCAAAGTTCTACATGTTCAGTAGATCCATGCGCATCTATTGGACCTAGTTTCGTGGCCAGAGGTGGTCCGATGAGGCGGCGAGGCGAGCGGAGGCGGCGCTGGGTTCGGGCATGGCTAGAGGGCTGTGCTACGAACTTGCTACCGTGATTCTACGGCATGCGTGAGGTATGAGGTAGTTAATGGATGCTTACCTTGCTTGTAGGTTAGCCCAGATTGGCTTGAGACGGTGTGTCGACGTGCGAGCCGAGCAGGAGCGCCGGCGGCGAAGTTGGGGATCTCGGTGACACGTTCAGCTTTGGGCAGAAGGCAGGGCAGATAATTAGGGTGACAAATGGGGGGCACAGAAGTTGGTCTCGGGTGCTGGCGAGTAAAGCTCTGGTCAAGGCGGTCTGGGAGGGTGTCCATACCGTCATTAGCAAGTTTGGGCGCTCATTGGCGAGCGTGGGCAGTGGGACTGCACGCGGAGAGACAGAGGGAGAGAAGGTGGCAGCCTCTCTCGGCCAAATGGCGGGCACGGCTGTCCCGGCTGGTATCACGTGATGGGGGTGTGGGAGCGAGTCAACTAGAGGCACTCGGCTTGCTTGGCATGAGACAGAGGCAAGGGGGTGGGCAGAGGAGACAGAGTCAAGGTGATGCGGCCATGGCAGCAAGGCGGCAGTGCTGGTTGGGCGGTGGCCATGGCGCGGGGTCCACTCACTTGACGTCGGCTTCACAACAGCAGAAACAGGACAAATACTCTCCAAGATCCCCCATGATGGCTTGCTGCACAACCAGAGGAGCCAGAGAGAGAGAGAGATCCATGGGAGGTAAGAGAGAGATCGGCTGCACCATAGGTGCTCGGTGGAATTCCTCAAAGGAGGATTTCAGTTTCAACACTGAATTGTGGGACCACATTAGCTAATTTTTGGTATAAGATTAGTTCCAAAAGGTCAAACTAATTCATCCATGTTGCTAGAATTTTCTTGGGATTTATCTCCTATTTTTGCTATTTTTCTCTATGACACATGTATTATGTCCATTATTTTATTCAAGTCAAAATAAATATTTTTACAAGTTTCGTACTAAGTTTCAGTTACCACTTTAGTTCATCATTGTTCCCAAGTTCTATAGCTCATGCTTGTTGGTCCAACATTTTATCTCCTTAATACAAGTACTTCACATTTTTGTAATTTAATTATCTAAATAACTATAATTGCTATATGCATATTTAACTAAATAAATATTAGTTCATGCAATATTCAAAGTTACCCTGTTGAAAAATTATTTCTTAAGAGGTATGTGCTTTGCCATTTTAGGATTTAATTCTCAACTACAAACATGACCTACCCTAAGTGGAAATTTTATTTCAACTAAAGCCTTAATGTGACTGAATGTCAAAAACATTTATGTGGGACCTAGTTATACTTAACTGAATTCCCCTGTGTTAACAGTACGTGTCCCAAGGATTAGTGCACGTACCCACAGTCAACAGACACATAGCATCAAACCAGAGTGCATTTAGCAAAATAAAGTACATAACAGAGTTTGGCAGAAGCAAAGCGTACATTAGTACATAATAACAGTCTCTGACTAATGCGCTACAACATAAACCAAAAATAGGTGACCCAACAAGCCACAGGCACAACTGAAGGGGCAACCATTAGTAGTCTGGGGTATCCTCCTGAAATCCAGCAACATCGTCCTGCACGAACTCGGGCTCCAAACCTGCTCACCATCGGAACAGCCCTGCAAAAAATGCGAGGTAGCATGTTACTGCTAGCAAGCCTCCTAGGAAGGGCCAGGTTAGGGCTCAACCTAAGAGGGGTAATCTGGTTTATTTGCGGAAAGCATTTGTACTTAACAGTTAAAGGCAGTTTAATAAAACAGTAATAATAATAATAGCATAAAATTCTCATAAACATCTCAAGTTCTCAACCAGGTCATAGCTAAGGCCATTCGAATGGTTTTACTCTGCAGAGGTTGTACGCTTTACCCACAAGACACAACTCCTCCCCGTCGGAAGTCATCATGCCAAGACCTATCCGAAGACTGACTATGCCTTTGTCATGGGCATCATGAGTTACATCGCTCATGCCCTATATATAATAAGTCGGCACGCCCCGGTTCTCCAAGACCCTTATACATATATAACTAGAGGTGTCCCACCGGTGCACGGACCATGACAAAATCGAAGTCACTCCCCATCTAGATCAGGCCTGGCCCATAGCAGGCTTGTGGTCGCACGGGAATTTTTGGTTGAACCCATTACAATCATAGGTCCTTATACTCAGAGCGGCCACATACCACAAGCCAAAACTCAAGAGAACACCATCCACAATTCCAACCATCGGCTGCTCCCGATCCCAATTATTAGTTGGTAAAATTTTAATTAGGGTGAAAGAACCAACCAAACCCACCAGAACCACTTACCATCTCGATAGATCTGAACAGTAGTAATTGAATCTCAACGGTGTCATCATCGTACCCAAACCAACCCAAGCATGGTTAAGCACTAACCCTAAAATTATTTTGGGCTAATAGTTATACCATAATCATAGGGTTAGGGTTTGCGAGTGGTTCCATGTCGAAAAGGTATTAATTAACATGCAATGGGTATAACTAAATTTAAATATGACCAGATATTTAACATAGAAATTTTGAATTAAAAGTGCTAACAAAACTAGGAGGTGCCTACGGGAGACTTGCCTAGGTCAGACGACGGGTCATGGAATACGGCGACGTCGAAGGGGTCGACGCCACCTTTTGCACCTAAACACATGCAATCCACACGAGGACACAATCCACACATGCATAATAAAATTAGACAGAGAAATATATTTATATTGCATCTATTAATTAAATATGCAAAGGCTACATGCATGCACATGAAATGACAAGCCTAGGGTATTCTAACAATTTTTAGTTGGAAAACTTACATGGCAATTGTGGCTTTTTATATTTTTATAAAATCCAGGAGGTTCCAAATTATTTTTGAGAATTTTTTATGAATTTTTATCAAGCATTTGATATTTTTACAAAAATGGCATAGCTCAATTGCAGTTCAAATTAAATAGGAAAACTAATTTGCAAAATGGAAAATCAAACGGGCCGGCCTCGGCTGGAACTGGGCCTCGGCCCAGCCAATGCATGCGAGCGCAGCGCAGCGGCGGCCCGCCAAGGGGCTGACAGCTGGGGACCCGCGCGTTAGAGAGAGAGAAAATGGGCGGATCTGGGCCATTGATCCCAGATCCAACGGCCACGAGGTCTTCTTCCACCTCCCGCTGGCGTGCGAAGGAGAGAAGCAGAGAGGGGGCATGGGACGGCGAAGCGGGGTGGCCAGCGGGCGGCGGGGACCTCCTCGGCCCGATTCGGCCGGGGAAACGAGCGAGGCGGGCACGGAGAACCCACCGGCGGCGACGGTTTCGGCGGAGATGGCACCGTGAGGCGGCGGCGCCCCTCGGGGTTCCGGCGACGGCGACCGTTCTTAAGGCACGGGGCAAAATTAACAAGGGAAAAATGAAGAGGGAGGACATGCGTGCAAGAGGTGTGCCCTCGCCGTCTTGCTCTTCCCCGCATCCACCGCTGCACCTTCCGCCGGAGCAACAGCTTCCCAGAGACCTTGCGCATCCAGCAGGGCCTCCACCTTGATGGTCCATGTGGTGTAGGTCGTCGGGGTGAGCGGCGGATAGTGGAACGAGACGCCACTGCTCGTCCCAGCACCATGCGGAACCAACGCCATGGAGTCGAGGTAGTAGCGCAGGATCTTGGGCATACAAGGCTCTGATACCAAATGTAGGAACTGAGCTCTCACGTGCTCACACAATCACTTAGCTCACAAGTGTATACACACACACACACACATGAACACTTGAGCCAAACACAGGAAGAAGAACACACACAGAGACACACACTTTGTGTCACCGCACAGCTCGTGCCTTTTCTTGTTTCTTCTTTACTGAAATGAACATAGGTACATGGCTTAAATAACAAACTCACACACGCACACAGCCACGACCTATGTTCATTTCAGTAAAGAAGAAACAAGAAAAGGCACGAGCTGTGCGGTGACACAAAGTGTGTGTTCTCTGTGTGTGTTCTTCTTCCTGTGTTTGGCTCAAGTGTTCATGTGTGTGTGTGTATACACTTGTGAGCTAAGTGATTGTGTGAGCACGTGAGAGCTCGGTTCCTACAATGCGAACTCGGTGGAGCTCACCTAACGGTGAAGTTCCCCGGTCGAACACCCGCTGGCGGCGGGCTGGTCCGGCGATCTAGGCCGCAGAGAGAGACGGCGGCGGGGTTAGCGAGCTAGAGGGAGGTGAGGCGGAGCTAGGGGACACGGTGGGGTGGGCTTGGGCTTACCGGAACGGTGGCGCGACGAGTAGGAGCTCAGCGGCGTGACAATGGCGACGGTGGCGGCTGCGGAGGGGAAAAGAGAGGGCAGGGGTGCTCGGCTTGGGTTTTATAGGCGACGGGGGAAGGCACAGCGTCACAGAGGAGGTGAGGCACGCGGCGGAGCTCCTCCGGGCGCAGCAAAATAGAGGGCGGGGAGGCGGTTTTGCAGGCTAGGCGGGTAACGGGCGAGTGCGGCGCTGCTGCGGTCGTCTCCCAGAGACGGCAGGCACGTGGGGGCGGCCTGGCAGCAAGGGAGAGCACAGGGGACCCCAAAGGAGAGGGCTCACGGGGGGATCCATTAGAGAATTTGGAAATTGCTTTTGAGATGTTTTAAATCCATTTCGTTTTTGAAAACATTTTTCAAATCATTTTTCTCAAATTTTCAAAATTCACAGACTAATTTTTATTTAGGATTTTATTTTGGAAATCAACATTTTATAAATTTCTTATTTGCACAAAATTTTAATTTTGCTTTAGAAAATGATTTTCAAGATTAAATGAGATGCTCATGACAATTTATGCAATTTATAAATGCAAGCAATTAATTTTTATTGTTTCAAAATGGTTAACTTACCAAATTTTATATTTTTGAAATTTGGGATTTTACAATTTACATCATAGTCTCTAGAAATAAAGATGTGGTTTTTGGGCTATTACATGTGGGTCCTCAAAGCCTGAAGGCTGCTCAACGTACACCAACTCTCCAATGTACCCGTTCAGAAATGTACTTTTGACGTCCATTTGCTTGAGTACAATGTTGTGACATGTCACAAAAGCTACAAATAGCCTGATAGCATCCAACCGAGCCACTGGAGCGTAGGTGTCTCCACAGTCAATCTCCTCGATCTGTGAGTACCCCTATGCCACAAATCTAGCCTTGTTTCTGACCACAGACCCGAACTCATCTTGCTTGTTCTTGAACATCCACTTGGTACCGATCACATTGTAGTCCTTGGGTCGCTCCACAAGTGTCCAAACCTCGTTCCTCACAAAGTTGTTGAGCTCCTCGTGCACCGCATTGATCCAGTTGGCATCTGCAAGTGCCTCCTCAACCTTCTTTGGGTCAAGCTCAGAGACACAGGCCTGTAACTCACAAATGTTGGTTGTCCTGGACCTAATATGTACTCCACGTGTCGGATCACCAATCACCTGCCCCGTTGGATGATCACGGGTAATGGTGTGGTGCTGTCTCAAGTACTGTGGTGCTGCTGACTCCACCTGCTCTGGGGTTGCCTCTAGTGCTGACCCTGTAGTTGTGCTGTCCACTAGAGCTGGAGCTGGAGTTGTAGCTAACCTAGAGGTGGAGCTGCTGTGCTGAGGTGAAGCTCCCCCTGAGTCAGTTGCCCTGTCAGGTGTCGGTGGAGGAACTGGCGCTGGCTCATCCTCAGGCTCGACCTACACGGGTCTGACATCTCCAACTAGCATCTGCTGCACTGCCCTAGTGAACTCCTCGTCTGCCACATCATCCAAGTTCTCAAACTGGCCTTGAGACCCTGCTGACTCGTCAAACTTGACGTCACAACTCTCCTCAACTAGTCCGGTCCTCTTGTTGAATACTCTAAAGGTCTGTAATCTGGAGGCATATCCCAAGAAGAACCCATCATCAACTCTGCTCTGGAACTTCCCCAAGTGCCAACGCTTCTTGTAGATGTACACCTTGCAACCAAAGACCCTGAAGTAGCTGACAGTTGGCTTTCTTCCAATCAATAGCTTATAGGCAGTCTTCCTAAGCAACTTGTGCAGATACAGTCTATTGATGCAGTGCCAAGCAATGTTGATCGCCTCAGCCTAGAATTCATCAGGCGTCTTGTACTCATCCAGCATTGTCCGTGAAATCTCAATCAGAGTCATGTTCTTCCGCTGTACAATCCCATTCTACTCTGGTGTATATGTGGCTGAGAACTGGTGTCCAATCCCTAGCTTATCACAGAAATCTTGCACGTTAGTGTTTAGGATCTCCGTCCCATTATCACTTCTCACCCGTTTTATTGGACATTCAAATTCATTTTGGGCTCTAGTTGCAAATCTTTTGAAAACATCCCCAACAGGACTCTTGTCTGGCAAAAAGAAGACCCAGGTGTAACGGGAGGTCATCTAGAACAACTAAGCAGTGCAAGTTCCCGCCTAGACTCACGTAAGTGGTAGGACCAAAGAAATCCATGTGAAGTAGCTCTAAGGGACATGAGGTGGACATGACACTCTTCGCTGGATGTGGGCTAGCAACTTGTTTCCCTACTTGACAAGCACTACACAGCCTAGACTTCTCGAAAGTGATATCATTGACTCCCCGAATGAAATTATTTTTCACCAACTTTTTCAAATTTACCATTCCTACATGTCCCAAGCGTCTATGCCAAAGCCATCCAAGTTCGACTTTGGCGAGTAGGCAAACTGAGTCATTTGTGGGAGGCGACTCAAATTTAGCAAGAAAGAGATTTTGAGATCGAAAGGCTTTGAAAACCAATTTGTCATTTTGATCCAAAAATCTCATTTTTGTTGGTGAGATGTGACAATGGCAACCCAGGTCAATTAACTAAGCAATGGAGATCAGGTTGTAATGCAAAGGATCAACGAGGAGGACATTTTGAATTGAAAGATCTGGAGAAATGTATACCTCCCCTGTACTAATTACCCAACTCCGGCTCCCATCTCCAAACGTGACCTTCTTCGGGAAGCTCTCTTCTTCCCCGAGTGAGGTGAACAACCGCGTGTTGCCCATCATGTGTTGAATACACCCACTGCCCATGATACAATGACGGTCGTCGGTCCTGTAGTTCACCTACACTCACCACGACACAAGACAGTCATTTTGAAGACTCAGGAACCCACTTAATGGGTCCCCGAGGGTTAGTTTTAGCAACAGGAAATGCATCAATCAGTGACTTCTTGACCCAAACTCGTGCCTAGTGGTCATTCTCCTCTGGAAATCCCACAAACCTAGCAACTATCCTACCATGCTCGTCCCTCCTGAGCATGTAGTTCCCATCAAGCTCTAAGTGGTTTCTAGGAAGGTTTGGATTGGGTCTGGTCCACGTGTAGGGTCTAGGCTGAGTCCTAGGTGGTGCCCTTCTATCATCAAATCCCCTAGGTGCCCCACCATACCCACGTGGCTCTGAGTAAGGTCTAGCTGACCTGTAGTTTCTATCCTGGCCGTACCCATTCCAACCATTCCACCCATTTTGCCTAGCTGGGAATCTACCCCAAGAATCACTCCTATAGCCATTCCAGGCACTAGTGTTCCAGGTGTTTTGCCTATAGTTCTGCATTTTTCTAGTGTTCCATGAGCTAGTCCTTGAGTTCACTCATTGCCCATTTATATTCTATGCCCTTGGTTGCCAAGTGTTGGGTGCTTGTGTCCTAGGATAGGGGTTTCTAGTGTATTGACAAGAGTGATAGTAGTTGCTCCCCCTTGGTGTAACACGAGAGGTATCGGCACCATTGGTAGATGCATGAGGACAATGGCCCTTCCTCTTTCTCCCCTTGGGCTTCTTCTCGGGGTTGAACCCCAATCCGCCCTTCTCGGAGGCAGGCCATTGGTCCTTGAGAATCTTGTCCAAGGCCAAACTCCCCTCAGCATTTTCCCTCACAACCTCCCCATTCTCTATGATTAAATCCCTTGCCGCCAATGCACCCTTGCAATGGTCGGGATCGTACAAACCACCATTACTACTAGAACCATTAGAGGAAGATAGAATCATAGCTGGACAACTAGAGCAAGCATTTGAACTAGAAGGGACATGCATAAGCAAACTTTCAACAGGAGCAATAGATTTTTGCTTATCATTTGCGACAGGTACAACAGCAGGTAATGGAGCAGGCAAAGTAAGTAAAGGAGCATGTGAATCAGGAGCATCAGCACACAAAACAGTAGGGAATAAGCTATCAGTTGGAATATGAGAATCAAGCATGGTGACAGGTAAGGCAGCTGGCAAAGTAACAGGCAAAGAGCTACTAGCTGGAGCAGGCAAATCAGGCACAATTGCAATAGAACTAGCAGGCAAAGGATCACAAGTCAAAGCATCAGGTGTTGTGGGTGCACCAGATGTGTCAAGCTCAGGTGTATCAAGCACAGTCAAGTCATCATCATCACAATCTTCACTAGCAGCATAGTCAAGAGAAGGCAAAGCATTGATAGCATCTTGCAAGGCATTTCCAGCAACAAGCATTTCATTTTGATCTTCTACCTTATTCAATTCATCTAGAAATTCATCTACCATTCCTTTGCAATTTTATACGTTCTCTATCATAGTCATGTTTTTGCTTGCACACTACTTCATGTTTTTCCTTAAGTTTTTCATACATAGCCTTATATTGATTTGCTAGACCATGTGCTTGATGTGTTGTATTCCACAAAGCCTCAAGAAATTCTGGACACCCAAGATCCAAGTGACAGGAAATTGCATCAGAAGAGACTGTATCACTCACCTCGCACTACAGGAATCGGCTGCACAGTCAACTGCCAGTTACAGTGTCAATGGCCACTAATAAGCCGTCGATACACACTCACTAGTATCGACGGCCATTTCTAAACCGTCGATACACACTCACTAATCTCGACGGCCCAAAAATCAGCCGTCGATAGAGATGCCGGAGGATGTCCGAGGTAACGGCGTCGTTGTATTATCGACGGCCAACCGTTAGGCCGTCGATACAGACAGCATATTATCGACGGCTAACCATTGGCCATCGACACTATACTTGTTGTAAATACTTTTATTCCTATTTTTTCTTAAATTTATTGTTTTGTAAAGTTTATTTCATATTCTTTTAGGTTTTTATGATATCTAGTTAAGTGAAACGAATGTCCTGTTGATTAAATGAATGTTGCTAGCTATGATTTTTGTTATGTTGCCAACGAATTAATAATATACGTCGACCTATCTTTTAAATAATATTTAAAATTAAGATTTAATTTTGAAAAGCTAAATATTTAAATTTTTATCGGATGAGGTTATCGATTAGTGTACTAAGCCGTATATAAATTTCAACTTATTAATAAAAATAAGTTAAATTCGAACGAATCTTTACTGATCATTGAAATGCATGAAATAATAAACGTTTACCTCAAATGTTTCGGAAAGCTTCAATTTACAAAGGAGGTACTCCACGGTGAGCTTTAAAAATTTTGATTTTTTTTGTATATGTGTAAATTTATGTAGGAAACAGCATGGAGTTGTCTGATATTTAAAAATATTTTATTTAAAATTTTAAAATCGAAATAGAGTGGTTTAACTGATTAAGCCCTTGGGGGGTGGTGCCCTCGAGACTAACATCTCTCTCGACGACCCAAATAAAAGCCATCGATAAAGAGCTGTTACATCGACCACAGTCAACAGATGCCGTCGGTACAGATATTCTCGACGGTTTTTAGTAGGCCGTCGATACTATCTTCGCCGACGACTGTATCGACGGGCTGATGAAATACCGTCGACATTGGTGGTTACGGTCTACCAAGGTTTTCCAAATGTCGTGGGCAGTTGTGAGGTTGCTAACTCGTAATAACTTCGTATAGCATACATTATACGAAGTTATACGAATGTGACATCGACGGTAAGTTATTAATTCACGTTAATTGATGTTGTACACCGTTTATAAATGTTATAAACCATTTATATGTGCATTATATGCAGGGTTCCGGTTCAGCGGCTATCGGTGAACTTCACGGCACGGAGGGAGGAGACACATCAGCGAGCTAGGAGGGTCCCACCTGTGTTACCGACCTCTTCGCGAGCGCCCCGCCGATGTTTACCCAGCCGTCCAATCCACCTCCGTCAAGCTAACCCCGGCCGAGCGATCCGGATCAATAGATCGCTAGGTTTATTGCATTTATTTTAAAACCGCATGTTTTGTGATGAATTTGGATGTGTTATATATATGTGGTGATGAATTTGGATGTGTTATATATGTGATGATGAATTTGGATGTGTTATATATGTGTGTTGATGAATTTGGATGTGTTATATATGTGCTTTTGATGAATTGTGGTCGCTTTTATTCGACGAGGGGTATATGTGAATGTCGGGATGTTTGGGTTTGCTGGTGCGGCTGCGGCTGCTGCTGGGAGCAGCCGCAGCCGCGAAAATTTGTGTTTTTTTGTGGTTTTAAAATTCTTTTTTTCTGTTCTGTTATTGTATCGATGGCCAGTATTAGGCCGTCGATACTACCCCAGCAACTACAGTGCCGACGGCCAGTGGTTGGCCGTCGAGACTATCTAGCCTGTGTCGATGGCTAGGTTGAAGCCATCGATACTGCTTGCCCCATGCCACGTCACCAGCAGCCTGCCCTGTGGTGGGACCCACTATCATTTTATCGACGGCTTATAGTGGCTGTCGATACTAGGGCGCTCTGACGGCAAACGGCGTCTTGGCCATCTGTGTCGACTGTCGTAGCGTCAGCCGTCGATAATAATAGTGTCGACGGTCAGTCCATCGAGACTATTGCTCTTTCTCGACGACGTTGCTTCGACGGCTCTATCTCAACGGCTGGCCGTCGATACTAACTTATCCCGACGGTTTTGATAATTTTATCGACGGCTTAAACCGTCGAGAGCGTTGCAGTCTCCTGTAGTGTCGTCATTTGTGGACTTGGAGGAGTGTGCCATGAGGCACCATGGAGGAAGAACGGGTACCGCCGTGACCTTGATGTTGGACTCCCAGCCGTCATCGTCGCCTGAAGTAGCCACCAAGCTCACCGGTGGAAGTGGTGGCGGTGGAGGCATCGACTCGACCACTGTGAGGCCAATCAGCGCCTTCAGCTTCTCCTTGTTCTTCTCCTTGGATCCTTCATCACTTGAAGTAGAGGAAGAAGATCCACTTGAGCTGTTGTCGGTCTCCCACTCGCCGACAAAGGCTTGCTTCTTGTCGCTCTTATCGGTGCAACGGAAGCCAGACTTGTACCTTCTGGACTTGCTTTTGCTCTTGTTCTTGTTGGGGCACACCAAGGCGATGTGGCCACGCTCGTTGCACTCGTAGCAGCGTATGGAGGCAAGAGCTTTCTTGTCTTTGAAGTTCTTGTACCCGAACCTCTTGACCGACTTCCCGAACCCTTTGATCACAAGGGCCAGGTTCTCGATCTCCTTTGATAGCTTGGGGCTTCCTTGTTCCCCTTCAGAGCTGGACTTGTTGCCTGACTTGGCACTTAGCTTGGTGCCGCCTGGCTTGCCGGATGCCTTTGCCTTGAGCGTGATGGCCTTCTCCTTGGCCTTTGGAGCTGGCTAGTCGTCGGGCTCATGCACTAGCATATCGTGTGCGGTGATGTACCCGAGGAGCGTGGTAGGAGACATCGTCCTGAGCTCGGGGCTGCGTGAAATGAAGACGACGAAGTCCCTGTACTCCGACCTTGGAAGAATGCTCACCATCTTCCTGCAGATATTTGCATCACTAACATCATAGCCAAGACCCTTCATTTGATTGATTAGTGGATTAAGTCTAGTGAACATCGCGTTCCCATCCTCCCCGGAAGCATCCTAAATCTATCATACCGATTCTTGACAACAACTAGTTTCTCCTTTTTCACAGCACTAGTGCCCTCGTGGATATCTACCAAGGTTTTCCAAATGTCGTGGGCAGTTGTGAGGTTGCTAACTCTCTCAAAGGCCTCTATTCCTAGACCTAAGAACAGTGCATTCATGGCTTCGGCGTTCAAGTCTAATTTTGTGACTTGGTCAGCTATGGGACACTTCTCCTTGTCCACTACAAAGCCTAGTGGAGACTCTAGTCTTCCACACCTCGTGACCCAAAGACTCGATATAGGTAGTCATCTTGGTTTTTCCAATAACCAAAGTGTGTGTCGGTGAAGAGTGGTATTCTATTCACTGCTACACTACCTCCGTCGGCCATTTTGACTCTATGTGGTTAAGCACTAACAAGAGCACCAGCCCTCTGATACCACTTGTAAGGGTCTAAGGTCGCGAGGGAGGGTGAAGCGCTATTTATAACAAATTTTACTCCTAATTTTTTTGTTCTTTTGTTTTTAGTCAACTTAGGGAGACAATCCTAGTTCCAAGACCTAATTTGACTACTAGCTACCGAGTATGTGCAGAAATAAAATCTAACCTAATAGCCGAAGCAAAGCAAAGACATAGCTGAAGCAACAGGAAATAAACAGCACAAAAGCAAATTGGACAGAGAGATGCACCGATTTTTTAACGAGGTTCGGCGCAAAGCACCGACGCCTCGGTGAGGAACCTCCCCGAATGGAAGCCGGGACTCTCTTATCCCATGCCATCAACTCCACTCGGCAAGCTTTTAGGGCGTGAGCCCAAGGCTTGCTCCCAACACATACACCGAGGACGGAGTCTCCCACACGGCGGGAGCTATCCGTAACCTCGGCATCACTGAAGCGGTACTGTAAGACCTAGGACTACTAGGTCTAGGATTTTGGCAATTAGGTGCCACGTCAACCTAAGGACAATGTTTTGCTTATCACATTCTCTTTGTGTCTTTTGGTTGCGTGCGTGTCTGAGGCTCGAGCACGGCATGTACGAGCCTCAGTCTCTGGCTAAGTCTAGGTGAGTCTAGATCCTTCGAGAATGTTCGAGAGAGTGCCAGGTGTCCGAGGGGGTAGTTGGCTTGGAGTCGATGCCACCGGGTGGGCCCGTAAGCATCTGAGGCGCTTTGTCATGTCCGGGGTCGGTTTCGTAGCCAACAAGTTCATTCCAATCCTTAGGCGCGAAAATTCCCGCCCAAAAGCCGTCCGAGTCTATCCGGAAGCCAAGTCATGCCTATCCAAGTCCGAAACTCGACAAAATAGCCTAACCAACCTTCCGAGGGAATCCGAGGAGCTAGAGAGAGGAAGGGGGATGAGAGAGAAGTGAATTAAGGAGTGGGCTGTGTTGTTTTGCCCCGTCGGACGGCGTCCAATCACCGTCGGACGCGTCCGACCAGCCCTTAGCGAAAAAAGGCTAAGCCCTAGATACAGCCCGTGCGCGACGTCCATGTCGGACGGGGTCTGATGGCGTTCGACGGCGTCCGATGGCTGCTTTGCCTGCGCCAGTCAACTCCATCGGACGCGTCCAACGGTAGCTGAGCCCAGGGCCGAACACCTCCCTCGCGCTCTCCCCGTGCGCCAGTGAACCCCATCGGATGGCGTCCGACGGACGGCTTCGCGCAGATCTGTTCCGATCCGAGCCGCTCGTTTGAAATCTGTCTAGCTCGATACGCGACACGTGTCCAGTCCGAGTTGGGGGCTATATAAGGGACTCGAGCTGAGAGGATTGAGTTGAGAGAGCTCATTATTTCCACCCCACCTAGGCTTGTGTTCATGAGAGCTTCTCCCCATGGGTTCCCCTTCTCCCATGGCCACCTCCACCTAGGGTTAGGGTGAGAGAGAGAGCGGAAAGGAGAGGGAAGGAAGGAGAAAGGTAAGGAGAAGGTATCCCCTCCCTTCCCCCATGGTTTTGGCTTGGTTCGTTCCGCGGATTGGTGAGTTCTTGGGGGTCTCCCGGGGTTTCGAGTTCGAGTGCTCTTTGGGTCCATCCCACAGGGTTTGAGTCTCCGTCTTGCCATCCCCGAGTTTCGTCGGTCGAAGCCATCACCGAGCCGTACCGCATCACCAACACTTCGTCAAGTCTTCACCAACGAAACCCTAGCCTCGGGCTAGGTCACTTCCACTTCGCCGGAGCTGGAGTCGGAGGGAAGCCGTGCGTCTACAACTCCGGTTCAAGATGCCGGGACGAGCCAAGCGACAGTACTCCGCCGTCTCCGCGTCAAGACGAAGTCTCCCTCCACGTCGCTTGTACCAAACACCTTCTTTGCGAAGGTCGGCGCCACTACGTGGTTGAAAGGATCTGAGGCCAAAAGGGGGTTGAATTGGCCGGTTATCAAATTGTAGCACACCTTTTTCTACAACTAACACACGCCAATTGCACCTTGAGTTAGTCGGTTTAACAATTAAGCGCAACGAAAACACTACACACAACTAGAGTGAGCGAGCGGAAGCCTGACAGTTCTAGTCACGTGCAAGAGCGGAAGCGACACTAAGCACTAGAAATCGACGAGCTCAACACCACCTCAACTCCTCGTGGCTAGAAGGCACACGGCACAGGCAATCTCCAATTCAAATGCTAGGAAGTAAAGGGTTGACACGGTGATTTGTTTGACCGATGTTCGGTGCACAACACATGCGCACCTACTCACCGTTGAGCAAGGTCACACCACGCACAACACATGCGCTAACGGGGACTCGGGACCCTTTCGTCCCTAATGCTCGAGCACTAGAAAGCTCTCACCTACACATGGAGAGAAGCACTCTTGTACAGAGGCAACGGCAATCCTCCACACGTTGGAGGACTTGAGCACACCAAGGACGCGTCCAAGGAGAGCACCGAAAACGCGTTTTCGGTGGCTGAAGGGAAGCCTCGGGCCTGCTTGCGGTACTCGGGTACGGCTTGACGTAGACGTACGCGTGGTGAAGCCTCGGGCTCACGGGGTCGTCGGAGAGCACACAAGCACTTGCCGGAGCACGGGCTCACTGTAAGACTATGTTTAGTTTTGGTATTGATGACAAAGGATAAGGACACTTTTTTGTAGTTCTTTTTATATTCATTTGTGTGAGTCTTCGGTCCTGCCTACCTGCTACATCTACATCTACATCAAGCTCAAGATCAAGTCAAGTGAGCACATGAGCCGGAGCATCCCAAGTCTAGTCCTGCCCTTAGTGGCAAGCCAAGAGCAAGCCTCGCTGAGTCTAACCTTTGTCATGTCTAGTACCTAAGCCCAAGTCCATGTCTAAGAGTAGCCTTGACCAAGCTCTAAACCCAAAATATGAGCCTAAATGTGCTATGCTATGTCTAGATGACCAGGAACACTAAAAGAAGCCCCTAGAAGGTTCTAGAAGGTTCCTAGACCAAAGCCAAGTGAGCTAGGAGGTGAGAGGTGCTCGTGCTGGGCAACAGTGCCTTGTTACCGGGCTTCGGACGGCGTCTAGCACGGCCTCGGATGGCATCCGATGAGAGGAGAGGTGGAATTTTGGCTAAGTCCCAAGCGTGCCCCGAGTGAAACCCCACTGCCGGCCGGCGTCCGGCCATAGTCGGACGGCGTCCAATGAAGTGGTATCCCGGCGTCAAACACCTGGCGTGAGCACATTTTCAAATCTGGTCGGGTACAGTTAGCCGCTTCGAACGACGTCCGACTACGCTCCGGACGGTGTCCGATGAGGATTGGCCAGCGTCCGATGAGGGCTCCGATCTGGAGTCGAATCCACCCTGTCCATTCGATCTCCGCCTGATCAAATCTGGGCAGTCCATGCCTTAGGTCGGTTTGGGGGGTTATAAATACACGTTTTTCTGAGATTTCGAACTCGAGGTCTCATTTGCAACCATCCACTCACAAGAGAGAACAGAGGAGAGAAGAGAGAGGCCTCCCATGGTGTGTGCTCATCCCCAAACCCTATCCACCATGCCCCCCATGATTTGAGCTCGGATTTGAGGAGAAGAAGGAAGGGAGAGGAAGAGGAGGTCGTCCCCAAGGTTTTCCCCAAGTTTGCCAAGCCTTCCCCTTCATCCATGGTGAGTTCCCTAGCCAAAACCCTAGGTTCCATGGCCTCCTCCTTGTGAGCTTGGGATTGTGAGAGAGTTGAGAGGGTGAGGAAGGGAAGAAGAGGGAGAAGGTCTAGAGCTCGTTCTTGTGCCTCCCTAGGGTTCCCCTTGTGTGCTCCCCTCATCTCCCTTGGTGCTCCCACCTAGCCCAAGGTTGAGAAAGGTGAGCCGTGCCTTGGTTGTGCTCTCGTGTGCTCTCCGATGACCCCACGAGCTTCCGGCTTCACCGACGTGTACGTCTACTCAAGCCGTACCCAGGTACCACGTCGCCTAGACTGAACCACGACGAACGTACCGCAACAAAGCCCGAGGCGTCCCCTCGGACATTGGAAACGTGTTTCCGGTGCTGTCCTCGGACGCGTCCTTGGTGTGCTTCAAGTCCTCCGACCGTGCGGGGGGCGGCTCCACTTGTGGAGTCGGTGTGACGGGAGCTTCCGCGTGTGGAGGTTTGTCGTTGCCTCTTTTACAAGATTGCTACTCTCCATGTGTAGGTGAGGCTTCCTTAGTGCAAGTGAGCAATAGGGACAAGAGGGTCCCAGGTCAACGTGCGCATGTGTTGTGCACGGAGCCGTTGAGGCCCTGTGTGGAGCTCTGGCTTGACCTTGTTCAACGGTGAGTAGATGCTCATGTGTTAGGCACCGAACATCGGTCAAACATATCGCCGTGTCCTCTTGTCTCTTGTGCATTGATATTGGAGATTGTGTGGTGCCGCGAGCCATCGAGCCGCGAGGAGTTGGAGAGGAGTCGAGACTTGTGCTATTGCTTGAAGTGCTTTGCTTCCACTAGTCGCTTCCGGAACCGTGACTAGAATTGTGTAGGGCCTCGCTAAATCGCTCTAGCTCTAGTCTTGAGTAGTGTTCCGTTGCGCATAACTCAACCGGCTAACACAAGGTGAAAATTGGGCGTGCGTGTAAGAATTAGAAGGGTTAAAATTGTGATAAGCCATCAATTCACGCCCCTCTTGGCCTCCGATCCTTTCAAATGGTATCAGAGGGGTTATCTTGTCTTAAGGCTTAACCACCTGACAAGATGGCCGACGGGGGTAATAGTGTAGCTGCCGATAGTATTCCCTTGTTCACGGGTACGCACTTCAATTATTGGAAAGGGCGAATGCGGGTGTATCTACAGTCTTTAGGCACGGACGTGTGGAGGGTAGTCGACAAAGGTCTAGGCTTTACGCTAGAGAAAGGTGTTGAACCCACCGAGGCACAAAATAAGAAGCTAGAGATTGATGCTAAGGCTAGAAATGCTCTGTTTTGTGGTTTGAGCATGGGTATGGTGGATCAAGTTAGAAACCTAACCACTGCACACGAGGTTTGGTCCACACTCGTAGAAATTCATGAGGAAAATTGTAGTTAGAGCACAAAAACTACGAGTAACTCAGATTTTGTACCACCTTCACAGGTCTTGTCACCCATGTGCTTGATGGCCAAGCCCTCCTCCAAGAAGGTAACTAGCAAAGATTCTTCCTCCTCTGGCTATGAAACTGATTCTAAGCCACCTAGTGCTAGAGAGCTAGAACTGCTAGGTTACTTTGATCAAGTGAAAGGCTGCTACTATAAGGAAAAGCTGAGAGAAGATTCACTAGAGGATAGGATAGCTGAAATGGCTAAGAAACACGGCACACTAGAAATTGAACATCTCTTGCTCACTAGTTATAGCAAGTCCTTAGAACAAAAACTTAGTGCTATGGAACTTGAAAATAGAGTGATGAGTGACTCTGAGGAAGGATTGCTAGCAACAATTCAGGAGCTTAAAGATGAACTTGCTTCACTTAGCACACAGAAAACTAAACTTGCTGCTAGGATTGCCACACTTGATACTTTACCTATTGTTGTTGCTAGTGCTGAGATTATGCCTGCTTTGCCTGATGTTAGTGCTTCTACCAGTTTGCCTATTGCCTCTGATACTGTGCCTCCTGCTAGTGCTACTACTGCTGCTCATGTGCCCGCTTTTGCTCCTGCTAGTGCTAGCTTTACTTCTAAGTGTGCAATGATTAGTGCCTCTGCTAGTTCAAATGCTGCTCCTACTACTGGTAAGATCTTTGCAATTGGTGCATCATCTAGCAAATCTAAGTCTCCTGTCATAATGGCACCAGCTTGCATTGCATCAACTTCGAGCGGCATGACTAGTATCACACACGAGTGTACATCAGACACGTGCAAGTTTGCTCTAGCTGCTAGGGAGTTAGCCATAGAGAACACTGAGTTTAAGTCATAGCTTGGCAAGTTTGAGAAAGGCTTAGGCAAATGCTATGAGGGAAGCTTAGCCCTAGACAAGATGCTTAAGGAGCAAAGGCCTGCCTCTCAAAAGGATGGCTTGGGGTTCACCCCAGAGAAGCCACAGAGGTATAAGAAGAGTGCTCCTCAGGCATCTAGAGTGCGCCAGAGCTACTACCACACAAACCCCAAGAGAAGACCTCCACAAACCCAAGGTGTGTACCCTAGGAGACAGTTTGAGAGCTACCAGTGGCATAGTCGTCCTAGGCGTCACAGTTTCTGGGAGGATAGGTCTAGGTACCAGGATAGGTGGGATAGAGCTCCTTGGCAGGTTAGGACATGGGATGGTCCTAGGGGGAGCTTCGGGTACAAGTCTAGGCACAACACTAGAATAGATGAACTGAGGTACAACTACACTCCACCTCCACTTCCTAGGTACAACACGTACACAAGACCATACCCACCCAGGTACACAAGGTATCCCAACCGTCCTGCCTACAACTGTCCAGTGTATAACCAACAAGCCCAATACAACAACCGACCACAACCCAGGCCTCAACCCAAGACCAGTCGAGTCTAGGTAGAACTTGATGGAAACTATACCCATAGGAAGAATGAACGGGGTCAAGTGTTTGCTAAGTTTGTGGGACTGTCTTGGGAGTACGAGTATAGGCCACAGGTATGGGTAAAGAAGTCTCTTTTGGATTCACTTTGTTACACTAACCTTGCAGGTACAAGAGCTAACCCTCGGGGACCCATAGTTTGGGTTCCCGGGTCACAAAAGTGATCCTTTTTGTGCAGGTGGGCAGCCGGAGTGGGGGGACATCCTGGAGTCATTGATCCACCAAGTTGACGTCCTCGGTTGCTCACCAAGAGGTGGGAAGATGGACTCTTCCTCACCATGACCACTCGGCTGGAGGAGATGGGATTCAGGGGGAGCAAGCTCAAGCCCCGGCATGGGTACCACTACTTCCTCTACACCGCAGGTACACGGAGCTGTTATTTCAGTTGGTTCATGCTTTATCTGTTGTGATCCTGCGGTCCTGCACCTTAATTTTCAGTTGGTGTCACGTGTTGCTACATATTGATCTTGTGGGCTGCTTGCGTGAGCTTAGCTTCTTACCATGCCTAGGTTGTTGTGCTTGATAGTTTAGCTACTTAGTTGGTGCCTTGCTTGCTTCCATTACCTGCAAGTCCAGTTTTGCATTGTCATATTATCTTGGTGCACTTCATTGTCTTGGGAGCTTGCATTAGGCTTCATCTAGTTGCATGTGCTTTCATGTGGTATCTTGCATTTTTTTCGTAGGCTGGTAGTCCAGTATTGGATCATTTCAAATGATATCATTCATTTTGCTGGATCCTTCCAAGTGTAATCTCCACCAATAATGTTTTGTTGAGCTTCAGTTGGTAGAGAATTTTAATGAACCCACTAGTGTGAGCTTACTAAACTTTGCTTATTATACTTGTGCTAAGAATTGCTTTGATGCTCACTGTACGGATCTAGTGTGGTTGGCTAGAAGCTATTTTGTCACTTGTTCAATAGGAGCTAAATCTAAATCAAATTCTAAAATCTGCCCTAGAACTTGTGATAAATAAACAATGGTTAGGTGGCTCACTAGTTGCTCTCACTTTAGGTTGATCTAGTTCATATGGGCTATCTAATCTATTGCTAGATCACAAACTCAAAAGCTTTGCTAAAATTTGAGCAACTTTTTAAAATGGTTGAGCCAAATACAAAACTATGCCATGTCTTAGTCTTGCTACTTGCTATTATGTGATGTGAATGTATTATGCTAGACTAGACATGTATGCCTTGGTTTTGGAGCACCTTTGCTACACTTCAGAGCTTCATATAATGCAAATGTGCTTTGCTCTAGCCTCGCTCAAAAGAGCCAAAGTGCCACCCAAAAGAGCCCCAAGAGGCGCTCATTAGTGCCAAATAAATAAATAAATAATGAATAAGCGAGCTAAATTCGCAAAAAGCGAGAAAGTGAGAATTGAGCCGATTGCATATGACTTGTTCTTTAGGTGTTGCACCGAAGTGATCAACCTTGTCATATGATGTCTTTTATAGCATTTGCAATCATGTTCATAGTGTCTTGTGCCAAATCAAACATGTCATTGCATTTTGCTAAATGATTTTTTTTTATAAAAATACGTGCTCAATCAAAATATTTGTAAGACTCGCTTTTAGCCTAGCTATTTGAATTGTGAAGTAGAATTTATTAGCTAGTGCTATTTGAACTTGAATCAATTCTAGGTGTGAGCCACTTGTGCATCATCTTACCATAGTTTATTATCTCATGTTCTAGGTATAATTCACATGAATATGCACTAAAATGCTACTTTTGAACTTGTGACATGTATGCCTAGTCTTTTGCTCTATTGTGAACTATGGTGGGTGTTTTAAGTAATATCGCACGTGGATAATCCCCAAAGTACCATGTTTAGCTCCTCACTATTGCTTTCATTTAAATTCTCTCCATGTGCCTTTGTGAGTGCTTTCAATTGGGATGAAAATGTTGGCTTAAGGGGGAGATGAACTCTTGCATAGTGATAGGGGGAGATCATGGGAACTAGCAATTGCATTGTTACACGTGGTATCATTTGTATGCATATGCTTAGGGGGAGCCATTGGGAGAAATGCTATTTGATTGTGCTTGTTTTGCTCTTTGATGACAAAGAGGGAGAGTTTTGTCATCTATCTCTCATGGGCTTAGATATGTATCTTTTGGGGAGAATGTCTTGTCATCTATCTCTCATGTGCTTAGAAATGAATAGTTGGGGAGAGCTTATTGTGAGGATGACAAAGGGGGAGTTTGCATTGTGCTTGTTGGCTATAGGGGCATATTACAATTGGCATGCTTGTTCCAAGTAGTATGCAATTTCCAAGTGGTATTTAGAGCTGAAAATTGACTTGGTGGGCTAAAATCTTGAGAGCTGGAGATGCTAGAATTAGGGTGAGATGAGTGAACTAGAGCTTGCGTAGCTTGTTTGGCTTGTGCATGTGCTCATTTGCACTTAGGCCTAGGATGTGCTCGAGTTCAAATTTTCAAGTGGTATCGAGCATGTGCTCTTGTGCTTTCATCTAACCACTGCTTGAGAGATATATATTGCAATATTTTGGAGATAGATGTTGCAGGTTGTCATCAATTACCAAAAAGGCTGAGATTGTAAGAATATGTTTAGTTTTGGTATTGATGACGAAGGCTAAGGACACTTTTTCGTAGTTCTTTTTATATTCATTTGTGTGAGTCTTCGGTCCTGCCTTCCTGCTACATCTACATCTACATCAAGCTCAAGATCAAGTCAAGTGAGCACATGAGCCGGAGCATCCCAAGTCTAGTCCTACCCTTAGTGGCAAGCCAAGAGCAAGTCTCGCTAAGTCTAACCTTTGTCATGTCTAGTACCTAAGCCCAAGTCCATGTCTAAGAGTAGCCTTGACCAAGCTCATCTCCCTCGGTGCTCCCACCTAGCCCAAGGTTGAGAAAGGTGAGCCGTGCTCCGGTTGTGCTCTCGTGTGTTCTCCGACGACCCCGCGAGCTTCCGGCTTCACCGACGTGTACGTCTACTCAAGCCGTGCCTGGGTACCGCATCGCCAAGACCGAACCACGACGAACATACCGCAACAAAGCCCGAGGCGTCCCCTCGGCCACCGAAAACGTGTTTCCGGTGCTCTCATTGGACGTGTCCTTGGTGTGCTTCAAGTCCTCCAATCGTGCGGGGGCCGACTCCGCTTGTGGAGTCGGTGTGACGGGAGTTTCCACATGTGGAGGTTTGCCGTCGCCTCTTTTACAAGATTGCTACTCTCCATGTGTAGGTGAGGCTTCCTTAGTGGCAAGTGAGCAATACAGACGAGAGGGTCCCGGGTTAACGTGTGCATGTGTTGTGCACGGAGTCGTTGAGGCCCTGTGTGGAGCTCCGGCTTGACCTTGCTGAACGGTGAGTAGGTGCTAATGTGTTGGGCACCGAACATCGGTCAAACATATCGCCGTGTCCTCTTGTCTCTTGTGCATTGATATTGGATATTGTATGGTGCTGCGAGCCATCGAGCCGCGAGGAGTTGGACAGGAGTCGAGACTTGTGCTATTGCTTGAAGTGCTTTGCTTCCACTAGTCGCTTCCGCAACCCTGACTAGAATTGTGTAGGGCCTCGCTAAATCGCTCTAGCTCTAGTCTTGAGTAGTGTTCCGTTGCGCATAACTCAACCGGCTAACACAAGGTGAAAATTGGGTGTGCGTGTAAGAATTAGAAAAGGGTTAAAATTGTGATAAGCCGCCAATTCACCCCCCTCTCGGCCTCCGATCCTTTCACTCACCTCTTGTCAACCTTGGGCTAGGTGGGAGCACCAAGGGAGAGAGGGGAACACGAAGGGGAACACCTAGGAGGGGCTATGGGACAACACACGGACGAGCTCACACCCTCTCCTTCCTTCTTCACCCTCTCAACCACACTCACTCGAGCTCACCTCAACATGGCCATGAAACTAGGGTTTGGGACATGGAAACTCACCATGGAGGACGCAAACCAAGGGGAAAATCAAAGGGGCAGCTTGGAGGAACACCTACCTTCCTTCTCCCTTCCAAAATCGACCTCAAACACTTGGGGGCAAGGTGGATTTGGGGCTGGATTGAAATCTCACCATGGGAGGAGCACTTGGAACTTTGGCAAGAGTTTCCCCTCCTCAAATGGCTCTCTCAGGTTTTCCACTAGGGGCCGAGCTCTATTAATAGACCTAGACACGAGTTTGACAGATGGACGAATGAGATTAGATCGTGACGAGATCGTGTTGCTGTGGTTGGTTCGACCCGAAGTCGGAGAGCTCGTCGGACGCCGTCCGATTGGCGTCGGACGCCGTCCGAAGGACTGATCTGGACAAATTTGAACTTTGTCGGACGCCGTCTGACCACGCTAACCGTTCACTCCCGGATTCAAAATCACGCACACGCCAGCTGTTCGAACCTACTTCCCAACGCCGTCGGACGCCGTCTAAAGGCTGGTCGGACGTTGTCCGACACGGACCCTGCAAATCGAGGAGCCTAGGGATTTACCCAAATTACGGCTGCACGCTCGTCGGACGCCGTCCGATGGCCGGTAACAGGGCATTTCAGCCTAGCCCAAGCTCCTCTCTTCTTCTCCCTTTGTCTAGCTCACTTGGGCTTTGAGTCTAGAGCTTCTTAGGCATATCAAGGCACTATTCTACGGTCTTTAGCACATCACTTAGCTATGTTATCTCACACACTCATCACATGGCTATTGGTCACCTAGTCTTGGCCAAAGGATGTGCCTTTTAACACATAGACTTGACAAGCTTGGCTCTAGGACAGTATTAAGGCACTCTAGCAATATGGCTCAACACTCTAGCTTCATGTCAAGAACTAAGTCTAGGAACAATGTGAAAGGATCGGAGGCCTCGGGGGGAGGGGGGTGAAAAGGCAAGTTTTAACTAATTTTTAGGTTTTTCTTTTTATATTAGTCAAATTAAAAACTAGCCACGACTAACTAATTCGACTAACTACCTAAGTGCAACGAAGCGGAATTTAACTAGCAATTCTACAAAATAGATAGCCGAAGCAAATAAAGAGTGCGGAATTAAATGCGGAAAGAGTAACAAGGGAGACTCACGATTTTTTACGTGGTTCGGTGCAAGCACCTACTCCACTATGCCAAATCACCCCGAAGAGCGATGGGACTCTCTCGTCCCTAGCCGGCAACTTACTCGGGAAGCTTTAGGGCTAGCTTCGGACCCTCACACCGAGGCCAGGCTCCCTCACAAGTCAAGGGCTGTCCCGACACCCCGGCACCCCGCAAGGTGCCTACCTCCGCACAAGAGGTGTTTGTACAAGGTTCGTGCCGGTGTCTTCGGCGTGGACGCAGGCCGGCGGAGACTCAGTGGGACCTACAACCAGAGAGATGATCTTGCAGACATCAATGGGCCGGATGGGCCAGAAGCAGACACGCATACAAGGAAAATAGAAGAACTAGCAAATAACATCCTTAACCTTGATGCGATCCATCGAGGCCCAGTTGGCATCAATTACCAAAACATTAAGCCCAAGGGAGGCTTGATCTTACACCTCTCCTCTCCTCTCCTCTCTTTCACACCCTAACCATAGGTGGAGGAAGCCATGGAAGAGGGGAACCCATGGAAAAAAGCCCAAATCGAACCTTGGAGGATGGGAAGAGGTGGGGAGCAGGCCTTCTTCTTCTCCCTCTTCTCCTTCCTCTCTCACTCACTTGGATGGCATGGAAACCCTAGAAGTGGAGGGGAACCATGGGAGAGACCCTTGGGGATGAGGATGGCTTTGGGTGGCTCAAAATGAAGCTCTCTCTCACTCTATCCCGTGCCCCAACCCTCTCTTTTAACCCCTCACGCAAGCCCCCAACGTTCAGATCTTAAGTGTATAGGTTGCGATCGGATGTCCGATCGAGTTAGTGCAATGTAGATCGGACATTCGATATTATTCTCGGGTCAAACAGAGGCTTCAAATCGGATATCCGATCGTTCTAGTGTATTGTAGATTGGATGTCCGATATTTACGATAATTATTCCCAGGGCTCACTAAATAAGTCATATCTCGGGTTCCCGAACTCGGAATTTGATGATCTTGGACATTCCGGAAAGGTTAAGACGAGGGCTATCCAACCAACTAGGTTTCAAAACCTATTTCAAAAATAATAAACCCTTAAAACCAAGAAAACCACTTTTCAGTGCCTTCGGAAGCCTCTCTTTTCCCTCCCGGCTACCCAGTTCGGTTAGTTGGCTCTTTTGTCGGCTTTTGGACTTGGTGGGACCCACGGAAGCTTTCGGATAGGAACGAATCAATTTGGATAGGCTCAAGTGTCTTTGGGCGGGAGTTTTCGCGTCTAAGGCTTTTAATTCGACTTGGTGGCTACGAAACTACACGGGACACGACAACACGGCCTTGGATGCTTTCGGGACCACCCGGTGGCATTGATACCTATCCAACTACCCCTCGAACACCTAGCAGTCTCTCGGACTCTCTCGAACCATCTAGAACAGTCTAGCCCTTTTCCGGAGACGAAGACCGAGTGCTCAATGGGACCGACTTGCCAGAGACTGTCTCAAATGCCATGCTATGCTAGGGATACACACGCAACCAAAAGACATGAAGAGAAATGTGCTATGCAAATAAAGTCCTTAGTTGATGTGGCACCTAATTGCCAAAACCTAAACCTAGTCCTAAGTCTTACACAATGGCTTGACACAAGGGCTAGCTAGGACTTGAATAGCTTAGGCTCAAAGTCATGATCAGTTAGGAATGTGCTTGTCTTGCTATGGCTTGACTTGACAAGGTCTAGACTTATGGATAGGCAAGACACGATTATGGCAAAGGCTCAAGACCTAGATACTTAGCTTGACACTAGGGCTTGATGACTTGTGCTTTGCTAAACTAGACAAGGCTTAGGTTTGTGCTCTTGTGCTCCGGCACATGTGCTCGTTTTGTCGATGCTTGATGTAAATGAAGCGTGAAGCAGGACCGAACAACTCACACAAAAGGTATAAAAGAAACTATTAAAAAACTCAAAGACCTTAGTCTTGATGTCCTTGTCATCAACACCAAAACCAATATCTAATTAGGGCTTGAGCTTACAATCTCCCCCTTTTTGGTGATTGATGACAACCTACAACCTGTAACATCTATCTTCCAAAACATTGCACAATATATATCTCAAGCATGGGTTAGTGATGCACACGAGCACATGATAGATACCAATTGAAATCATTTAAGAACAACCTAAGCCAAAACACAATTAAGCACATACACAGGCCAAGCGCAAGCACAAAGCATATCTACTTTCAGCCCATTGAAATCTCCCCCTTTCACTAGCTCTCCCCCTTTGTCATAAAGCCCAGGTGATCTTCTCCCCCTATGACTTAGACACATGAGCAAGATAGATGACAAAACTTTCTCCCCCTTTGTCATCAATGACCAATAAAGGGTAGATACAATAAGCACATTCTCCCAAAAACTTCCCAAGCTCATGCAAAGCAAATAGACCTCCCCCGAAGTATAGCATTCAACTACTTGGAGAAGCATACACTCAGATGCTAGCAAGCTCCCATGATCTCCCCCTTTGCCTATGGAAGTTATGATCTCCCCCTTAAATTTAGCATGGCTCAAGCATATGTCAAAGTGAGATGCAATAGGGAGTAAAATTCAAATGATAACACTAGTGAGGAGCTAATCATGGGCTTTGGGGATTATACAAATGCAAGTCCACTTAAGGTGATCACCATAGTTCATTTGAATGAAATTGGCTATGTCATAATGTCACTAGTTCAAATAGAACACTTTAGTGCAATTTTAGTGATTAAGACCTAGAACATTGTGAGATGGACTATGGCGAGGTGGCGCATGAGTGGCTCACATCTTAAGGGAGAATCAGGCACGGATAGCACTAGCTAATATATTCTAAGTCGCATTTCAAAAGGCTTGGTTAAACCGAGGCTTAGTTAACATTTTGAGTTGAGCACTTATTCAAATTTTTTAAATTGTTTTTCAAATTTCAATGGTATATATGAAATATCACAGGACAACATGTGACATGACTACATATACTAGAGATGAGATCATATGTCATTGTTGATCACTCCGGTGTAACACCTGAAGAGCTAGTTATATGCTAATGGCTCAACTTTTTGCTTTTCTCGCTTTGCAAGAATTGCTTGCTTATTTATTTATTTATTTATTTCTTAGCTGGCTCTAGTGAGCATCTTTTATTTGGCTCTTTGGCTCTTTTATTGGCACATTGGCTCTTTTGTAGCGAGGCTAGAGCTAAGCACATTGCACTATGTAAGAGCTCTAAAATGTTGCAAAGGTGCTCCAAAACAGTGGCAACGGATGTCAAATCTAGTACTATGAGTTCATATCACACATCCTCAGGTGACAAGACATGACATACCAAGTTTTTGTTCGGCTCAACTATATTCAAAGAGTCGCTCAATTTTAGTCAGGCATTTGAACATGTGAACTAGAGATATACTAGATAGACCATAAGCACATGATCAACCAAAAGATTAGAGCAACTAGTGAGCCACAATGCCATTGTACACCTACCACAAGTTCAAGGGCGCTATTTAGAGTTCGATTTGATTTAAGTCCTAATTGAACAAGTGACACGTGAGCACCGGCTAAAACCAACAAAATCTGTACAGTGAGCATCTAAGCAAGTCCTTAGCACAGGTATAATAGCCAAAGCCTAGATTACTCACCATAGTGATGTCATAAGAATTTTCTACCAAGTATTGCACATCACTTAAACAATGCTAGTGGTGAGTTCAATTTTATTTCATATGACCAAGCCTAGTTTACATGCCTTAGACCATGTGTGAACGCACAATTAGATGATGCCACATGCGAGACTCCCAAAGCAATGATAAGCTCATGAATGATATGGCACGACACATCTGGACTAAAGAATGATGGAAGCAAGCAATGACACCACCTAAGAGAAAAATGAGGCTATAGGCATGGACTAAGCGAAGCTCAACACAACTAAGCACATGATGCTACACCACTAAGCACAAAGCACGTGTCAGGTGTGCACTCGTGTGTGATACTAGTCATGCCACTCAAAGTTGACACAATGCAGGCGGGTGCAATTATGATAGGAGACTTAGATATGCTAGATGATGCACCAATTGCAGAAATCTTAGAAGTAGAAGGAGCATCATTTGAACTAGCACAAGCATTAATCATTGCACACTCAGAAGTAAAGCTAGAACTAGCAGGAGCAACAGCAGGCATATGAGCAACAGTAGTAGCACTAGCAGAATGCACAGTATCAGAGGCAATAGGCAAACTGGCAGAAGCACTAGTATCAGGCAAAGCAGCTAAAGCAGGCACAATCTTAGTACTTGCAACAGCAACAGGTAAAGCACAAGTCAAAGCAGGCAAAGCAGCAGTATCACTAGCACATGAAGCAGCAGCAGGTGAAGTACTAGGATCAACCATCTGAGCAACATGCAAAGCAGTAATTGTGGTGGTCCTAGCATCTAATTCTTTGTTCTTTGTGCTAAGCAAAGCCAGCTCATCCCTAAGCTCCTGAATTGTAGCTAAGAGTCCCTCCTCAGACTCGTTCATTGCCCTAATCTCCATTTCCATAGCACTAAATCATTTCTCTATTGACTTGCTAGAACTAGTGAGTAAGCAATGCTAAGTTTCTAAAGAATCATGTTTCTTAGCAAGTTCAGCTATTCTCTCCTCTAGCAAGTCAGCCCTAAGCTTTTCTTTATAGTAGCAATCCTTAACTTGATCAAAATAGCCTTGCAACCCTTGCTCTCTAGCAGTAAGAGGATCAGTTTCATAGCCAGAGGAAGAGTCAGAGTCTTTACTAGTTACCTTTTTGGAGGAGGGCTTGGCCATTAGACATAGGCCAGACGAAGCAAAAGCTGAGGTAGTCGTGGCAGGAGCCGGTGGAGTTGTAGAAGTGCCTGGTGGAGAGGTAGCATCGCCTGGTGGAGAGGTAGCAGTGCCAGGTGCAGCCGTTGGTCTAGAAGAGGCAGCAGCTCGAGCGACTATCGGTGACGTGGTGCCTGAGGAAGTCCAATCTTCTTCTTCACCAGACCACCATTCCCGCACTTCAACATCTTGCCACTCTGGTGACGTCAAGCTCGCCGCAAGACAGGTGGGGAAAGCAATAGTGGCCACAGCACCGGTCTCATCATCATCACCTGACCCCTGTGAGCCTGCCAAGCTGTCGGTGGCCCACTCTCCCGCAAAGGCTACCTTCTTGCCATTCTTGGAGGTACCCCTTGTCGAGGATAAAATCACGGCCCATTGCCATGGCCCACTCCCTGACGGCCTAATCGAACAGCCTCCTAGGGCTTGGCTCCCTAGAGGGCTCTATCAGGCCCATGTGCATCCTGCCGAATAGCCTTCGGGTTGGCACGGTGCGTGGCGGCCAAAACATCGTGTTTGAGTCCGACTCGAACAGAGCTCTACACGACTACGTGAAGACCCGGACGCAGGTTTCCCGGATTGGAGCAGACGTCGTGATCCCCAAGAATTGGAGTATACTTTATCTACCTCGGGATGTATTTGGCATGTATACGAGTTCGTTGCGACTTCGTAGTTAGCCCGGCCCGATTATCCCTCGGTAGGTCAGTTGTTCAACACTATATAAACCAAACCCCTACGGTGTGTAGGGGGGACGACCTGAGAGCAAGATCGAATACTACCTCTTGTACACCCATAATCTCGTCGAGACCTATTCGTCTCGCCGAGTTCTCTCTTGTAATCCTTTCTCATAAAAGGAAGCACTGGAGTAATTATGTTTGGATAGGAACCAAGCATGTTAATGATGGTGATAATTAGAATTAAATGTATTGAACAAAAAATCATTGCTAGCCTCCTTAACAAAAAACAAAAAAGGCGGGAATCACTGGTGATATTGATAATTATATGGTGATAAAGTGAATTATGATAATTAATTGCAAATAATATTGGATTGACCAATGCGAATTATAATTAATTACCGTGACTATATTTTTTACCTACCAAGTTAATGATGCTGATAATTAGAATTAAATGTATTGAACAAAAAATCATTGCTAACCTCCCTCAACAAAAACAAAAAGGGCGGGAATCACTGGTGATATTTATAATTAAATGTTGATAAAGTGAATTATGATAATTAATTACAAATAATATTGTATTGACCAATGCGAATTATAATTAATTACCGTGACTATATTTTGTACCTGCCAAGTTAATGATGGTGATAATTAGAATTAAATGTATTGGATTGACCCAAAGCATTGATTCATTGACAATAAATCTTTTACGGTATCTATCAAAAAAACTAACACGGTAGTATATTTTAGATCCGACCGTTCTTTTTTTTAGGGACGGCATAGTCTTTTTCTATGGTAGCATGCATGACAAAGAGTTGGAAAAGAAAATACTAATTGATGGCGCACGTGCTCGGAATATAAATTTAAATATTTATATTGTAACAAAAATCAGAAATGCTTTCACGGTTGATTTCTTTAGAATCCTATAGTTTCCAAATTTTTCCGTTAAAAACCCATTTGATTCAAATTTAAAATACAACATATCATTCAATTTCAACAGAAAGGAAAAAATTATTCCATCGTGTAATTCTAAATTTTGTGATCCTTAAATTTGTACAATCAAAAGAGTTTTCACTTTTTTCCTTAAAAATCTGTTTGGTTTAAAATTTACATATATAAATTATCATTGAATTTTAACAGAAAAGCAAGAGTTATTCCATCGTGTAATTATATAATTTGTCATCTTTAAATTTGTTCAGTTATAATGCATACAACATTTAATCTATTAATTTAATAGATTGCTTATTTGTTTGCATGTCTAATTATAGGAAAAGTCAATTATACCTTTTTTTGAGATATACTATACTTGTAGTATAATATACTAATCTTGTAGTATAAAAATGTTAAGACTGATCTAAGCCCTTAGATCGAAAGGATTGGACACCTCATGTGACTGAGAAGGTACCGTAAAAGAGACCTTTTTAAAAAAAGACAACAAATAATATTCAAAACTAAAAGATTTCAAAGATTAAAGGTTTTCATAATGCAAGCTGCAAACTAAAGTATTTTTCTATTAGGCCACAAAAAAATCAAAGTATACTGAAATTAAACCATGGCTGCACAAAGAGCATCCATTAAAAAAAGTTTCGCGTTCAATTTTTTGAAATTCAAATTTAAAAATAGTTTGCTCTTTGCAATAAAAGACATATTTCCTATCAACTTTCCCTTTTTTTGTTTTATTTATGGTGGATCACACAAAAAAAATATAAATTAAATTTTGTAAAAAAAAAGTAAATATGGTATCGGTCCATAAATGCAACAAAAAATGGTGAGGTTCCATAAATATATTTGGGCTTTAGAAATGTCGACTTATATAAATGAATTAAGAAATGAAAAAAAAGTTAAGAAAAATAAATAAACAAATAAACAAAAAAGGTACCAAAACATGCTTTTGTCTTACAAAACTAATGCCACGCGTCACGAGCGCGTAGCCATAGCTAGTTTAATTTTATTTTTTTTATATACAACGCGCTAGCCAATAAACAGCACAAGATAGACCAGATGTTGTCGCGCATGTCTTCAAGGCCAATGTAACAAATGGCATTAATGAGGCGCGGATTTGGAAATGTAACAAATGGCATTAATGAGGGCGTCGTGGATTTGGAAATGTAATAAACAGAATTAATGTTAGTTTAGAGCGATTAGCGATTTGAAAATAGACTAAATAGAATTAATGAGCGTTTAATCACGATTAGGAAGGATGAAAGTGACGCCTGTGCAGTCGGATGGGATGTGTACGGCTGTAGATGTGCGATGCGATTAGCACATAGGATCAAATTGAGG
The DNA here is from genome assembly GCA_005191435.1 of Raddia distichophylla. Lineage (NCBI taxonomy): Eukaryota > Viridiplantae > Streptophyta > Magnoliopsida > Poales > Poaceae > Raddia > Raddia distichophylla. The sequence goes on along the minus strand of SPJY01025686.1, from coordinate 4,748,714 downwards.
GTGCGAAGAAGATTGGGTGGAATTCAGCCGTCGGATCAAACGGGGACGACCTTGATTGTTTATATCAACACCCCTACCGGTGCTTTTTAAAGTAGTATAGATATAGATTAGATTTCTTTTTCCAAATAACCAGAGACACATACGCCATTTGACTTGAATATTAGCCTCTCCGTTTGAATGCAAGAATGGCATTTTTTTATGGACGGAGAGAGTATAGTAGTAAAACAAATGGGCTGTTTGGTTGCCTTCTCAACTCAGCCAGATTGCACGATTAGATTCAGGCTATTGGGAGCCGGTCTGAGTAGATGCAAGAAAAAATATGAGATGTTTGGTTGCATCTAGCGAAGTGAGATGGAACAAATATAAGAGGACAAAAAAATTAGAAAAATATTAATTGTAGTTAAATATTATTTTTTAAAAAAAATATCTTGAAGCTTTGGGGCAGCACAATACAGAGGATGCAAAGCAAAGGAGGCAATAGGAGCATCTGATCTCCAAGATAGCAAGAGGCTTCAACCTTTTTTTTAGGAAGCAATTAAATCACCGGTCATGAATTGACTTAGTGTGGTGATCACAGCCGAAAACTATGGACTGAAATGATATCATCTTGACGTTTCCTCCCTTTTGTGAAACAAGCAGAGTAACAACGCACTGCTCAAATGGAAGGGCATGGACAGGAATGGACATGGAAAATCACAAGCTTGGGAGAGGGAAGGTAGGGAAAGGTGAAATTAGAGGTATCACCAGAACAATGATTCAACGCGACGATAGATTTCGGCTCGGCAACGGAGCCGGCGCTTCATGGTGAAGGGCAGTAGTGGTGGTGCACGGTTTCAGGCTATGCAGTAGCTAGAACAATGCAGATCCTCTGTCAGCAGAAGCGTTGAACAGTTGGCATCCATTGGAGCTGTGAAAAAGGATCATAGGGCAAGAAAAATCGCATACCTGTGAAGCGCATGTTCGAACACAAATTTGGCACGCCCGGTGGGTGGCGGCGTGAGCACAACATCGGCGGCGAGACAGAGGCACGACCATAGCGGTGGCCCGATGCCGCACCTACGCCTGCCCGCGTTGGGGGCATGGCCGGTGGCGGTTCCCAGTGATGGCGCGGCGGCGTTTGGGCGGCGAGCCGGTTCTTGGCATCGAGGTAGGCTGCGGCGCCAGCACCGGTGGCGTGCGCCCACGGTGTCGGAGGTGTGGCTGACGGTAGCTAGCCGCAGGCCATGGCAGAGGCATGCGACGCGCCCTCCGGCTACGTGCCCGAGGCCCCAACAACGTGGCGTGGATGAGAGGCAGCTGGCGTCACCCCGCGCCGTGTGGATCTAGTAGGACGGTGCTCCGGCCGTGCGTCATGGCCGGGGGATGGCTCCTTCCTCCCCATGGCGGCGTAGATCGTGAAGGCGACCGGAGAGGGCGCGTGTGGCGTCGTGCCCCCTGGCCGCAGCGTTGAGAAGGCGCGGGCGCAGAGGCGGAGCGTCCCGGCATGTTGTTGAGGCAGAGGGGCGCCGAAGATGGCCTCGTCGGCGGCACTCGGCGGCGGAGAGGGTCGCGCCAGCGGCGGACTGGAGATGGCGGTGGCAGCTCGACGGCGGCGGTGGCCGGGCACTGGAGGCATGGGCGGCATATGCCGAGAAGGGAATGAGGCGTGGAGAAAGGAAGGAATGACACGATTTGGAAATAGCATTAATGTAATTAATGATGGAGAGAGATCAGCGGGCTGACGGCTTGATTTGGAAATATATTTAATGTAATTAATGATGGAGAGAGACCTACGTATTTGAAATTAGCCGTCGGATGGACTATCGACGGACGCAGATGCGTAATTAGGACAACACCTCTGTTGAAATCGGGGGTGCGTAGGAGACTAGGCAAAATTCGGACGTTGGATGAAGACGGGATGGCTGAGATCGTTTCTATCAACACCCCTTCTGGTGCTTTTTTAAGTAGTATAGAAGTATAGATATAGATGAGTGTGCAAACATTAAATATGGCCATTTTCTTTACGGAGGGAGCTTGCTATGGGTTTTAAAAACCGGCGGCTAACAACGCCTCTAGGGGGTCTCAGTTTGATAAACTAGCGGTTTAGGGTTTAAGAGTTTGACCAAAATTTGTTCAAATAAATTTCGAATGTAAAATATGCATAAAATTCCTAAAAATACCATTAATCATTCTAACCATTTTGGATTGAATGATATTGAAAAAAAATTCAAAATTCTAACATATATTTTAAAGGATTTTATCAATTTTTACAGATTTTGATCTTTTTCAGAAACTGTGGTTAACAGCAAAAAACCGCTGGTTAACGGCAAAAAACCGCAGGTTAACCGCCAAAAACCCTAGCTAACCGTAAACAAAACCGACATGGTGTAGTTGTGAATTTGGGACAAAAACGACTCAAAACCATGGCTAACCTCGATTAACCAGCTCCGCGCCGTTGCCGGCTCGGAGCCTACCACAATTTTGTAAACCCTGAGCTTACAACTAGTTCCACAGGAATTTTTTGTTTAAAAATGATTTTACATAGCTATGTTGCGGTGTTAGGGCCTTAGGGTAGCTCGGGGTTCTCCCATTCTCGTGTCTCATCACTGTACCAAATAGTGATGGACCAATGAATGGGACATCTAGATTATAGAGAGTAAGAATAGTAACGGGGTAGTTGTTGGTCAAATGAATAGTGATGAGGCAGTTCGATTTATGAGGTGGCACACGATTAGTGATAAGGTAGAGACAGGTATGGTATTGGCTAGAATGCCCCTACGGCATGGAATGAGTTATACTGGTTTCCAATGTGACATTATGATAAGTTGTAATATAAAATATAAAAGAGCGAAATATACATAAATAATGAAAAAGGAGTGCGAAAAGTGGATGAATAACGAGTATAAGAGCATCCCCAGCACACTCCCTAAATTAGTCCCTATATTACTGTACCGCGTATTCAAATTCAGCAGCTGCCCGCGCGAGCATGTCCCACCTACCTGTCACCAGCGCTGCTTGCTTTTTCCCCTGCCCGCACCTGCCCGTGGCTTCATTTTTCAAACCTGGTGCTGCCAGTTGAATTTCCCGCGCAGGGCTTCTTGATGCAGGCTAGTGACAGGGAGAGAGCTGGGGATGCTCTAAGGCTCTGTTCTATTCAGTTGAACAGCGTATCTATGTTTTCAAAAGACATGTGATTAGGGCTTTTTGAGTCCGTTTTTTCGTTGTTTTGAGAGTGGGTTCTAATGCTTTAAAAAGCAAGTCAAACTAAAATGAATCCGAATCTTGAGATTATTTTGAGAAACTCTCCGACTTCTATCATTTCAGTAGTTTAGCCGTTCAGAAGGCCTTAGTGCATGTTTAATGAGCATGCCTATTCGATAGTTAGTGTAGGGATTAAATTATAAGAGAGTGAAATACATAGAAAAGCAGGACCATGATCGAGAAAATGATAAATAGAGATGAAATTGTTAGGAGATGGGCATGCGAATTAAACATGGTCTTTACACTTTACAGTGACACACGGCGCTAATCGTGCCGCCAGTAGCGCAGCGTCGCTAATAATTCGCAATCCCCCCTCTCTCGTTGATTCCGTCGAGAGGCGAGAGCCACCGCCACCGCCCAGCCGGACGATCCCGCCGCCGCCGCCGCCTAGCCTAGGGTTTTGCTTCCCTCCCCCTCCAATCCATGGCGCCGCCCTCCGACCAGCCACCCGCCGCCGCTCCCGACGCCATCTCCGAGCTCCTCATCGTCATAGGTATCCTCCCCTCCCCTCCCCTCCCCATCTCGTCTTCTCTCTGCCCATTTCCTTAATCTCCAGGTGTTTCGCTTCAGCGATGCAGACTGAGGCTTGTAATGTTTAGTATCTAGTACGCTCAAATCTGTGCGCTCGTGAATCCGTACCAGCTAGTACGCGATTGGGGATGTTGGTTGCATTAAGCCATAATAAAAAATACGGCAACGTGGAACGTGATGATGTGCTATGTCCTCTTGCTTTATGCATTTCTGTCATCACTGATCGTCATCGCGCCATTCCTACAGTTCATGTTGTCTCTAGACCTTTGCTTGCTCTGCTAATAAGGAATACCCTGTCTGGATATATAGGATTGGCTGTAACTGACTCCTTTCTGTGTGAATTGTGACATGCGCCTCTCAGATTTCCGAAAGGTGCCCCATGGACTAGGTTCCACGGCGACTACAAAGGCCTCCACATTGACCTCGTGTGGCCCGGAAAAGACCCTGCTCTTGGTAAGCTGTCATCCATGTGTTGGTTCCACCAGCTGGTTTCTAACAAATTTTTGGCAATACCGTTCTTCCTCTTACCTGTACGGTGCGACATTCATCATCATCGTCATCATACCCCAATGTTTCCGAGGAAACTTCCATATTCATTGAGACAATCTTCCTTAATCAGCCTTATTTCATATCTTGAACTTCTTTTCAGGAGTCGACAGTGTCGGGACGGTATCGGCAGCTCTTGTAACTTATGCTTCCATACAAGCATTGAAACCAGACCTTATCATCAATGCTGGCACTGCTGGTGGCTTCAAGGTAGTGCTTCTCTGTATTACTTGATTGATGCAACTACCTATATACTCATAATTCTTCTAAATACCACATGTTGTGTTTTAGTCCAAAGGAGCAGGTATTGGAGATGTCTTCTTAGCGTCAGATGTTGCATTCCATGACAGGAGAATACCAATTCCTGTGAGTCTCATATTACCATTTCTAGTCTTTGTGTTGTGGTATAGCTGTAATAAGTCTAGATTGATATGCTTCATTCTTGTTCGAAAAAGAGGAAGTATTATATGTTCCAAACAAGTAACCAGTAACTACTTTTATCTAGGGAATTTCACAAATCACAATCCAATCCATTTTGTTCTAACCAATCAGGGTTTTCTACCTTCCTGCATCACCATGACTAATTCTTTACAATTAAGTGTGTATCACTCACTTGTTCTTGTGGTTATATTAGAATAATAGTCCTTTCATCTTTATGTTATTTCTGCTGTGGATGGTTTGCTCATGTGATTCCTTATTTAAACTCTGATTGATATTAACATGGACATTCTTTGGTCATGTGTAGGTCTTTGACATGTATGGAATTGGAGCACGAAAAACATTCGCAACCCCAAATATATTGAAGGAACTCAATTTGAAGGTAAGCTGCAGGACCATCCTAGTTGTTTCCTAACCGCTGGAATCCCTTTAGAGCATGTTTAGTAGTACCCATTTGATGCCATTTGTACTGGTACCTAACACTGTAGCAATCATGGTTATTAATACTCAATTCGAACATGATACGACCGACTACCTTGTTGACTTTATAACGATAAAATGACCTTGATAATGTCTTGATACACAGATGGTAAAACGACTATGGGAGCAAATATATATATGACATATACCTTGATGTTAGTCTTCTTCCATGTAATTTAAGACCATATACCATGTATTCTATAACTCTATGTTGTTTCACCATATAACCATATACATGCATCTCCAAACCACCAGCGATATGTTGTTTCTTGATTTGACTGCAAGTACGAAAAGGTCTAGAACTATAACTCTATAACACAGGCACAGCAGTAGCACTAAGTAAAAGTGCAGAACGAATGAGCAGTTGAGCCCAACATTCCAACACTAAGCAGAGCACTATGATGAGCACTAAGCAGAGCAGATCAGGGAGGGTAGAGAGTAGAGACAGAGCAAGAGCAAACTGTATAGCACTATGTTGAGCACTAAGCAGAGCAGAGCAGATCAGAGAGGGCAGAGAGTAGAGACAGAGCAAGAGCAGATCAAGAGGAGCAAGGGGAGGAGAACTTGTGAGGGTGGCAATATACTTGGAGGAGCTGGCGGTGGCAGCGTGGCAACCAAAGCAGATCCGGACGGCGGCCAAAGGAGATCTCGGCTGCGGCGGCAGGGAGAAGAGAAGATCCCAGCTGCGGCGGAAGATCTCAGCGGCGGCAGCGGGGGGTGGGGAGATCACATTCACACCTGTGGCGGTGAGAAGTGGGAGAAGGCGGCTATGGCAGTGGCCGGCGTCGACCACGGCCGTGCAGCGCGCAAGGGTTAGCGCTGCCGCTACCAGCAGGTTTGCGTGAGCGTGAGTACGGGTTACTGTCAGGCCACGACGCCACGTAGCACTCGAAGCCCACAAAAACGGCTGGACGTATTCCCTCTCGAGGCAGGTCGTGATAACGACGTATTCACGACGTATTAATAACCATGGTAGGGATTAAAATATAAGAGGGAGAAGTAGGGTAATAATTGAAAAGTAGATGAATGGAGATAGGATAATCCATAAATGGGTGTTTCTATTAAACATGCCCTTAGAGCATCACCAATCCATGCCTAACTTAGGTCCACCCAGCCACTATTTACACCTCCTTTGCACAATTGATATATATTTCTCTTTCTTCTATTTTATTTGCTATAGTACTAGGTTGGACCTAAGTTAGGTCCCCATTGGTCGTGCTCTTATGTCTGTGCTTGAAGATGTGTTTATCATACATTCTCTTTTTGGTTTGTCTTTTCTGAAATGAATTTGTGGTTTTGGTTGGATGACCTCTAGCACTTGTAGACCCAACAGGGCATCTTAGCATGTTTGCATTGTCTCAGGTTGGGAAGCTGTCAACTGGTGATTCTTTGGATATGTCTCCCCATGATGAGTCAGCAATACTGAACAATGATGCTACGATCAAGGATATGGAGGTATAGAACATTCAGCTGATGGACACACGGTTGCAAATCCACACTTCTTTCTAAGCAAGAAATTCTCCATGAGCTCTAGAACAACTTTACTAAGCTACATTTGGAAAGCTTATTTTTGCTGTTTACTGATCTATTTTTTTAGTTGATGCTGGACTTCAAGTTGAAATTAACTGTGCTGATACTTTCTTATGTAGGCTGAAATCAACTTTACCAAGTATTGTGTTGCTTTTTTTATCTAATGACTTGTTTCCTTTTCACTTGCGAACAATTAATTGTAGTTTGTCAACCTAAAACCGCCTTTCGTTTTCCGTTTTCTTCTTTACCTTTCAGGGAGCTGCAGTGGCATATGTCGCCGACATGCTGTCAACACCAACAATCTTTGTCAAAGCTGTTACTGATATTGTTGATGGGGAGAAGCCGACAGCAGAGGAGTTTCTGCAAAACCTGATCGCCGTAACAGCAGCACTTGACAAGGCAGTTACGGAAGTGGTTGATTTCATCAGCGGTAAATGCATCTCTGATCTTTGAAAGCCCCAGCGTGGGTGTGCTGTCCTGGACTCCACAAGTAGAGGAAGCTGAAATACGTTAATCGAAACCAAGTTCACGTTCTTCAGTGCACTGCATTATAATGCACTGTTGGCAAGTATTTTTCTCCCGAGGGGTTTCGTACGTGATATGTGCATTTTCCTAATCCCCGTGTACAAAATTATTGGCAATTACTTGGGGGCATATTTTGTAAGGTGATGTATTGTTAAGCTGAAATAAATTACGGCACTGCAGTTCCATGGTATTAGCAGAGGAAAAGATCTTTATATGATGTATCACGCCAACATATTAAAGGCATGCAACTTAAAATCCGATTAACAATAGAACCAGGAGCTAGCACCTTCGTACCAAACATCACTGCTCTCTCTATCTTGCGTCAGAATGGTCTAGCCACTATTTACATTTACTATTTATATACGTTTCCTCTTTTACGTTTTATTCGTTACAGCACTGTGATGTCCCAACCTAGAACCCGTTAGATATATCTTAAGTGAACCAATTAAAGTTTTTCGAATGAGTAAAATGCACGGACAGTTCCTAAACTATTAGTCGGTTTTCATCTAGATCTCCAATCTATGAAACTGTAGTTTTGGGTCTCTAATCTTTTTAAGTGGGATCGTCCTGGTCCAAAATTGCCATGTGACAGTCCTAAAGCTGATGTGGCGCTGACATGGCCGTCCATATCACATAAATTACTTTAAAAATTTAGAAAAAATCTTTAAAAATTTTAGAAATTATAAAAACACGGGAAATAGTAAAACAATTAGGAAAATTCATTAAAAAATAAGAAAAAGTAGCACTTAAGGGCTCCCATGCGCCACGATGCTAGAGGTCTTGCGCTTACAACTATAGAGGGATTAAAGGTGACCGCACTGTTTTTTTGTTTCTTTTTAATATGTTTATTATTTTTTCATATGTTTATGTTTTTTTTATCATTTTCCAATATTTTTTATTGATTTCTCATTTTTTTTTTAATGATTTTTCCATATTTTTATTATTCTTTTGATATTTTCTATATGTTTTTAATGATTTTCCATTTTTATTTTTATGATTTTTGAAATAATTTTCCTACATTTTATTTTTTTTTCATTTTTAATGATTTTTAAAATTATTTCCATGTATTTTTATGTTTTTTTAATGATTTTCTCCTTTTTAAACTTTTTTATGTGACATGTCAACGCTACGTCTGCTCTGGGGTTGTCACGTGGCAAGTTTGGACCGGGGCGGTCCCAGTTAAAAAGATTAGGGACCCAAAACTGTGGTTTCATATATTGGGGACCTAGATGAGAATCGACTAATAGTTTAGGGACCGCCCGTGTATTTTACTCTTTTCGAATTAAGTGCATCTCCAATGGTATCAAATTAGCTAGCTACATGAATTTCAACTCATCTTTCTACTTTCTACTTATACAAAGGAGAGAAGTAGAAGAGAAAGTCATATTGAGAATATCTTTTAACTATGAGCCAATATATAATAGATTACAAGGTGCATTCAAAATAGGGGCAATTGCGTTTTTGCCCTTACTTTTCCCACTTTTTGATTTTACCCTTGATTTTTGGGAATGAAGCTACAGTTTGCCCTCATTCCGTTTACATAGTTAACGGTAGCTATAAGTCTAATCGTGATTTTTACCCTTGATTTTTGTACTTTGTGAATTTGCCCTCAAGTTTTGGAAATGAAGTTGTCGTTTGCCCCTAATGTTAATACTCTGTTAGTGCTAGCCGGATTAATCAATTAAAAAATAAAAATAATAGACTCCATGCTAAAGGATTGAAATGCCCTCGTATTGTTTTTTATCTAATCGTCTCAATATGAAACGTGCGCCAATTTGTAACCTAGGCGGCGGCTGGGAGGCCTCGTTCTGGCGAATTCCAACAAGGGACAAAATAGTCCGCACGGCCAAGGATTCAAGGGCTCTGGGCGGCCTCGACAGGTAGGCGAGCAAAACATCCATCTCTGCATCTCTGATATTTGCCTACGGCATTAGCGTACCGTGTGTCGGTGACCATAGTGTAGACCTCGGCATCCGAGCATTCAGTGATCCTTCCATATGTCATCAAATTCAATTTAACTTATACCAAAATGCGTTCCAAATCATCAATATTTGAGTTGAAACAGGGTAAAATCACAAAGTACTAATAAATTTAGGGCAAATTGTAAGGGCATATATGTCTTTTTACACCCGAGTTAACACCGTTAACTACTATAAACAGAACGAGGGTAAACTGTAGCTTTGTTTTCAAAAATCAAGGGCAAAATCACAAAGTCGGGAAAGTAGGGGTAAATCACAATTGGACTCTAGAACAAGGGCAAGAACACAATTGTTTCTTCAAAATATTACATATGAATACATATTAATTTTAAAGACATTTATATAGTTTACCTAGGATACTTCCAATGCAGTTTCTTCAATCGTTACTTTAAAAAACCAGATAGGATCAGTATGACTTGGCATGCTAGTTGATGAAGAGAGAGAAAAGGGGTTCATTGTTACTTAAAAGAAACCACCGCTCTAACCAATATCAATGTAATAGAAAGAATGAAAAGTTGCATTTAAACTACTGTAACATTAATCCATGTAAAAAACTTATTGGTGAGGAGAAAAATACATTAAATAATAGGACCTATTTAAGGTGCTCTCTCCGTTATGAAATAATAGTCATTTTGGACATTGACATGGTCCATAAAGTACAACTTTGACCATAAAAACTTTTAAAAAATTATTTATGTTGCATTAAAATTATAATATTATGAAAGTTCTTTTCAAGACGAATCTATCTATATGATTTTTATGTTCTCAATCTAAATAGTTAAAAAGTTCTATATGAATAAAGTTTTAAAACTTTAACTTAGGACAAGTCTAAAACGACTACTATTTCATAGCGGAGAGAGTAAATCATGTGGAAAGGAGCACAATGCAATGCGGGTAATGTTTGTTTTGAGGTTCTAGATAATGTGGCAGGTTAATAAATGGTCTTTAGTACCTATGTATTGTAAGTGTCTTTAAAGAGAGAATTTTTGGCCCTTGCCCCTCAATTCATCGACCCTGTAGCCCTTTCTCCTCAATTCGTTACTCCTTCGTAATTTGCCACCAAGCCAACGAATTCCTTCTTTTTTTGCCATTGCTCCCTATTAACCTCGTTTTCCTTTTCTTTTCCATCAGTGAGCACCGTGAAGAGATGAAAATGCTCTCTCATGACCTGACTTGGTCGACCAAGCTACGTAGGGGCTAGATCAAACCAGTTCAACCGAGTATCTTCCGTCTGATCGACTGGTTTGATCGACCCAACCGCTCGGTCAACCAAGCTATGTAGCTGTGACATCCTCTATTTTGTCGTATGTCACTTTTATTTTTAAAACCCTGAAAATAAAATAAAAGGGAATTGTTATATACAAAATCCAAGTTTAAATTAATTTAAACTAGATTTAAGCCAAAACCCTAGAAAAATCTTTTAGGAAAATTCTGAAAAATTCCCATAAATCTTAGAATCCATCATTTATCCACCATCCAAATTTCAAGCCCAAAGTCTAAGGCAATCTCAAGATTCTGTGAAGTGTTGCCGTTCTGCCGGAAGCTCGTCAAACCCATGAAATGATGAGCAAACGTGTGAGAACTAAACCCAAACATGGAGGATAGATTCTAGAGGCCTAAACCTATGCCAAGTTAGAAGCCCAAGCCAAAATTCATGGATTTATGAATTTACCAAATTTGGGGGAGTCCTAAACCTACTTGGATTAGAATTTGAGCCCAATTCAAATTCTACCCACATAAGGGTCTGACCTAGGTCGACCACCACAATATAAATACACCCTAAGAGCCTCCTCTCAAGTCCGCAACTCGAATTGTTATATACAAAACCAAAGTTTAAATTAATTTAAATTAGATTTAAGCCAAAACCCTAGAAAATATTTTAGGAAAATTCTGAAAAAATTCCCATAAATCTTAGAATCCATCATTTATCCACCCTCCAAATTTCAAGCCCAAAGTCTAAGGCAATCTCAAGATTCTGTGAAGTATTGTCGTTCTGCCGGGAGCTCGTCAAACCCATAAAATGATGAGCAAACGTGTGAGAACCAATTCCAAACATGGAGGATAGATTCTAGAGGCCCAAACCTATGCCAAGTTAGAAGCCCAAGCTAAAATTCGTGGATTTATGAATTTACCAAATTTGAGGGAGTCCTAAACCTACTTGGATTAGAATTTGAGCCCAATTCAAATTCTACCCACATAAGGGTCTGACCTAGGTCGACCACCACAGTATAAATACACCCCAAGAGCCCCCTCTCAAGTCCGCAACTCGAGAAACGCTCAAATCCAAACCCTAGCCATCAAAAGACCTAGCCACCGAAGGGTTTTCGAGGAAGATCTCTCTGTGCTTTGCCCAACCCCGAGTGTAGATGCCTCCATTGTGTAGAGCTCATCGAGACGGTCAAGATGGGTATCCGGATCGTCGGTTTTGGTGAAGGATTGTGCCTAGAAAAGCTCGCCGGAGTTGGCACGCGCCGCCGCCCGGGAAAACCGCATGGGCTGTGGTTCGCTCGGTTTTTCTTCGGTTAACTAGGTTTAATCTTTTCCAGAGTTTCTGATTTTTTCAAAACTTCCAGGAATTGTTTAGGGAGCATTCAAACTTCAAATTGGATGATTCCAGAGCCATCAAATCCCATGAATAGCCTAGAATTTTATATATTTTATTGAGGTATATGTTTTGTTGATGATTTTTTCTATTCTTATGCATTTGCATCTACGTGTAGATCATATGTCTTCACGTTGTTCGGTACTTTTCCAGGAGCAGTTCGAAGGAGGATCACAAGACCCTGAGTACTAACAAGGAAAGATATATTGCATCTTGCTTTTTTATTTTGCAAAACTCACCCTTAATTGTTACTTTTCTTTTGCATGAAATGATGGGAATGGTTAGAATCCTATTTATTCACACTGAGTCATCTATCCTGTGAATTTAGCCATTTATTGCTGCCTTAGTTATTTTCCTAGCCTATCCTTGTGCATAGCTGCTAGTGCTCATGGGTTATTAGTTATTAGGTTATTCATTTAATTAATCTTATGACTTGGCATGATTGGAGGTGCTGAGTTACTTTAATAACCTAATCACTAAAACCTACGCGGCGTGTATTGACTAAAGGTGACAAGTCGGCTGGTTTTGTGGAATGAGAAATGTGGTGGAGGTAGTCACCTTGGTCTAAGGACCCTTGACATGTTCTTATCCGGCCAAACCATACAAAAGCAACCATAAGTGCTAGCTCTAGCATGTCGGCCAACATGTGCTAGTTCTGGCTTAATAGTTAGAGAAAACTGTTAGCATACTTTACTTTGAAAAGATCGGATTGTGATCCGTTGGCTCAAGAGGGGGACCCGAGATGTCGAAACCTTAGAGGGGGTATTGGTGTTAACAGAAGGAACTAATGAATCACCTTGTATCGTTACTTGGTCTAGGCTCCATGGAAGAGCTAAGACGTAAAAGTACCACTAGGCTTATGGGTAAAGTGTGGTACACTCTGCAGAGGTTAAAACTATCATGATAACCTTTCCCACGGTCATGGAAGGAGAGGAAGGTCGTACATGGTTGTCTCATATGTTAATTAATAACCTGATGGGTTGATTTTGTTGAGTTATTCGAGACTTGTGCAGTTCTACATAGAGGCTTCGGAAGCCAAGCTCTGTGTATTACTTTGAAAATCTATTCATTATTAATTGTTCAACGAATGCTTTTACAACACTTTAATTAATTTGACTAGAATAGATGTTTATGCAAATAGGCATCCTGTTCTTGTTTATATCCTTGCATTCATTATAAGGGTTCTTACTGGGTGGCCGTGTACTCACTATACGAACAACGGATATATCTTTGTTCAGGAGAAGACTCGGATCCGGTTTGCCCACAGGATCAGAAGGATTCTGACGGCGTGTTCTCCGCTCAACCACTGCGGATCACACCCCTATTAGATTTTCTATCTTACTAGCCGACCAGCTCGCGCTCGGTTCGATTCGAGCGTCGGGCATGGAGAGTAGCGACTCGCAGAGTTTACCCAGGTTCGGACCCCCTCGCGGGTAATAGTCCTACTCCTGCCTAGCCTTAGCTCTTTTCTTGTTGTGGTTGTGTGGAATGTGATTACAGAATGTTTTGGAACCCCCTCTCCCTTCTCTCTCCGACCCTTTTATACAAGCCTCGAACCGGCGGAGAGAACCGAGGGGGTAGTCAGTATAGTACTCTTAGTACACTGATAAGACACGTGGGACGGGACAGGAGAGACGAAAACGCGCTGCTGCTGCGCCGCGCCGCCCACGCGTTCTTCGCAAGTGGCCTCTGACCCTTGTGAACACGCCGGTGACAGGACGGGTGGGCCCCAGCTTGCGCCGCCTGACGCGGGCGGCCAGCCTGATGATGGCGAACTCTCTCTGCCGGTCAATTCCTCTGCGCCACAGTGACAGCTTGACAGACCCGCAGAGATCACTGTGGCGGTAATCATTTCTTCATCTGTCTATCCGCGCGTAATGTCGCATTGAATGCACCTGTCCTTCGCTGCGGAGGAGAGCCTTCGCTCAGAAGACTCCCTTAGGACGCTTCCTGCTGCGCGGGCCCCACCTGACAGTGAGGGACCTCTCGCGCTCGCCGGGGGGCTCGCCCACCCGCTGGGGCCTGGTCGCCCGCCTGACGTGTGGGGCCCTCGCCCGGCTTCTGAGGGGCTCGCCCACACGCTGGGGCCTGATCGCTCGCCTGACGTGTGGGGCCCTCGCCTTGCGCTTGGGGGGCTCGCCCACACGCTGGGGCCTGGTCGCCCGCCTGACGTGTGGGGCCCTCGCCCGGCTTCTGAGGGGCTCGCCCACACGCTGGGGCCTGATCGCTCGCCTGACGTGTGGGGCCCTCGCCTTGCGCTTGGGGGGCTCGCCCACACGCTGGGGCCTGGTCGCCCGCCTGACGTGTGGGGCCCTCGCCCGGCTTCTGAGGGGCTCGCCCACACGCTGGGGCCTGATCGCTCGCCTGACGTGTGGGGCCCTCGCCTTGCGCTTGGGGGGCTCGCCCACACGCTGGGGCCTGGTCGCCCGCCTGACGTGTGGGGCCCTCGCCTTGCGCTTGGGGGCTCGCCCACACGCTGGGGCCTGGTCGCCCGTCTGACGTGTGGGCCCTCGCCTTGTACTTGGGGGGCTCGCCCACACGCTGGGGCCTGGTCGCCCGTCTGACGTATGGGGCCCTCGCCTTGTCTTCCTTCGGACTCTTTATACCCCGGTTTTTATTATACCGACAGATTCTGTGCCGGATTTCGGTCAAGATTAGTTGTCGCTCAAGGGTTGGATTAGAGCATCGTCATACTTTATTCCGCTGCATTATTTGAATTTCCGCACTCAACTATATTATATGGTCTTAATTAAACTATTGTAATAAGTGGTTGTGTTACAATTATTTTTGCATTAATATGTTATTTTCAAAGTTAAATCTGATTGTGTGATGATGTACGACGATTGTCGCTCATTAGTTGATAGAATTGATCGTTGAGATTAGCAATCGATCATGAGTGGATCCTGGTGAAGCCGGGGTCGCGACAGTAGCTCGGTGGTAGCAGTGTGCTCACCAACACGCTCATCGCCACCACATCGCTCCTCGTGCTGCTCTTCTCTCCCTCTACGTCACCATCGCCGTCCTCCATGGCCTCCCGCATCACGAACTTCTTCTGCCGCCACGGTCTCCACCACCACCACCACCACCACCACCACCACGCCTTTCACGTAAGAGATGCTCTACGCCACCACCGCTGGATTCGACCCCTACCGCAAGCTCAGTGGCGGCAGGTTCGAGTCGGTCTTCCTTCATGGATTATTACGAAGAAATTCGTTGGTACGATGGCAAATCACGAAGGAGCAACGAATTGAGGGGCAAGAGTTATGGGGTATATGTTGAGGGGCAAGGTCCTCGGTGGATGATACGGAGGTTGCTTATAGGAGTACCTAGTAATTACCTCTGCTATTAAAAATAGTCTGACAGACTGGTTGGTTGGTAGCTCTGTCGTTTTTACCACAGCCTCAGCCTGAAGTGGGATGGACGCTCGGCCAACCGGAAGTAGCAGTGAAGCAGCGTTGTTCTCTCTCAGAGATCCAACCTGCAACTGGCGGATCCTTCCTCAGGTACCATGCTCGCCCGTTTCCTCTTCTTCTGTCTGCAGCGCGGACCCCGTGGCCTAGTAGCAAGGGATACCCCTAGGTATTGGACCAAAACATCAAGGCCCAGGGCATTCAGCAGCTCAGCTCCCACAACCACAAGCCACAAGCCCACAGCCACAGCCACAGCGGACAGGTCACAGGCGGACAAACAGCGAAGGCTCCGCTCCCAGGCGCCGCCTCACTCTCGCTACCTCGCCCCCACTCCCCCAGGCCACCGCCGGCAGCCCGCCCTGCCTTTCTTCGCCAGCCACCGCCCGGGCTTCCTGCCCGACGTCCGTAGCCGTCTGCTCCTCAGCTCTTGCATCCTGCCCGGTTGCCTGCCTCCTCCTCTGAAATCTGAATCGCCTCGGCGCTGCAGCGCCCGCACGCCCGCATCCGGCTTCCCGGCGGCGGTGACTGTAAGCCAGCAATCCGGCCGTCCGGCGTCACCTCCTGACCTCCTCGGCATTTGGCCAATCGATTCATCGATCTATCAAGGTAGTCTGCAGCAATTACCTATTATCAAGATTCAAGTTAGTCTACTAGTCTGCAACAGTAAGTATTAAGAGCTTCTAGTTTACAGAAAATGCGACATTGGCCCTGCTGATTATCTAGTTTTTTATCATGTGCAGTCATTAGTCCTGCTTAATAAGTCCTTTACATTACAGCAAGTGCACAAATGTTTTACTCATGAGTTGTGAATGTTGATGATAGACCACTTAGAAGGACTCCATTTGTTTTATTTTCTAAAAAAAATAAAAAAAACCTTCATAGATTTAACTTAAAAGGTAGAGGATGAAGAGAGCTCGAACATTGGAATGCATGCTATATTGACATAGATGTATTTTGAAGCATCGAAGATGGCAAAATATTAAACATTTTCAAGATATAAGAACCCGCAAGATTAAGCTTTTTCTTAATAGTTGTATTTATAAATGCTTGATCTAAATTTTGTTTACTATTAACTTGTTTATTTGTCCATTTCATATCGTTAATATTGTTTTTTATTTTAATCTCTAGGTTTTAAATCTACAACTACTATTGATGAAGATATAGGCTTGGAAGAAGCAAATCTATCTTAAAAAGGTATTATATTATTTCAAATTTTCAAACTTAGCTTTCATTTGTATTCAGATCCGGAGACCACCCCGCTCTCTGGACACCCCTTCTTCTCCGTCGTCATGTCCAGGACCCAAGTTCAGAAGCCCTTCATGCTGGTATACCCCACAAATTACAGGACGTGTTGATCTCTCTTTTCCCTTCTACTTTCCGCTCATGTTAGTTTGATGGTTTTTTTGGTTTTAAAAAGATGTTTTTTTGATGATCAAAATGACACTGGTATGCAGCCAGTTCAGCACCTGACACACAAGTTCAGAAATTAGAAATCCTTCATGCTGGCACCACACAAATTTCTTTGATGATCTCTCCACTACTTCCGCTCATGTTTCTTTGGTGATTTCTTGTTTTGAAATATAGGTGATTTTTTTATGATCAAAATGGCATGGACATGCGTCTGCGTCTACAAGAATAGGAAGCACATGGATCTTTGTTAGGCTGAGCAATGAGCAATGCCCTGTGTTGTTGCAGTGCATCCCGGCTCGATTCCAGCACCGCCTCCCCAAGGCGCGAGCGGCCGCCGTCCTCCTCCGCGGCGGCAGGTCGTGGACGGTGGGATACTGCGGCGAGCGGAAGCTGAAGAGGTTCGACACGTCGTGGATGGAGTTCGCCGTCGACAACCGGCTACGGGTCGGCGACGCCTGCGTCTTCGAGCTCGTGAGCGGGAGCGGGAGCGACGGCGAGAAGGGGAAGGTGGGGGCGGCGGCGACATTCCGGGTGCAGGTACTCCGCGGCGACCTGCCGGCGGAGGTCACCTCCAAGGGCGCCACCGCCGACGAGCCCATCGTCATCATCGACTAGAACGCGTGCTGCTTGCTGGCTTGCTGCCGTCGTTCTCCTCCGTTGATCCATGCGTCCAATCTACAGGGAGTTTTTGGCTTTTGGTTTTTTCATCTCTGTGAATAATATGTGCGACCATCTATGTCACTGTTAATGGGACAAAGTGGCAACGAATTGTAATGAATGGCAAAAACTGAAAATTCCCCGGCATACGATCCTGTATTTTGCCTCTGCAAAAAGAGGGCTGACTCTTTCTTGGGAGGTGAATTACGTGGACTAGTTCTCTTCTATGATGCTTGGTTAGTCAGGTGTTTTGGCTGTGGCTGTTTGGATGCCTTCTCAGTTGAATCAGGTTGTATGAGTTGAGTCAGGCTGGTTGGATCTAGATTGAGATGATGCAAATGGTTGTTGTTTTTTAGTTGTATGTGATTGTGCCGGCTGCATAGATGTTGTTTGGTCAACTGCACTAAGGAGAAAATGACATTGAGAAATTCAAAAGAAGGATAAAACATATTAAAAATAAATTCTAAAAAATTAAAATAAGAAAAAAATCAAATACGAAAAAAATTCAAAAGAAAGTCTCATAAATAAATGAATCTAAAATGAAAATTTTAAACTTTTGAAATTTATATGGCAAGTGTGGTCTAGTTTCGAAAAAATATTAAGAACTCATTTTTGAAATCGGTTTAGTAATCGAAGATATTAATCAAAAGATATATCAAAAAAATTAATCAAATGTGCTGCCTACATTGCTGCATGCGGTTGCGTTGCTCATCTGCGGAGCCTGGCTCTAGGAAAAAATCAATTTGGTCGTATCTCCAGAGCCTGACCCAGAGGGTGTAATTGCATCTGGAGTCTAGTTCAGATGGATGAGAAGACAACCAAACATCCTAGTTTTGTATCTCTATATGCAAAACTCCAATGATGCGGGCAAACAAACAACCTAGTAAAAAACGTTGTTTTCGTTTGGCATCAAATGGAAATCAGGGTTTTCTGCCCTGCTGCAAAAAAAAATATACATGTTGGCTGTAGTCTGTTAGAACTGGAATGTACCCGGTACTTCACTAAAGGTTAATCGCTTGCAGGATATTATTAAATTTCATTATATCATAAATACCGTAATCCTCTCGTGCATTATAATTTTAAAATTCTTGCAAACATATCATTTTCAGACTTGAGCAGTTAAACTAGACCAAATTCTCCGGTGTGCCGCTGCTGTACCTATAATAATAAAATACTTGAAATTTGCATATCCCTTCTATGTCTTTTTCTCATGTTCTCTTATATGTCTTTTTCTCATGTTCTCCTGTCCTAGCGATAGCTCCAAGCCTGCTATCGCCACCACCGTCTAGCTTGCAGCACTGTCCCCGGACTGCTGTCGCCATCGCCATCTAGCCCACACTGCCACCGCCCTCTAGCCCACTGTTGTTGCCCCAACCTTTCCTCCGCCCACCACCATTCGTTGCCACCGCCGCCCTTAGTGTGACATCCTCTATTTTATCGTACGTTATTTATATTTTAAAATTATTAAAAATAAATAAAAGAAAATTGTTATATACAAAACTCTAATTTAAATTATTTTAAGTTAGTTTTAAACCCAAAACCCTACAAAAGCCTTTAGGAAAATTCTATGAAAATTCCAATAATTCTTAAAAGGCATAATCTAGCCACCCTCCAAATGTCATGCCCAAATTTCAAGGCTACCTCATGATTCCAATCGCGTGCCCCACGCATCCTCCCTTTCCCCGCACCGCGCGTCGTCGCCGCTGCCACGCACTAGCCGCGTCGTTGCTCGCCACGCATCGCCACGTTGTCAATCCCGCTCCCGCGCCACCAATCGCCGCACGCCGCTTGTCCCGTGCGCTGCGCCCGCATCGCCGCAAGCCGTCGATTTTTTGGCCGGTTTTCTTTCGGTTGACCGAATTAAACTTGTTTATTCTTTTCAGTATTTTCTGATTTTCACAATTCTTCCAAGAATTGTTCTGGGAGTACCCGAACTCCAAATTAGTTGATTCCATAGCCATTAAATCCCATAAATAGCCTAAAATTTTATAAATTTTATTTAGCTATATGTTATGTTGATTGTTTCGCTGTTCTTGTGCATATGCATATACATGTATATCGTCCATGTTTGCACTGCTCGGGAGGTTTTCAGGAGTCGTTCGAAGGAGGATCCCAAGATCCGGAGAGTTGTTGCATACGCTTCCCTACAACTAAGACCCCATGAGTTGAATTATGCTACTCGTGATTTGGAGTTAGCTATTGTGTTGCATTCTTTGAAATTATGGAGTCATTACCTAATCGGTAATCGCACGGAGATATATACTGATCATAAGAGCCTCAAATATATATTAACCCAACCAGATTTAAACATGAGACAAAGGAGATGGTTAGAACAGCTAGTGGTTTATGATGTTGCTATCCATTATCATGAAGGCAAAGCTAATGTGGTCGTCAATGCATTAAGTCGGAAGCCAAAGAATGAGTATATTCAAGAAGAAGCTGAGAGGTTCAATCTGATGATTGTTCCCCAAGGTTATATGCATAGTCACTTGAATGTGATGGAAGTACAAACAAATTTTCAAGAGAAGATCAAGAAGGCTCAGGACAGGACAATGATGATGGTGTTCTTGACATCATTGTTGGGATAATTTTAGAGAAGGCACCAGGTTTTGTGATGGATAAGGAAGGAATTGTTTGGTTCGATAAAAGGATCGTCGTGCTGCTAAGAAGGATCTTAGGAAGTTGATAATGAAAGAAGCTCATGATTCTGCTTATTCTATTCACCCGGGGAGTAACAAAATGTATCTAGATTTGAAGGAAAGATATTGGTGGTCGGGAATGAAGAAGGATATCGCAAAGTTTGCTGCATTATGTGATATATGCCAAATAGTTAAGGCCGAGCACCAGAGACCGGCTTGTTTGCTTCAGCCTTTGTGAGTACCTGTAAGGTAGTGGGAAGAGGTCGGAATGGATTTTATTGTGGGTATGCCGAGAACTCAAAGGTGTTACGATTCGATATGGGTGATTATCGATCGGTCAAATAAAGTAGCTCACTTCATTCCGGTTAAGACAAGGTATGACAGTGCTAAGCTGGCAGAGATCTGCATGGCAAAGATAGTGTGTTTTACATGGAGTTCCAAAGAGAATCATGTTAGACCGAGCGAGCCAGTTCACATCGAAGTTCTGGAGTAAGATTCATTCTCTATTGGGAACGCATCTAGCTTTCAGCAGTGCTTATCATCCTCAAATTGATTGGCAGACTGAAAGGACAAATCAAATATTGGAAGACATGTTGAGGGCAGTGGATTTGATGGATTTGAAAAGATGGGATAATGCATTGCCTTATGCTGAGTTCTCGTACAACAACAGTTACCAGACCAGCATTCAGATGTCGCCGTTCGAAGCTTTGTATGGAAGAAAGTGTCATACACCATTGTGTTGGAATGAGACCGGAGAGTGAAAGTTGTTCGCTCCGAATGCTTTGAAGGAGGCCGTAGATGAAGTCAAGTTGATCCAATAGAGGATGAGGACTGCGCAATCAAGGCAGATGAGCTATGCAGACAAACAAAGGCGAGAATTGCAGTTCGAGGTTGGAGACCATGTGTACTTAAAGGTTTCACCCTTGAAGGGCCTACGTTATTTCCATGTTTTCGGGAGTTGTCTCCAAGATATATTGGTCTATTTCGAATAATAGGAAGGAGGGGACAGTTGCATATTAGTTAGAGTTTCTAGAACGACTGTCAAAAGTGCATAATGTGTTCCGTGTGTCGCAGCTCAGAAAATGGTTGAGGGTGCCAGAGGAGCAGATGCCCGTAGAAGTTATGGATTTGTAAGAGGATCTGTCTTATAAAGAAAGACCGGTTAAGATTTTGGATGTTTTTGAGAGGTGTACTCGGGGTCAGACTATAAGTTTTGCAAAGTGCAATGGTCTAGCCATACCGAGGAAGAAGCTTCTTGAGTAAAGGAGGATGATCTGAAAGCCGAGTTTCAAGAGTTGTTCGAGCAAGCCTTCTCTGAATCTCGGGGTCGAGATTCTCCGTAAGACGGGGAGGTTTGTGATATCCTCTATTTTATCATATGTCACATGTATTTTAAAATCGTTAAAAATAAATAAAAGGGAACTGTTATATACAAAAACCCAAAATCCTAGGAAAACCTTTCGGAAAATTCAAGGAAAATTCCAATAATTCTTAGAAGCCATCGTCTAGCCCCCTCCAAATTTCATGCCCAAATTCCATTGTGTAGAGCTCGTCGAGACGGTCAAAATGGATACATGGATCGTAAGATTTGATGGAGAAACGCCCCCGGAAAAGCTTGCCGGAGTTTCAGGCGCCGCCGCCGTCGCTGCCGCGCCGACATCGCCGGCGGCGGCCTTGCCCATCGCGCAACCCCGCTTTCCGCGCTAGCGAACGCCGCCTTCCATCTGTCCTGCCCTGCCGCCGTTTTCATGTCGTGCCAGCGCGCGCGTTGACCCACCGTGCCACACGCTAGGTGGCCCGGTTGGCGGCGGCGGCGGCAGGTGGCGCGCCGTCGCCGCTGCCACGTGCCAGCCGCGTCGTTGGTCGCCTCGCGTTGCCGCGTTGTCCATCCCATGCCCGCGCCACCAATCGTCTCACGCCGAGTGTCCCGTACGCTGTACCAGCGTCGCCGGAAGCCGTCGGTTTTTCGGCCGGTTGTTAAACCGGTTTATTCTTTTTGGTATTTTCTGATTTTCACAATTCTTCCAAGAATTGTTTCGGGAATATCCGAACTCCAAATTAGTTGATTTAATAGCCATTAAATCCCATAAATAGCCTAGAATTTTATATATTTTATTTAGTTATATGTTATGTTGATTGTTTTGCTGTTCTTATGCATATGCTTATACGTGTAGATCGTCCGTGTTCGCACTCCTCAGGAGGTTTCCAGGAGCCGTTAGAAGGAGGATCCCAAGACCCGGAGTACTACAAGGCAATATAGATTGCATCTTGTTTTCTCTAGTTTGCAAAACTCACTCGTTTACTATTTTTATCTATTTTTCCGCATGCTTGAAATGACAAGAAATGGTAGAAACCTAATATATTCACACTGCGTCATTGACCCTGTGAATTTAGCCTGTTTATTGTTGGCTTAGTTATTTTCCTAGCCTGTCCTTGTGCATAGTTGTTGGTGCTCGTGGGTTGATAGTTTTTTAGGTTATTCATAATTTAATTACTTTTGTGACTTGGTATAATTGGAGGTGCTGAGTTCCTTTTTATAACTTAATCAACTAAAACCTACGTGGCGTGAGTTGACTAAAGGTGTCAAGTTAGGTGGTTTTGTGGATTGAGGAATGTGGTGGAGGTAGTCACCTTGGTCTAAGGATTCTTGACGTGTGCGTATCTGGCCAAACCAAACAAGCGCAACCATAAGTGGTAGCGTCAGCATGATGCGTAACATGTGGTAGTCCTGGCTTAGTAGTTAGGAAAAATTGTTAACACACGGTACTTTGAAAAGATCAGACTGCAGTCCGTTGGCTGAAGTGGGGGACCCGTAGTGTCGAAACCTTAGAGGGGGTATCGGTGTTAACAGAAGGAACTAATGAATCACCTTGTATCGTTACTTAGTCTAGGCTCCTAAGGAAGAGCTAA
Source organism: Raddia distichophylla (assembly GCA_005191435.1). Lineage (NCBI taxonomy): Eukaryota > Viridiplantae > Streptophyta > Magnoliopsida > Poales > Poaceae > Raddia > Raddia distichophylla. Next base: position 4,725,817 of record SPJY01025686.1, on the reverse strand, counting down.
GACAGAAAAGTACCACTAGGCTTATGGGTAAAGTGTGCTACACTCTGCAGAGTTTAAAACTATCATGATAGCCGTTCCCACGGTCATGGGAGGGGAGGAAGGTCGTACATGATAGTCTCATGTGTTAATAATGTAACCTGATGGGTCAGTGTAGTTGAGTTGTTCGAGACAAGCTTTGTTCTAAAGAGGGGCTTTGGAAGCCAAGCTCTGGTTGTTTGTTGGGAATCTTTATCACTATTAATTACTCTACAAATCTGTTTTACAACACTTTAAATAATTTGATTAGTGTAAGTCTTTATGCAAAATAGTCATCCTGTTCGTGTTAATATCCTTGCATCATTATAAGGATTCTTTCTGGGTAGCCGTATACTCACTATACAAATCACGGATAAATTTGTATTCAGGAGAAGACATAGGTCTGGTCTATCTTCAGAATCAGGAGGATTCTGTCCCGGACTTCGATGAGCATTAGCTGACGCTCAAGGGTCGGATTGGAGCATCATCATACTTTTAATTCCGCTACATATTTGAATTTTCGCACTCTGATATATTATGAAAAAAAATTATGTCATCTATAAATTAAACTATTGTAATAAGTAGTTGTGTAACAATTACTTTTGCATAATATATAATTTTTTTAGTTATTTGTGAATGTGTGATGATGTTCAACAAACTGTCGCTCACAAGTTGCTATCATTGATCTCTGGGACTAGCAATCGATTGTAAGTGGATCCTGTTGAAGTCGGGGTCGCGACACTTAGCCCCTGATGCCTCCACGCCTAGTTAGAGGAGCTTGCCGAGGTTGGGGGAAGGAAAGAGAAGGGAGGAGCAAGACTCTGAAAATGGCATGTATGCAATTATTTTATAGTTATAATGGTATGAGGGGGAACGACAGTTTTATAATGGCATTTCTGAATGGCATGTATGCAACTAACCCTGCCAACAAGTTTACAGGGGTTGCACTTTGAGTTCCAACAAAATTTTCTGCATTATTGAAAGCTAACTTGGACTTGAAACAAACCTTAGCTTGACTCTTGTTTTCCGGTTCCTGCTAAAGTTTGTATTCTTAAGATTATTTGTAAACATCAAGATTGCTATTCCCTCTATTCCAAATTGTAGTTCACTTTTGACTTTTGAATATTTTATTTGACCATTCGTCTTATTCAAAAAATATATGTAAATATTATTAATTTTGTTGTGATTTGTTTTATCATTAAACATACTTTAAGCATGACTTATATTTTCACATGTTTGCATTAATTTTTTAAATAAAACGAGTGGTCAAAAGGCGTGTCTAAAAGTCAACAGTGAACTATAATTTGGAATGGAGGGATTAGAACATTTTACACCCCCAACCAAACGCCAAGATGAGGTCTGATGCAACATCCAAGGTTATTGCACCGTAGAGATCTTAGGAGGAGTTGCTAAAACTTTGGTCCTACATGGTAGTGCTTAGTATGGTGTTCATGGCATGGAAGGAACTCCAAAGATTAAAAGTGGTTACTATAACTGTGATGATAAACAACCCTTATTTAGAAGTTGGCTCGGGCGTCTGGACGAGTGAATGGTAGATGTAGGGTTTTTATTCTGGGTTAATTAGATAATTGTCACCGTTAAGCTGCGAAATAAGAGAAATGCCATTTTAGAGTTGCTCTTCCTATAATTACCATTATAAAACTTGCATAATCAGAAAAGACACTATTTTTCAGGAAAAATTATGAAAATGCCACTCTGACAAGTGGCTTCACTAAAATGCAATTCCTCTCTCACTAACATGTTGGACCTTTTGTGTCTACAATGGTGGGCCAAAGTGGCATTTTAGCAAAGCCACTTGTTTAGAGTTGCAAATATGAAATTCCATCCCTCTATCTCATTTTTCTCTCTTTTCGGTTTGTCATTTTTGCTCTCCCTCCCTCCGACTCAGGAAGGAGCATTGTTGGATCCGGGTCGGCCATGAGCTTCACCCAACATACACCACCGCTGATCCAGCAAGCTCGGTACCCCCCCTGGCCACCACGGCCCCCTTTGTATATTAGAAATACACCCATATATTTGCCTCGACCATTTTATACTATTGCGGTGTATCCATAACCACTATTGTGTTCCCTTTATTATTAGGATGGATAAATATGCCATATGACAATCAACGCTTGAACCTATGTTTATTCTCTCAATCCAAGTTGAGCCAACCTTCTTTTGGCTTAATATCCTCGATGTATTAGTAAAATTAAAAATGGGTAGTAGTAATGTCGGCGACTATGTCGATCTGTCCATTTCGAACATAACTTGCTGGTGGCGTCCTTTCTTCCCAGGAATGTCTCGAGATCTATGGTAGGATTTTATGTGCCACCAGGGTGTATACTTGGTGTTGTGGCAGCAGCCACGACTATGTTGATTTGTTCGTTTTCGTACATCTTTGACTTCCATCATCTGGCTGGCAATGGTGGCCACAGATTTTTTAAAAAAGACGTACATGGTTAAAAAAATCAAGATCACAGAAAATTTACAATGACAACAAAAAAAATACAAATTGTTCATACAAATAACATCATCTGTAATCAAAAAGATAAATTACAACTTGGGCCTTGGATCCATAGGCCGCGTACGATAGGGGAGGACATGGGCACATGAGCTGATCATAACTTGAGAGGGCTGGGCCTTGAGCAATAGTGCTGAGAGATGAATATATATTGGAATTTTTTCACAACACATTTTGGTGTACATATACACAAAAAAACATCTTAAAATTCTATTAGACATATGAAACCTGCGAGAAAATATGGTTTTACAGTTGGTATTTGAAAAATCTATGCGAAACTCGCCATTCTGTAAAAAAAACAAAGACCAACCCTTTTAGATTTTCTATGAAAATTGCCAAAAAAGAGAAATTTCTAGAAATCTTGGATTCATTAGAAAACATCTTAGAAATGTAACAAACAAGTACAACTTATAGGAATATGGGGTTTTAAGGCATGTATTGGAAGGAAATTAAGCGAAACTCTCCAATTAGTAAAAAACCAAAGGCTTACACCTTTGGTCTTTCCAAAATATGTAATGCTTCCAAAAAAATCTAGAAAGATTGGGCTGGCCAGAAAACATCTTAGAAATGTAGAAAATATATGCAACTTTTGGGAAAAATAATTTTATAGCATGTATTTGAAAGAAAATAAGAAAAACTCATTGTTTTGTAGAAAAACCAAAGGTTAACCCTTTGGCTAACTCATTGTTTTGTAAAAAATTCAAAAAGCTAGAGATAACCAGAAAAAGTGGTTTTATGGGTGATATTCATATGAAATTGAGCGATACGCACCATTTTTGTTAAATATCAAAAGCTAACACCTTTGGACTTTGTCCAAAAAATTCTAAGAATTCCAGAAAGTTTGGGTTTCTAGGTTGATTAGAAACATTTTGGAAACGCGGAAAACCATTACAATTTATAGAAAAAATGGGTTTTACAGCTAGTATTCGAAGTAAATTGAACACTAGCCCCTTTGGACTTTCTCTATAAACTAGTATTCCAAGTAAATTGAACACTAGGCCCTTTGGACTTTCTCTATAAACTTATAAAAAATTAGAAAATTTCAAAAAGCTACAATTGGCTAGGAAACATCTTGATATTATAGAAAACAAGTGTCACTCGTGAGAAAAAAGTAATTTATAGCACGTATTAGAAAAACTAAACGAAATTCCCCGTTTGGAGGAAAACAAAGGCTAAACCATTTGAACTTTCCCTTAAAATTATCAAAAAAAATCAGTAATTATTTGGTTTGCTAAAAAAATAAAATTCTTTTAAACATGCAATCTTATTGGTAAAAGTGGTATTACACAAGGCTTTCGAAGAAAATTGAAAAGCATCCTTTGGAGTTTCTCCCAAAAATTGTAAAAATTGTAGAAAGCTTGGGTTGGTTAGAAAACTTCTTGGAAATATAGAAACCAAAATATCTTGTAGAAAAATAATTTTTTGTAGTTGATGTTCATAGGAAATTAAGCGAAACTCAATGTTTTTTAAAAACCAAAGGCTAACCCATTTAGACTTTCTTTGAAAATTTCCATAAAAATCTAAAGATTCCAGAAAGCAGCGGATGTGTATAAAACATCTAGAATTCTATTAACATGTGAAACTTGTTAAAGAGTGGTTTTTCCAACATTTATTTGATGTAATTTGTGTGAAACTCGACATTTTGTAAAAACGCAAAGGCCAACAACCCCTTTTGACTTTCTCCCAACATTTGCCAACAAATCCAAAAAAATCATAAAGTTTGGGTTGGCAACAAAACATCTCTTAATTGTATAAAACTAGTGCAACTTGTAGTAAAATTGAGTTTTAAAGAAGGCATTCATACGAAATTGGGTGAAACACGACGTTTTGTATAGAACCAAATGCTAACCCATCCAACTATCACTAAAAATTTTCAAAAACTCCAAAAATTTCGGAAAGAAGTGATTGATTAGATAGCCAATTAGAAATAAAGAAAATAACTACAACTTTTGGGGAAAATGGTTTTACAGCATATTTGAAAGGAATTGTGCGGAACTTGCCGTATTGTGAAAAACTCAAAAGTTAACCCCTTTATAATTTCTCTGAAAATTGTTAAAAAATCCAAAAAATACAAAAAGACGGGATTGGAAATAAAACATATTTAAATTAAATTAAACAGGTGAGAGTTGCTGGAAAATTGGTTTTACGGATGGTATTCGAATAAATTTGGGCAATACTTGTCATTTCATGAAAAAACCGAAAACTAACCCCTTTCGACTTTCTTAGTAAGTTTTATAAAAATTCACAAATTCTAGACATATGTGGTTGGCTATAAAAATTGTGAAATTATATTAAACAAGTGAAACTTGTGGAAAAGTGGTTTTACAGCAAGTATTCGATGAAATTTGCATGAAAGTCGCGATTTTATAAGAAAAAGCTAAACCCTTTGGACCTTCTCCCAAAATGGACGAGATGGTGCACTACTTTTGGTATTGTATGCTTTTGATTTTGACTCGGTAACTACAATTTGAATGAATGTAATATTATGCTCAACAACACTATGTAGTATTTTACAAGTTAAGTACAGAACGGATTTGGTATCAAACCTCTGTTTTACTATGGGTACGTGCACTGATCCTTGGGAGACGTACTTGTCGGCATATTTCAGCTGACAGGTTTTTCGGGACCTAATCCGGTTGTTCGGTAGTGGGGGGTGTGCCCCTGTGCGCTCGCCCAACGCTTGCTCCCCAAGCGCCACGTAACCTGGTCGCCCGGCGCCTAGGGCCTGGTCGTCCGCCTGCCCGCCGGACCACCACATGGCCTTGATCTATTTGGGCCCGATGTTTCCAAGTATGGGGCACTCCCTGATTGGGCTTTGGTCCCACCTGGCAGCGAAGCGGGGGCACAGCACGGTGTAGAATACACCGACAGTACTGTTAACACGAAGGGGTTCGGTTTGGTAAAACCGAGTCCTAGCATCCAACTTCATTTAAATAAATCATAAATAAACTATCAATGTAATGATTATTTAGGTATATATATTGCTTCCAATGAAAATAATATCAACTAGAAAATTGTAGATCTCCTCGAGAGATATAGTTTACGTATAAAGCTTGTTTTCATCCGAGCTCATATGAAAAGGTTATAAAATTCTAAAGATCTATAATTTATGAAAACACATATTTGTGGCGATTAGATGAGTGATTTTTCTGTGTCGGTTCTAGGAACGAACCGACACAAAAACGCACATTATATGGACAGTCTCTAAACTATCATGTAGTTCTCAATCAAGTCCCCGATGTTTGAAATTGCAGTTTATGGTGCCTAAACTATTAAAGTGTCCCAATTCTGGTCCACTGTTGCCAAGCCACCACACGGGAGACGACGTGGCTGCTCCACTGCATGGATCTGGCCACCGTGGACAGTCCACATGGCATTTTTATATTTTATATTTATTTTTTGAGTAAATTATACAGGCAGTATCTAAACTATCACGTAGTTCTCTTCCAAGTCCATGATCTTTCAAATTGCAGTTTAGGGACCTGGATGAGAACTACATGATAGTTTAGGGACCGTCCGTATAATTTACTCAAAAACTAAATATTAAATATAAAAATGGCATGTGTACTGTCCACGGTGGTAGGATTCATGCGGTGTAGCAGTCACGTCGGCTCCCGTGCAGTGGCGTGGTAGCGGTGGACCTAATTTGAGTCACTTTAATAGTTCAGTTACCCTAAACTGCAATTTGAAAGATCGGTGACTTGGATAAAACTACGCGATAGTTTAGGGACCGCCCGTATAATTAGTTTACCTTAAATTTAAATTACTTGTGTTGGTTCGTGGCTAGAACCGCCATAAATACTTTGAACCGACACAAATATTGACTCATTTGTGCTGTTCTTGGCTAGCTATAACCAATATATATGTGTTTGTTCTATCCCGCCTTTTACAAACCAGCGTAGATAATCTAATCTGTATTAGTTCATAATGATCCGGCATATATAAGGGTTTTTGGTGTAGTGACCTCACCCTTAAGTAAAAAAGGGGACCGCTAGCCTTCTAGCCTTATACCATGTCACCGATGGTGGATTTGACAACTAGGTTTAGGGATGGCAATGGATACCCATTACCCGCAACCCAACGGGTTTTTACTCTATTAGGGTATGGGTTTGTGCTAATTTCTCTACCCATGGGTTTACTAATGGGTCAAAACACAAACCCAGCCAGTACACGGGTATGGGCATGTACTACCCAAACCAGCAAACCCATGGGTAATAAAAACCTAGCCACACATAGTAAATACTAAATAGGACTAACTTAAAATACTTTCAAGTTCAACTCATTTCTATGTTCTAAGTCCTAAGTCCTTAACATTTGCCCACGCTGGCCAGTGGCCACCCATGAACCAGCGCTATTTGCACTCGCACAGCCGCCGCCAGTCACTCTCAAGTACCCCTCCGCCAGATGCTACCGCCGCCACTCGCGGGTATGGGTAACCCATGGGTACCCAAAACCTGCATGGGCATGGGTAGTGCAAAAATTCATACCCGTCATGGGTGTGGGTTTCTTAGTGGGCAGAATTTTCTTCGTTGGCATGGGTTTGGGACAGTGATACCCAGCGTGTTAAGGGATGAACCTCCGAATCTTCGATACTCTACTCCACGTAACATGTAAAAGAGCAGTCAATGCAAAGCACGCTTGATGATAGGTGCTAATATTATGGATTCCTCATGTACTATCACTAAGTAAGATAATCTCCAACCATTTTCCTTCGTTCCCTTCCCCATATTCTTTTTCTGCATTTTCTATCATGTCAAACAGCATCCTTTTGAAGAAATTTGTGAAAAAACAAAAAGAGAATTTTCTTCTAAAGGGAGTGCACGAAGAAATGTTTCTAAAGATAATCGTAAAGAAATTCTGTTGGAACATCTCGAGTGATCAGAATTTCTTCGTTAAGAGAAAATGACCCCTAAAAGAAACCGTTGGAGAGGGTCTAAAGTCTCTACTTTGTACCATCAAATCTACATTATACTATCTCCGTTTTTTTGTTTGACGCCATTGACTTTTCGACACGCCTTTAACCATTCGTCTTATTCAAATTATTTTTTGTAAATATCATTTATTTTGTTGTGATTTGTTTTATCAACGGTAATGCTTCTGTACGGGCGTCCGACCGTGTCAGACACACGGCCGCGCGGCCCGCCCAATCACACGGCTCAGCAGCGCAGTGCAGCATCAACACAACGACTAGCTAAAAAACGTGTGTTTCATTTTTTCCTATTTAAATTTCTCATTTTTGTCTCTATTTCATCTGGAGTCCGAAATGCACAGAACAAATTTCATAATTCATCTAAAATCCTAATTTACTCATTTTAAATACTTTTTTATTTTAAAAATTTTAATTATTTTTCATTAGCCAAATTATTTCAACACTCTATACAAATTGTTTCCAATAGGCTAAACATATTGTTCCAATAGAAAAAAAAACTAATTGTTATACTTGGATAGACATATCGTTTCAGTACGCTAAACTAATTGTTTCAACAGGCCAAAAATATTGTTCCAATAGGTTGTACAAATTGTTTCAACAGACTAGATAGATTGTTCCGACATGCTAAACTAATTGTATAAATATGTCAAACATATTGTTCCAATAGGCTGTACAAATTGCTTCATCAGACTAGACGAATTGTTTCAATAGGGTAAACTAGTTGTTCCAACAAACTATATATATTGTTTCAATAGGCTAAATCAATTGTTTTAACATGCTATATATATATATTGTACCAATAGTCTAAACCAACTGTTTCACTTGTTTATACGTACACTACGCAATAGTAATTGTTTCAGCAGACTAACCATATTGTTTCAACATGCTAAACTAATTGTTTCATTAGGATAACAAATTGTTTCGGTAACTTTTTTATAGCAACTTTGGTCTTGTTTTGTTTGTAAAAATGCGAGGAACGCAGCGGTGCAAACGGTTCGTGCATTGGAGCAACCAGTCAAAATCTATGGCCGTCGAAAAAGAAAACTGAAAAGAATCTTTTCGCTGACGTCATCGCTGACGTAAGTGCATGCATGCAAACAGAGGTTTTTTCACGAGTTCGCTGTGTGCGCGATGCAGTGGGCTAGGCCGGGGCAGCGTCCGACGCGCGCGCGTCGGACGTCCGTCCCCAAGTCCACGCCTTTTATCAACAGAGGTACTTTAAATATGTTTTATTTTTTTACATCTTTACACTAATTTTTTGAATAATACGAAAGTTTGTTAGTACATATATAGAAAGTTTGTAATTATTACACCAAAACGTCGTTTTTTATTGACTGTCAGAAAAATATCGACGTAACTCCGGTAACAATTTTGCAGGCAAACTGATTAAAATATGTTGATTTTGTCGATTTCTATCCAACAAAATTACATCAAATGTTTAAATGATTTGCAGCCCAATGTTTGCTATGTACGCAAAGGTTTCAGTGTACCTACTGTGTCCACCAACTAGAAAAATAATGAAAAACTCTATGGCCTAGTTCTTTTCAGCTTAACTGCTTAACGGCTTAACAACTTAACAACTTATCTACGTTTTTAAAAGTTATATGTTACGATTTTTTTGAGTCCGTTTTTTCACTGTTTTGAAGGTGGGTTCTAACATTTTAAAAAGCAAGTCTAATGAAATGGATCCGAATCTCAAAGTTTAGTCATTTCAGCCGTTCAGCTGTTCATATCAGCTCAAAAGAATAGGGCCTATAATTTTGTAGATGTTCGTCGTTAGCTGATCCACCTATGTATAAAGTTTAACGATGTTTGTGTAGCTTAAAAATGAGATGAAAATGTACAACAATAACAAAGAACCAACTTTTTCCCTTGCCCCGCGTCGTCCTGTGCAAGGCGGCTCGGGCGGCGACGACTCCTCCAGCCTAGCCACCTCCATCGGCGCCCTCACCGGCTGCTGCCGGCGCCGGCTAGCCACGGCGGCGGCGGCCCTCCCTCTCCTCCCCTCCTCTCCTCTCCTATGACGGCGGGACCCATCCTACTCCTGGTTGCTCGTAGCAGTGTTGTCTGCTCTGGTGCTTGTGGCGCGGCTAAAGAGGCACCGTAGCTCCCTTCTCTTGCGGCGGCGTTGCCTCTTCTCCGTCTCATCTGCGGCTGTAGACCTCGTTGCGAGTCGCGCTCGATTGTCATCGACATCCTCTCCTCCTGCGATGGCGACGCTCTTCTTCCGGTGGGTGGCGTGTTGTGCTTAGCTTGTCATCACCTCCCTCGGCGACTATGGATTGCCCCTTATTGGTCTTTAGCTTTATCGCTGGGTGTCGTGCCAGCGGTGACTGGCTTGAATTCGTGTGCGTTCGTTGTGGTGCCTCGTTGTTGCCCCCCTCTCCCTCCCTCTCTCCTTCTTTCTCTGTTGCACATATGTACAGTTCCCTCGTATTTAATAAAAAATGGTAGATCCGAGCAACTGCGATCGCATATAGCAATAAATATGTCAGGATTGTATGTGAAAATATTACTGGAAGCCCTGCCCTGGTTGGCACCAATTTCCAAGTAGGAAAAGTCTTCCCCTCATGTGGATTTGGACTATGGAGTAGTATAAAAAGAAAAATTAAAAATTTCAAGTGGGAAATGGGAAATAGAAATTTGCCATTTCTGCGTTTGCCTTAACTCCCAAGGCGTCTCCCTCCTTGTGCTGCTGCTACTACTAGTCCTCCTCCCCCTCCTCCCCCCGCTCGCTGTCAACGCCGCGATTGGCGCTAATCCCTCCCTAATTACCCTCCCGATGTCGGCCGCAATTCCGGTCGAGGTCGAGGTGCCAGTGGCGGCGCCGGTGAGTGCCCCTCTTCCCCTTCCTCTAACTTGTTTGTGTGGGTACTTGCTGCTCCTGGATCTGGCCACGCCCGGCCGCCCCGTGCGATCCACCGCAGTCGATCGCCGTCGCTCCTGCCGGCAGCCGCGGTTGCTCGCGCGACAAGCTCTGCTGCTGTCGTGGGGCTAGGGTTTGGTTGGATTGGGCGGTGATTGCTGGAGTGCCAATCGCCTGGGCGTGCAAGCGGAAGCGGGCGACGTTGGTTGTCATCATGTGCTAATCGTAGCCGATTGAATCGAACTCCTACTCGTGGACGGCTAGCGCTCTGGAATAGGCAGGACGATTGCTGGATCCATGTGAACACTAGTAAGCTTATGACCAGTTGTTACAACACGTGTGTCTGATTGCAACCGGTCCTAGCCCAATTGATTCTGTTCGTTTGAGCAAAATCATGGTTCTCCTTCACTGGAATGCAGAACCTTGCCTGCAAGCGAAGGCATGAGAGCTGTTTACTTGCAATTCTGACTTGGCATGTACAAGATTTGAACCTAGAAATCTTGCTTTTGTTTGGATTTGGGACTATCCTATGCCTGTTTCCTTATCTAGTTCGCTGATACCTTTTGCCTGTTTCCTTAGCTAGTTCGTTAGGTTTAACGGTAACTGCCCGCTCTGCGCGATGTCTCACCATGCGTATGTTAGGCCAAAATGGCCCATTTGTTGTTGAGGTAAACATAGAAACGTTGTTGACTTCCATATAGAATCTCTAGTTGATGGGAGCGGCTCATGCGACTCTGTAAGTCTGTGGCAAGCAACCTTACTTGATGAGCCTGATTGATGAACGACATATACATTACATTTTTCAATAAAATTGACTGGCATTGTAGGAAAGGCATATTTATGTGGCGTAAGCTTCTCCATATAAGTATGCCAATGCTTCTGATTTGATTCTACCTGTCTGTCTATCGTTTACATTTGAACTAGTGGGAAGCTTAAGCTTGAACAGGCGAATCCCTACTTAAACTTTTTGCTTGCTGATGTCAGTCTGTACATATGTACTGATATCATCAATTATGTGCGACTGACTTCTTTCGATGTTTGTTTACCTGCTTTATTCTAATTTACTCATTGTGGAACTTATAATGTTTCATTTACAGGTGAGGACTGTGAAGGTCACTAATGTCTCCTTAACTGCAACTGTGCAAGACATCAAGGAGTTCTTTTCCTTTTCAGGAGACATTGAACATGTGGAGATGCAAAGGTTCGTAAAAATTTTCATCATAACCCAACATGATTGCAGTTTCTTTTGCTTTTCCAAGAATACCTTTTACCTAACTTCCTCACATGTTCAATTTCCTTTTTTTTCTTGGCAGTGGTGATGAGTGGTCCCAAATTGCGTATGTGACATTTAAAGAAGCGCAAGGAGCAGAGACTGCACTTCTTCTTTCGGTGAGTGATTGAAGGCCTTCATATGACTCAATGGTGTTGTTTCAATCTTTGATTCTCCAACTGTTTCCTGTTCTTCAATCCAATGTCCTTACATGAACTTTTGGTTAACTTTATTGTCGCATATACTTTTGGTTAACTTCTCATACTATATCTTGTTTACTGTTCTTATCATCTCAAGGGAAGTATCTACATTTTGACATGCTTGGTTAGCCTGTTTGGTTGGAGGGAATGGAATCTCCTGTTTTGACCATTTCAATTACAGGGAATGGTGTAGGAATTGAGATGTCATTGCTCCTTTATAGAAAGTGCATGCATCTCAGTCCTTTTTATCACTTGAATGATTTAACAGATAGAAATTAATTGCTGTAATTTGAATGCATCTCAGTCCTTTTATCGCTTGGATGACTTAACAGCTAGAAATAAATTCCTGCAATTTCCTGTGCATCTTGTCAAACATGGGATTGGTACATAAAAAAAGCAAGATCTCATGCCCAACCCTCCCACAATTTTCCCTTTAAACTCAATTTCCTTCCAAATAGCACAGTCAGGTGCTGGGTTTACAAAACCGGCGGTTAACCGCCGGTTAACCGCGCTCCGCGGGTGGCCGGTTAGTAAAACCGCGGAGGCTAACCGTTTGAAATTCACGCAGATAAAATTTAAAATGAAAATTTGTACAAAATTTATAAAAATAATATTAATTATTCTAAGCACTTTGGCTTAAACAAAATTTAAAAATTCAAAATTTTATCATCATTTCATGTGTTTTTGTGTTAAAAATATAAATCTACCAAAAACCGTCCGAAACCGCAGCTAACCGCAAAAAACCGCCGGTTAACTGCCAAAAACTGTGGCTAACCGCGAACAAAACCGGCAAGACGTAATTTTGAATTTATGGCGAAAACCGGCTTAAAACCGCGGTTAACCGTGATTAACCGCGGTTAATCGTCTCCGCGTAGCACACGGCTCGGAGCTCTGGGGCGGTTTTGTAATCCCTGGTCAGGTGTTCCCTAAAGTTCAGCTTCTGTACAAGTTGTGAATTTTATAATCCCCTTGTTAACATTGTGTTTGCTGATGATGGTCGATCCACCTTGGAAAATCTATTTTCTCTTCTTTTTTTTTAAAAAAAAAGTCTAGGTGAAACATTTTAAGCAGCATTTTCATTTCTTACTGCGATTTGACACCCATGCAATATTGTTTTCTCTAGGAAAGGATATTGAGATGACATTCTATTTTGTTGTAACAGGGTGCAACAATAGTTGATCTTTCTGTTATCATTATGCCTGCCCCAGAATATAAACCACCCCCTACTGCTTCTGCCCCACCTATGGTACGTGTCACTTCAATGTTCTATGTTTTACATTATAATTTTTTTAGTATTCTGCTTAAGTGGGGTTGTATTGTATCCTTAATTGAACATGGCATGTATGATAATTCTGCCTGCATGTCTGGATCTGGGGGAATATGTGTTCTGTTTAATTTAATTGAAGCCATGCTTATTGGAATGTTGTTGAAATCGCCAAGCCCAGGAGTCCTCTGTTGATGTCACCGAGACTAGGGGGACCACCGAGGTCACCGAGCACGAGGGATGCTGTCTGGCTCACTATCCGAACTCAGGGTGAGCCGTCGCATGTACAGAAGGAGCGGTGGCGCAAGTTGCAGGTGGGGAAAGCAGCCTGCCATGCTGGGAAGGAGGGGAAGTGGGGATGCAGTCCTGGTGGAAGTGGTGGGATCGTGGGAGGTAGCGGCGCTGGTTCTGGGACTGGGATTAAGGAGAGTGGAGGTTGCGCTGGATTAGGGTTGAGCAGAGCTGGCTGGTGGGTGGGTTGGTAGGTTGAGACTTGGGCTGTTGGTGTTGGCTAAAGCCTAAACTGTGGCTTGGTAACTGGTGGGCTGGTTAGGCGAGAACCCTATGGCTGGATCATTTTAGTGTGTGCCTAGAACGTCAGTTGCCTCACCTCGTTTTTTCACTTGAATAATCTTGATTGAAACTGTACGACTGGTTTTGTTGGATATCAGTATATCACGTGCATTTGCACAATCCTGTTCACTAATCATAATGAAAATTGATAGGTGTAATGGATGTCATCCCTAGTCTAGTTAACAAATGAAGGCAGAACTTGATGATTTTGTTTAGGTTTGATTATTGTGTATTTTGATTAGCTAATTTGGAAAGCATACTTAAAAATAAGCTTGGCATCTATGTTAGCGTCAAACTAGAATATACTGCACCCTTCTTTGTTTCTAATTAGGGTCCTTCATGCCGTTTGCACTGGTGTTGATGCACCTCAGCTGGTTTGTGCTTGTCTCTTCACTGTTGTATTGGGTTACTGGCAATGGGAAAATGTTTTTTCTTGATTTAGCAGTTACACAGTTTCAGTGTTCTGTTATAATCTTATCGCTAATATGAACTGTATCATGTTCTGCTCTCAGATGGGAACCAGAGTTCCAGTGGGTGGAGATAATGCTGTCCACAAGGCTGAGGATGTTGTCAGCACTATGCTTGCTAAGGGCTTCGTCCTGGGCAAAGATGCCATCGGCAAGGCAAAAACATTCGATGAGAAGCATGGCTTCACTTCCACTGCTGGTGCCAAGGTGGCTACCATTGACAAGAAGATTGGGCTCAGCGAGAAGATCACCATGGGCACTTCCATAGTCAATGAGAAGGTCAAGGAAATGGATCAGAAGTTTCAGGTGTCCGACAAGACCAAGTCTGCATTTGCTGCCGCTGAACAGAAAGTGAGCAGTGCTGGCTCTGCTATCATGAAGAACAGATATGTCTTTACCAGCGCCTCGTGGGTCACCAGCGCATTCAACAAAGTTGCCAAGGCTGCTACTGATGTTGGAACAATGACAAAGGAGAAGATGGCTGCTGAGGAGCAGCAGAAGGGTTCTGGTCAGTCTGGGGGGCACTCATACACACCCATCCGTTGATTAGTTGCCGTGCTCTTATGTGTGCCTCAACGTGTTGTGTTGCTGGATGTGAAACATAGATATAGAACAGATCAATACCTCCTGCCATATGTCCAACCTTCCATCTGTGAACTTCCGCATCGCAGGAATTTTATTTTTCGTTAGAACAGGGAATACACCGGAGGTCCAATGTAGTCTGGTGGGTTTATATGGCTCTATATGTTCAAATTGGCACCGGTTGGAATCTGCAAGAAACTTTAGTAAAAAAATGTGGAAAGTTGCTTTACTAATATGACGTTTTTTCTTCTAGGAATTATTCACTTGTTTGTTCATACATCTGGCTTTAGAAAAAAAAAATTGACAAGACCTTTCACCCAAACCATGAAATTAAGGTTCATTTGATGCTTCTGTCAGAAATGAAGGTTCATTTGATGCTTTTCCGTGAGAGTGCGCCATTGTTCAGTGGTTTTATATGTTGGGAGTTTTGCTGTGACTAAAGTTTTGGTCGGCTCTTCTCTTCTCTTTCTATTTGTTTTAAATTTTTGAGTAAATTGCATTTTTGTCTCCGGAAGTTGGACGAAAATCTCACTTAGTCCCATAAACTTTGTTTTGTCTCACTTGGCCCCTAGAAGTTGTGTTTGGGTGCCACAAAAACCCCTAGAAGTTGGATCCCGTTGCAACACAACTCCTAGAAGTTGACTCCGGCTGCAGAGAAAATTAGCCTGTGTTGAAATTTCAAGGGGCCAAGTGAGACAAAACAAAGTTTAGAGGGCCAAGTGAGATTTTCGTCCAATTTTCGGAGGTAAAAGTGCAATTTACTCTAATTTTTTTTTTCAACTTACGCCTTACACTATTACATGTATCCTTTAAACAATACTTGTTCAATCAAATATATAAGACATGGTTTGGTCTTCAAAACTATATTTTGGTGTTTAATTTCTCTTATCGTATATAGTTAGTAATAATATAATCATAACAGCAAAATATATTTTTTAAATACGAATTCAACGACTTTACTTTTTTCACAAAATCTACGTATTGTAGGATTAATTATTGGTTAGTAATATTGTTAGAGCATGGTTTACAATCAATCTATTAGAATATCTCTCTCATTGACATATCGATTGTCATTTTTTAAGCTCGTATAGATATGCTCTATAATATTGTTAGAATATGGCCTATAATGAGTCTGTTGGAATATATTCGCCGTTATGACAGATTGATTATGCTCTTCATAAACAGATTATGTATATTACTACAGATCGACATTAAGGCTAGTTGATTGTCTAGCTCTCGGCCAATCTCTATAATGTAATTAGTTGTCTATACACTTACATGCTGAGAGCATCAATAAGAATAGTATACAATTCTCCCATCTCATATGTATGACCTTGAAAGAAAAGGATAATATGATTTTCTTTTCTTTATTTTTTTGACGTTCATTGGAAGCAACATGTTCTTGGCCCCGTCTAATAGTCAATCTGCAGTGAGTCTTGGACTGCGGTGAAAGAAACTAATCAAACCAAAAAACAGTAGGATCGTTACATTAGTAAAATGGGAAACTGATGCTTCAACAAGGTCGTTGTAGTATAGTGGTGAGTATTCCCGCCTGTCACGCGGGTGACCCGGGTTCGATCCCCGGCAACGGCGATTGTTTTTATTTTTTTCAAAGTTTATTTTTTATATCTATTTCATTTCTAATTTTGCGTTTACATGGCAAGTGGCGACGTGAGGAACTTAAATAATGATATTTTCCTATTTTTTCTTGTGATTCTACCATTTATTTTCTTTCCAATTTTGCATGTAAACACATACCTTTTTTTTTACAAGTGGTAATATGGGGAAAAAAGAGAGGAAAAAAAAAATCAAGCCACGACACTGTTATTAATCTCTGTGGACACAGGAAGAGTAACCTGTCATCACTACATATGTGTCAACTCAGCCCAAAATCTTCCTTGGCAAGCTATACAAATGGCATCACTCCGCTAGCCAGCTACACCGCCGTCACTTCCAAATTAGCATCATTTGTTGGATGCGGACAAGCCTCTTGTTCCTCCTCTTGCCTTTCCCCACAATCAACTAGCTACCTACTTAGTCCACTGTACTCTGCTCCTGCTCCTGCTCCTGCTTTTTTATTTTATTTTATTTTATTTTGAGAAGTACAGCAGGATCTGGGCAATTGGGCACACAGCTATAACACACCCGATAGTAAGATCTGAATTTTCATTGTTTCTGTTATAATTGAAACCTAAGTGGTGAGCTTCACAACCAAACACCTTACCACATGTCCATGGTGGCATCATAACAAAACACCTTGCTACCTTTTCCTAAGAACAGTTCTCCTGCTCCTGCTCAAGAGCGTGCAATCACAAGACAAGCACAGAATAATCAGTCCAACACTAATTAAGTGCCCCCATGCATTGACCTTCCTTAAATCAGTTTACCTCCCAATGCATTGTTCTAAACAAATCATGTGCCCCAATAGGAACCAAGCACTGCTGCTATTCATGGATATGCACATGGCGTGCAGCACATCACTGTCTTGCCTACTGGTGTGTCATGGCTTTCCCATGCTTCTCAACTATGCTTTTGACCAAGGCGTCTTCCTAAAAACAAAGTTGGCTGCTTCTTGCTGAATCGGCCACATCCCTGTGTATGCAGGCATCCATGCAAGTGTCTGGAATGATCTCAAGGTCAGATTTCTTCTTCTTCTTCTTTTGAGCTAAGGCAAGGTTCAGAATCTGAAGCCACATTGTTTGTTGGCTGCGCTTCACTCCATAAAATTCCAACTATTCACTCATTGGTTCCGAGTACATATATCCTATTGTGACTTGTGAATAACGGTTTTCTCATCTGTGTCGTACACAAGTGATTCTGCTGAGGTGTTAGTGTGACAAATTTTAATGCAGTTGATAAAACGCTATCCTTACTACTAGAATATTTCCCAATTGTGTGGATTTCTTTGGATGTTATATTGTTGGGAAGCAAATAAGTGCCTCACTGAGGCACTGCACCAGATCATGCAGAGTCATTTGAGCCTAGCAGGCTAGCAAGCAACTATAAACTACTGACGTTTCAAGTTTCGACTCTTAACATCCTGTGCTTACAAGTACAGGGACTAAAATCTGACAAGGACAATAAGAAAATAAATGGGACAATTGAAGATGATCCTTTTCTTTCATTAGAGCACACTACCCAAATGGAGCATATAAAGTACAGCAAGCTGTGTGTTGTTTTGGTATCTAAAACGCTGTGCAAGACCATTCCAGTTTCATACTGGCACTTGCTTGTGTTGGATAGTACATAGCTTGTGCTTGTTTTCAGGCACAGACACAGACACACAGGTTCAGGGTTCAAGCATTTCTTACAACAGCTGAACTCCTCTCTTGTTATTTCTAAACAATTTTTTGTTGCCAATAGTACAGACACGTTCTGAAATAAATTAGTTCCAAAATATAATATCCCGGCAGCACTTTTTTGCTAAATCTTTAGGCAGAAGCACCGAGTTGACTTGGCATGCACAGGAGCAAAAAGTTCCTCTGCAAGCTATGGACCAAATTATCGGATCCCCACAGTAATCCTTAAAAAGGTCTCTCTGCATTCAAGCTGCATTATTTATTCAAAGAGATGATTTATCTTTCCGGGTGCATGCCGTGTTCATGTGTGCACAGAGAGGATATTGATGTATGATGATGGCAAATTGGCAATTTTTTTAGCGGTACAAATTGGCAATGAAAAACTCAAACCTCGTATGAACAATATATTTACTTCTACGATAATTTGCACTGCCTGAGATTTGCATGAACATGGATCAGGCTGTGGTTGGATGCGCCAAGCATCATCATCATCAGGCCTCGGTTTCAGCGAGGTAAAGTCAACTGGTACATGCAAGGATGCAACACAATCCGCTTTCTCCTAACTACCTAGTTTAGATAATGCAGCAGATTGTGATTACTAAGATTACAGAGGTTCTCAGGTGACAACACTTGTTGGTTTATTACTATACCCTGTCACTCTGTAGACCAGCTATGCTTTGCAAGTTGCATATCTGAAGAGGAAGTGAACAGAATATGGCCGAGGTCAAAATCAGTTCTTGTTTTGACAACATGAATAAATATTGCTTAAATCCATTCATCAGTCACTATGTCTGATCTGATTATCCAAATCATATTTGTCCGATTTCTTACCTGATACCCACGATAATTATAGGTGTCATTTTACTTGTATATGTAGAATATGATCTGTTTCAGTTGAAGAAGAAAATTTTGCATTACATATAACTGATGATGTCAAACAAGAGGAACGGATCAAGGACCGGAGCAGCGCATTCTGTCTCGAAACAGTCATTGCTGAATCCCTCATATTATCATACCATATTGATGGCTTTCTACACGTCTGCATTAGAAAGTGTACCGTTAATTGAAAGGTATGCCTAGCATTGTTTAATCCGGTTGTGTCTTGCAAGTAAACTATCAAAGATTACCGATCTGACCAAGATCGATGCCCAAACTGTCATCAACCGAAGGCAGTTAATAGAAGAGACGATTTGGGATTTTTTAGCATGTTATATGAGTGGAGGTACACGTGAAGTCCTAATTAAATCAACGTAGAAACTTGGACACAAGGCACACCAAATTGTAACGACTATGGCCTAACAGTGACATGTGGTGAATTACTGGATCACGCAAAGATTTTGTCCCAGTTCTTTATCAGATTCTGTTTACTAACTACACTATTATATAATGGTTGCGGTCTGGTACATGTTGCAGTAAACTATGCTCTTCCCTGTTCATCCAGATTAATTCGCAATGCAGTCATCATATGAAAGATGTGATGGCAAGTTACTTTATTTATTTATGTTAAGGTATGCATTAGACTAAGTTAATTAGATCCTAATTAACTTAAAGATCCCCAAGACTGTGCAACTGTTTAAGGAATCCTCCTTTATGTTTCCGTTGGTTGACTAAACCGTTTGGATACTTGTTTGCCTCAACAAATCTCACATCTCGCGTTAGTTAATTATTCGATTCATGTTTGTTCCAGTATCGATTCATCTTTGATCAATGGATAAGAGATATCCTAACGATGACAGCAAAATTCAGCAAGAGCATCTCTCCCTTTTCTCTTCCTATGTACTTTTGGAGTTTCGGCCATGATTTGCACAAACTAGAAACCGACGTGCCCAATGATGAAGCAGAAGAGAACAGTCGAAAGCAGGAATTATTAGCTCGGTGTTTGATATACATAATTGACAATTTGTTCTGTCACATTTGCAATGTTGTTGCTTCCAGTCATACACATTAATGATGGGCTGAAAACGATTGTTTCACTAATAAAAACAGGGCAGTGCCAAATGTCCATATCAGATTTCTTATGAGAATGAGTTACTCTGCATTCGAGCGAGACTGTCAATTAGCTCTTGTAAACACAAGTAAGAAATATACATATAAAACAAATCACAGAAAAAGATCTGATAAAATGTCTATCATGCAGTTCTGAATCTCTAGGTAATGCAATCTTTCCTCGATTAGTATAAACATAATTTGTATGAACTCATGATGATGAGATATTATAGTCTTTTTCTAAAAAAACCAAAAACAGGAGCACTGTCATTCATTTAAAGAAGTAAAATACAAGAGAACGAAAAAAACAACCACCCGATGCAAAACACCAAGACACAACGCAATGCAAACGCGGCCACCTCACATGTTGCCGACCTAAAGCCAATCTAAACGCATGCCACCTCGGCCTAAAACCGACCACTCGCTAACAGGCGACTATGACAAACCAACCATTAGAGAGGGAGGACCACTGGCCATGGCTGTAAAGCCGACCACTTGCCATCAAACCCAGCCACCACCGGAACCGGGAACATCACGGGGAGTATCACCACACTTCCGAAGAACCTCCACGAACTGCCTCCACACCACCTCCATTGAGGTCCCACATTACCAACCTCTGCATCATTGGAGCCTCGAGCCGGACTCTGCTCACTAGATCTGGTCACAGCGCCACAGAATCAGGGCACCCTGCCATTAGACCCGGCAGGCGCTGCTAGATCAAGCTTAACTGTCGTCGGAGCCACTAGCTAGAGATCGACCGCAGCAACAACCTCAGAAGGATAGAAGGAAGAAAGGAGGAGGAGAAAGGGGAGACCCACCGCCGCCACTGGGGAGGAGAGGAAGAGGCGGCGACGATGGGATGGGGGAGGAAAACCTAAAGCATGTTCGGAGTGGTTGAGCTGAATGAATAAACTGACTAACCTAAAGTTAGTTGTGTGAGAGGCTGAATGGATAAGCAGACTGAATAAAAGTTTAAACTACTTTGAATATGCTTCTAATCGCCCACCGAGTCGCCCCTGGGCAAGAGCTCCTCATAGAGGCACTACACTGGTTGGCTAGCTTGTTAGTGATGTGAAATGGTTCTCATAGAGATTGTTAGGATATGCCTCCAAATATTAGATTTTACTAATTTACCTTTTAGGCATGCCTATATAAAGGCCCTCCTATTACAATTTGAAACATTATAGTAATTTTTTTTTCTGTGGTTGTTTTCCTCTCCACATTGAAGATGTTTTTTTCACGTTAAATCATGTGTTTGTGCCTCTAATTCTCAACAATTATCTATCACAATTTTTCAGTAATGTTAATATGTTATGCCATAGATTCTACATTAAGACATACTTCTAATAACAAATGATTTGAATTAGCCAGAAACCTTCAGATTCATCATGCCAGCTTCCTATACTCCAAATATAAGGTATTATTGGCATCTGAGTGATAATAACTATGTCAAGACAACTATTGGTGTGTTTTGTCCCTTAGCTATATGTCTAGATTGGTACTTATATCTTTGAATTCTATTGTGGCATGCTTACAATTCATCCATTAGCTAGATTACTTGTGGAAGGTACCAAAATGAAAACAAAGTTCTATCTTGTCATGTCTACTCACATTATTGAACCCAATGAAATGTGCTATGTATATTCAATTATCCACATCAGCGCGCGCCCACGCGCACACACACATATATATGATGCAAGTACAAGAATACTGGAGTGCAAACTAGATGTTAATTCTAAACCTTACCATTTATATTGAAATATATTCCCCCTTTCTCCCTTAGCTCAAACATTTAGGTTAGTTGGTATTAGAATGATATTTGCAGCCCACTCTTAGCCCACGGCTAACAATGGTCGATGTAGGATTTGCAAACTAGAGATGCATACTAGCATAGGTTTTAAAATGCCGTTCAAAAGTACCATAATCTTCCAAAATTTACAGATAAACATGTCTTTTAAAACAATGCACCATAAATGATTCATGTGAAGTCTTCCTCAACAAGGATACAACATAATATGCAACAAAAATAAATACTCATATGATTATGCTTATAAGTTGAAAAACCGTAGTTTTTGTTCAGATAAATTGGTTGTCCCCTATGGCATGTGGGACTATGCATTTACAAAATCCTAATAAAAACACTTGTGCCACAATAGCGTCGCGCGGCTCTTAACTCATCTCTGGTTCTCTGCACCCAATAGTTGCTACGTGATTCTCATATCTGGGCTTATAAATCTACTTTGGAAGTATTGTATATCTGAATATTTGAGCTAATGCATATAGGTAGGAGTCTTTTATTTCAAAAGAACACGGTGCACCCATTGAATTCACCTTACGTTTAAGGTCTAGAGGAGCCTAGAGTACTGAAATATATTGCTTGCTTTTCTCCATCATCTTATGTTTTTTAGGTTAATTGGATGGTGGATCTGATTCAGTTGTGTGTGTAGATTTGTCTTGCTGCACTAGTTAATAGACAATAAGGACATACTAATATGTCCCCTTCATACGAAGCCACAGCAAAATTGTTGCCATTTCGTAGTTTCAGACTAACAATTGCACTAAATTATATCACATAGTTTGTTCATGACACAAAAAGCAATTATAAAATAGTCAGGCCGTTGAGGGAAAGTTTAACCAATTATAGGTTGTCTCATGCAGCAATGCTGATGACAACTAGAACAAATGGATTTAATAACCCCCTTGAAAGTGAAAGTGATTGTCTTCATGAAGAACGAGGACGCGATCAAACATGATCTATTCTTATATGCATGTGAGTATGTGTGTGCTGTTCCACATCCACCCACCAAAACTTGTAGCCATATATAGGGTGGCCGATGATCTCATATATATAAGAGGGAGGAATTGTACTCTTGAATGTAGTATCTCTTACAATAAATCATTTGTGTAGGCTTTAGTTTGTACAATTGTATGTGAGTCCATTACATGTAAGAGTTGGTTGGTTGTTTGCATGACCAGTTGTAGATTCAGGAATGTTAGGGGGACTGATACGTGCAATTTGGATGGGAGTATATGGCTATATGCCTATATGCAAGATTTCTCCTAGGAGTTCACACTTCAAAGACATGCTATTCAAATTAAAGGGCCAGGCTCACTGTAGCTGAGAGACCATGTGACTCACATCTTGTGTGTGATGAGTAATTGAAATGGGTTTTGAAATAATAGGTGTTTGAGTGTGAGTTTGTAAATATTTTGAAATGATCATGAATTTTGATGATTTTTCCTATTCTCAAATTGAAAATATCATAACGCAAAAAAGATGTGCAACGAAATTCTCTATAACTTCTATATATAAACTTAATTTTTCGAGCACGGGAAGACCACCAAAACTATGAAATACTATCACCATTTGGGAGATGGTCAAGAGTATCAGGGGTTTAACATCGGAGACTCTGTTATAGGTCGAAGTGTTAAAAAATTCTATATTCTTGACTCTCTATTTGGCAACACTACAAGATATTGGATAATCTGGTGTTGGGTATCAGACTATTAAGTCATGGAACCTTCAGAATGTCTATTTTTTTAGGATTTTGGGTTCTCTGTTTCACAGTCATGTTGCACATCGAACTATCTGGTGTTTGGACCAGATAGTCCGATATTTTTATGAATAAATGTTTGAATTTTGTTTGAATATCATGTGGACTAATTTGCAGGTAATTTTCGGACTAATATGGATCAATTTGAGAGATATTTGGGTTTCTTATGCATGTGCTTGTCTATTGATGTGCAAATGACTTGGAGTGGATCCATTGTCCAGGTGGTCAAGGATCGTGCGGGTTGATCGGAACCAAACTAGGTGTGTGGAAAAAGATGGTTGGTCGTCAAGGTTTCCAAGGTGCACTAGCGGAAGTGATCCAAGGGGAGTAGGATGCATGGCGGGCTTAGCAGCCGAGGAAGATGGTTTCGCACAACCGTGGATGGTACAAGAAGGTTCTAGAGTGGTCTATGGTTTTGGACGAGCTTAGGCGCTAAGCTAGACCCAACCGGGCAACCGGGTCAAGGTGGAGACACTGCTCTAAGCGGCATGCAGGACATATAATCGACAATTGACTTAACTGGTTTCGGGTGAGCCCGTGTGGACAAAAACCCATAGTAGTGCTAGCACTGCACATTTCAACTCCTTAGAGAGGCTTATTGAGGCTTTGAGAATAAGGAAGGGACCCAAGGTTAGGTTTAGAAAAAAGAAAAAAGAAAAAAAAGAAAGAGCGCCCAAAGGGATTCAAAATCAAAAATTCAAACCAAACCTTCCTCTATAAGATTCAGCTATAAACCATCATCAATCAAGTTTGTATTGAAATTTGTGCTTCTTGCCTTTTTGTTGCAATTTTAATTTTAGTTCATGATGTTGATTTTGGATTGATTTCCGTTGGTTACTTTCCATGGTTTGGGGAGTTAAGGATGTGTGGATCTTGATTTTTCATCCATATCTAAACCCATCAAGAATCATCTCCCACGAGCAACCCTAAGGGTGGAGAGGATTTGAAATTTCCGCGTTCTTGCCTAGTACTTGACCTTGAGCACTCAAATTAAAAAGGTTGGGTTTTCAGCAATATTCTGTTAGATCCCTCCAAGAATAGCTAGTAGACGGAATCATGTTTCAAATTTGAGACGAACCCCATGGCTAGATTGAACTAGGTCGATTTTTGTATCTGGGAGTAGTGCTGAAACTGCAGGACTTTAGATACTCTGACCCTACATTGGAGTATCCGGTATATACACCAGGCTATCAAGTAATTGTTAGCCTTATTCATTAACTTTGAGCGTCCGCATTGCTCCAATGTCCATATTTGGTCATTTTGTCCACTTTGGAAGGTCTTTTTTTTTGGATAGGGCTAAAATTCAATCTGGCTCCTATGCACCCCCTCTAGTCTCTAGTTTTGATCCTTTAGTAGCCAGTCCCTAGGCATGCACGAAGGTGTGTTTGGTTGTCTCCAATCAATTGACCCAAGCTTAGAGTAATAGGTGTTTGGTTGCCTTCCTTGTACAAGCAGTGAAGCACCGCTTCATTGCCGCTAGCCTGGCCTCCAACCATTATCTTCGTCATTCTCGGCCACAACCCCACTTCTACTACCATTGGCGATGTTCCAGTCTCTACCACCGCTGACCATGTCCGCCATCTACTATCGTCATTTGGATCCGACGCTGCAACCCACGTTTCCATGTGGATCCAGCACCGCCACCCACGTCCCCGTGCGGATGCGGTGTCGTCGACCTAGTCCCCGACTAGATTGTTGCAGCCGGCCACATCCCCACACAGATCTGGCCCTGTTGACCACATATTCACGTGGAACCGGTGCAGCTACCCACGTCCCTACGCGGATCCATGTTGTTGGCCCTCTCCTCGTGCGGATTCGGCATTGTGGGCCTCATCCTCACCCGTATCCATCGTTGACGGCCTCATCATCACGCAGATCCTGCGCCGCCGGCCTCCTTCACGCACTGATCTGTCACCTTCGGCCTTGTCCCCACACAGAAGCACCGCCCCCTCCCTGCGTGGCGGTGCCGCCACCCTTAACCTCGCCTCCGCCTGGACTTGTTGTCAGCAGTGCTGCCTCTGTGCGGATTTGGTATGGGCCATCTTCCAGCCACGATCCCACATGCATCACTGTGATGGCCAGGTTCAGTGAAAATGGTCGCGGTGGCCGTTTTCATGGTGCCAGGCCAGGACAATGTTTTTTGCACACATTAGGCCTGAATCCGGAGCCCCTACAAGCATGCAAACACCAGATCCATGCACCAGCTTAGCATGGCAAACAAAAGGCCCCTTAGAGGGTTTTGTTCAACACACTGCACTTGAGAATTATGGGACTCTTCTACTTTTTGTGAAATATTGTTTGAGGAAAATTTTGGAAAAAATATTAGATTGTGTACAAGTGTTTGTCAACGATGAGGTGTGTGTTGGATATATACTTACATTTCAAACATCAATGTGTGCAATTTTACCACAACATAAACTCCATATGTGTGTGTGGTGGGGGTGGGGGTGGGGGAGAGGTAGTTGTGTACATGATTGGTAAAGATTAATCAACCTGTCAGTTGCACCTCATATGTTCTATCAGATCTTCGGTTACTTAAATATTGTTCATGCATTGCAACTAATCCACCAAAGTGAAATGCTACAGATGCCATATTTCTCGACGGCCTGAACCATGAAGAGAACCTCCAAAACCATTGAAAAAGCCTTTTTTCGACGACCGGCTGTCAAGAAACAACCATCAAGATAACATGATTGAATGAGGCAGGTTCTCTTGGCAGATCAACCATCAAGACTAGTACTTCGATGGTCACGTAAGCAACGGTCGAGAGTATTGTTGGCACCGGCTGTGAGGCTACTTAACGGTCATGAGACAGCCATCAGAGTACTATGGCGAGACCCACTGGCCTCTGCTACTTCTCTCGACAGTCGTTGACTGGCCGTAGAGAGAACCCAACCCCTAGACCAGCCTGCTGATAGCTTTCTCGATGGCCATACGCAAAACAATTGAGATGCGATAATACTTATTTTTGAGAAAACAATAGTTAGGAAAGTGGAAAAATCTAGATTTTTTATAGCAGTTGCTGCCCTGCAAACATGCAAACCCAAAAGCAATATATATAGGTCTCCCCACATGTTCAAGCATGCCACATCCATCAATGCATATAATCATCAACAAACATCACATAAAATGCATATACCAAATATATTATTAGTGATTGATAGTTGCACACAAGTTTCATTTGGTTAAAATTTTAAATAATGCATCAAATCAAGGGGAAAACTAATCTAGAAAATAAGAATCTTGACGGTTTAGGACATGCCGTCGAGAGAGACCTTGTTGGGCTGGTTGTAGTGAACCACACGCAGGAAGTGGTAGGCTGCCATCTTTCTCGACGACTTCCCCTAGGCCATCGAGAAAGACCCTCCACAGGTCCGATGAACAAAAAGGTTGCCTGCCCTTATCTAGTGTCTAAATTGAAAGGGTGAGGAGGTTAATGGTGCTAGTGCTCGCTAGCTAGGTCGCAAGTTTGAGCACGTGTCCACACCTCCCTTTTTTTCATATTTTAGCTCTCTTGACAGCTATGTTATAGCCGTTGAGAGAGACCCTACCACGCCACCCATTCAAAAATTTTGGAACGCGCGGTTGGATGGCTATATACTCTAGATCACTTAGCCCAGCCGTTGAGAATGCACTACAAGTAGCTGCACCATTAAACCAGCTACTGGAGCCACCTAGAATCGACGGTTACTATGCAACCATCGAGAGATCTTTCCTGTTCTCAACAGTTTATGCCTGCTGTTGAGAGTATTGAGATAGTCGACTATTGATTCATGGTCATCGAGAGAAGTTATTAGCGTTCGAAATTTTTAGTCGTTTTGTGTAGTGTACTCATAGAGCTAGATAAGCATATAGCTCTACATGTGGTTAATTTTCCACACTGTACTCATAGTATCTCATGTGGTTAATTTTCCATAGAGCTATAATCATGTCTCAAGCTATGAACAGCGTGAGATTAGGATTCCATTGGGTTTACATATGTCACTTTCCTCCCATCAATGCACTAAACATTATATTTATCTCTTCATTGCTTATGCATGCCTGCATCATACAGTGATAAACAGTTTCCATGATGTGTACATATCATAGAGTCTAACATACATTCCCTTTTGCTTCTGTATTTCTGAGACCTGCTCGCAGCTAAACTAGCTAAGTATATATGCTGATGTGCATAATGCATGTACACTAGCATACTAGGACCACGGGATCATTCCAATATTCCGATTGCACAGCTAATCTTCTCAAAAGGCTCTAATTAATGCACAAGTACAGCTAGTTGTCTCCCTTAACTACAATACCAAATAAAACGATCGATGGAGCAAATTGCCGGTCTAGCAGCCTAGCGATTACACATCGTTAGAGTTTCTGTCGTATACGCGTATGATTGGTTACGTGTGCTCTGAGTTGTAACAGGAAGAGGTGGGCCGTATCAGGGTCGGACTCGTACCTTGATCTCCACTATAATATAGAGGTACTCCTGTGTAACTGGTTATGACGACCTAGCTATAGCACAGGACGCGCAGGGTCAACGGCCGGCATGCGGCCGCGACTCGGGTGGTCCGGTGTGCTTGTGCTACATATAGTGGAGATCAGGGTATGAGTCTGACCCTGACCCTGATCCTGACACGACCCACCCCTTCCTATTATAACTTAGAGTCCATTTAACCAACTCATACATATATTCGACACAAACTCTAACTCACGTATATAAGGTATATATGATTAATACTTAATGGTTCATGGGGTGTATATGCTTTTGTGCAAAACTTTTTTTAAAAAAAAATACAATGTTAAAAAGTAGTTTGGAGAAATTTTAAATAAAGTAGCAAATTTTATTTAAGATTCGGTGTACTAAAAGATTTGAAAAGGTACGAATAGATCTTGAGACGCGTATATATATGCACTATACATGTTTTCCTGTGGGCAAAACTGAAACCAGATGGTTTTATCTCGCAGCCCTCTTGGTCTTCCCCACATCATTCAGAATCTGATCATGGTATGCATATAATTCAGCACTTGACCTTTGTTATATGTTTTGTGACAGGATTCAACTTAGATGTTAAGCAAGTTTGCAGAGTTTTATGTTACTATACTGCAAAAGACGTTCAGATGCGTCAGGGGTGAACAAGTGTACCAGAAAGATGCATGGGATGAAGGCATCTCTGACCACGCTTTGTATCTATAATTAAACTTCAATACCATTCCATCGTTAATTTGATTTTAAAAAATAAGATTTCACCCAAGCAAGTCCTTGGCCAATACTATATCAGGCAAACTATGTAAAAATGTATGTACGCAAATACTGGCGGTGAAAGGAGCACAACTTAAAAGATGGGGTGGTCATCATCCATCAGGCTAGTCTTTGGGTTGAGTGGGTCAAGATCTTAGTTGTGACTTCAGTTGGGTCAAGGATCTGGGACCGAGACTAGGTTTTGGTATTGGGAGGAGCCGAATCGTTGGCGGGACATGAGATGGTTGGATCACATTGGGCTTGAACAAGTGGTATTAGAGCTTCAGGTAGAACTCAGAATGTCTCAGAGATCGCGCGCACGATGTAGGACAGATGGTCCAATGTGTGATGGGGAGATTGTTGGGTTTAGTATCACATCAGTTATCGGTGATGGGGGTGCACAACTTAAAAGGTGGGGTGGTCATCATACATCAGGCTAGTCTTTTGGGTTGAGTGGGCCTAGACCGTGACTCCAGTTGGGCCTGAGACCTAAGCCTGAGACTAGGTGTTACTCTCGGGAGGAGCCGGATCGCTGGCGAGCCATGAGATGACAAGATTGCATCGGCCTTTAACAGAACTCGATCGAATCACAAATGATTTTTTAGAGCTAAAGGCCACATCAGGTGCTTCCCACAATCATATTATTCAAAAGATATGTACAAGGTGTGAGCCCAAACAAAGGAAAGAAAAAACAAAGTGAGAGTGTGTAAAGGACTTTCCAATTCCAATGTACTCAGGGAGTGTCAAAGCAATAAAAGAGCTTATAGGATCCTACACCATGCCGGCCAGAGGAAGTTCCGCAAAGCTTATCGGTCGGTTTCTTTAATCACGCTAATAGGCAACAAAGATGACTAATTGGTTTGCATTAACCAGAACTAATATGTCCTCAAAGCTTAAAATTAACACGAGTTTGCCAGCCCGCTGGTCTGTTACCAATGCGACGCAAAAGAGGGGGGCAAAATCTTCTCCCTTCGGATGATGAACAGACAAAGGAAGCCCAGAATATTGAATAGCGGAAGATCCCACATCATAACCAAGAACAACCGCCATGTGCGAGTTATTTTTTTGCTCGCAGAGATAGGCACTAGTACTACATATTTGCTATAATTAACTTGCAGCCTTGAGAAATACCCAAAAGTATGCATCGAGGACTTGCAAAATCGTGCTAAACTGAAATGACTTAAAAAAAATAGTTTGCATACTGAAATATTGAAAAGTCCGCTCCCGGCGTCGTGATAAGAGGGTGTAAGAGACATTTGAATTGAGCATCATACATAAAGTTTTCGAGAGCATCCACGTCCTATGATATAGCAAATAGGAGCAGGGAAAGTGGGTCTCCCTATCAAACTCCTAGCTCGTTTGTATATTACTAGCGGCTAAAGCGCGGTTCGCGCGCTGTGCCTGCTTTTGTCTGCATATATTGAGACGGGTGATATTTACAGTTAAAGTTTCTGCAAAAAATAATATAAGTGTAAGGTTCAAACTCTATGTTAAAATAAATATATCATTTCGGTTTCCACAGGAGCCATTAGGTAGCTAGCATATGATTATACATCCAAATAAAAGTATAATCTGTTAATGAACTAAACCATCTATATCTGTTTCCAGATGAAGCACAATGCACCTATTATGGAAGGTAAATAAAGAATCATCTGCCAACGAATTAAAGATCTCTGAAAGCAGGACACCTATATTGTTCTTTGGAACTGCCATAACACGAACATAATTATCTCACCATGGCGAATATATCGGTTGAGAGGTATCGCCGGCGTCGGCACCGCAGGAGAGGCGAGGATGCGCCGATGGCAGATGGCGGCCGAGGTGGGGAAGGGGGAGAAGGCAGCAACGTTATCTGGAGGAGGCGGCGGCGGGCGGGAGTAGGCGGCGGTTGCACCCCGGCGGCCGTTGCGTACGTATCTGGAGAGGCCGAGCCCATATTCGAAAGATTCGGCCACTCTAGAGGTGCCATTTGCCGTGAGCAGTTCGAACGTAACTCGTCAGCAGGGAGAGCGCGGCGCTGTGCATACGAGGAGGAGGGCTGCACGGGAGAGAGATGGGGGGTGGGGTGGGGAGACGGCGGCGAGGAGGGTTAGGGTACGGGGATTGGGACGGGGTAGGCAGGCTTATAAGCGATGGCATTTGTGGGTAATTACCTACGGACCACATGTGTATCTACGAAGGACAAAAGGGCAGTGTTGCGATGGACGAAAAACATCGAGGGGCGTGACGAAAATTTGCAGGCGCGAGGGAGCACTGCCGAAGGACCCTTAAGCGAATCGACGAGGATGTGAACATAAAATAGTGAACTAAGGGGTATTTTGTGCAAATTCATCTGGACTGATCAGACGGCCAGGGCGACGGCCACGATTGGGAAATGGACGGTTGGGGAATTCCGGGCGAAGTGGCCCTGACGGAAGGCTCCTAGCGCTACGTGCTATATAGTTTTTTTTGCAATGTGGTCGTCTAAAACACTGTTAGGTAAAACTAAAGCACTTGCAGTAGATAGCATGGACTAAACCGAGAAATACATTTAGAACCAAAGCCATTCCTCGATCCGAAGAACCCTCAAGATAGTATCATGAGAAATAACATAAAAAAATCTTTGAGAAATCCAATTTAACAAGAATACTGCATCATCGAAAGAATGAGCCATAATAAGAGCAGGGAAAGTGGATCACAAATGTTAATATGCAACAAACTCAATCTTCTAGTGATGAGTCGTCGGATCGACGTGTGCTACGTGACAACAGTGACTATACATTCATTCAGAAACCAATAAATATTCATATATGGAAGCTTAGATTTGTCCCAAAAATGGGTGAACAACATTTGGCTAATCATTTAAAAAGTCAACATAGCTGGCTAGACGTGGATATGCATGCTATTGCTAACTAGAAAGTTCACACATGCCCATGAAAATTAAGCAAATTAAGGACCAAGCTAATGGACGACGGTTCAAGTCAACCATGCATTGCATGTACTAATTAGCTAGCAATTAGTACACACACATATATGCTACTAGCTAGTTTTCTTAATTAATAGGCCTTCCTAATGGCAAGAGCATATATGTTAGGCAGCTAGCTAGCAGCTGATCAGTGGGCCCTAGCAGTGGTGGTCATAAGAGAGATTACCAGATTATTTAATTAGATAATTCGATGGATCGCATGTGTGCGTGTGACACAAGGCAATGGAAGGGGAACAGGTAGTTCCTTGTTGCTTGTGCCTTGCGCCTTGTTTGGAGGGAACGGGCCGGCACGTGTCAGGTCACACGAACCTAATTCTGCTCTGCCTCCTGCATACGTGCCATGCACACACTGGCCCTGTTCATTCATCTGTCATCTCACCCCCCGCCTAATTAAACTGCAATTAGCAAGTATATTCATTCATTCGTATATGTACGGGCAGCATGCACTAATACAGGCATTATTAATAATCATCATGGCATGCAGGGCATATGTACTCAAGTTAAGATTATATATGTACTGATGTTAAGATTATATATGTACTCAAGTTAAGATTATATATGTACTGATGTTTTGAGGAAATAGTACTGATCCAATTAATCATTGTTCAGCCCTAGCTTTATACTCCCATATGTACCGGCTATATATATACACGTATATTTCACATCCGCGGTACGACCATGAATATATATATACACACCATATAGTACACAAGAGCTAGACGCATGCTAACGTACATAGCATACCACTGTTGCACAAGGATTTATCACATGGAGTATGGTTTAATCATACACAGTGGCTATTTTGCAGAAGCATGCATGCGCCGGGCTGGATTGCAGACGATTTCCGTACACCACCTCTCTAGTGTATTTCATATGTTTTTCATAAGTTTTTATAATAAAAAAAAATTTGTTCTTGCGCTGAAAATAAGTGTTGCTATTTTTAGACGGCTCCGAGGAGACCAGACTTGTGCATTCGACATTGGCATGGTATGTGTCGCCGATCAGTAACAATGCAGATGTTGGTGCATACATGTGGATCGATGCACATATATATATATACGTGGCATACGTACGGTCGTATATGCATGCATGTATATATATACGTGGCATACGTACGGTCGTATATGCATGCATGTATACATATATACGTGCGCACGTATATATGGTCGGTCGGAGGGAGCTAGATCGGCTGCATGCATGGGAAGCTTCGTCGATCACGCATATATATGGTCTTACAATTTTCGTTCGTAGTATACATATATCTATTTTTCCTAGCTAGCTGTAGCAATGCCGTTGCAGCCTCCACTCCACTTGCAATATATGAAATGGGGAAGTACCGACAATAACAGAGCTAGGCAACGAGACACAGCAGCATATCTAACTAAACAACTGATGACGTGCTTAAGCAATCTGCTTAAGTTGCCAATTAACGACGTTTATATACGTATTGCACTAGTTTAACCCCAAAGTCAGAGCAGAGAGACAGAGAGCTAGACTGCTGGTTGATGAGATCTAGAGAGAGAGAGAGAGAGGGGCTGCGTCTCCCGCACACAAAGACTTGCTTTAGCCTGTGGGAGGGTTGCAAGCTCGATCAGCTCAGCCAGTAATAGATTGCATGGCATTTACATGTGCTGTTAGCTATGCCGCCATGCATCATCAGTGGCCACCAAAACCCCTATAAAACCCACCCCCATATCCTCCCAACAAATCCCACGAACCAACCAACCTACAGCTAAAACTATTACTTACGCCAAGAAGCTCCATCCATCTCCTTCCTCCAGCAGCAGCTAGCTAGCTCCAAGATCGATCAGGGATTCAGGATCAGAATATCGAGATCAATGGGGAGGTCGCCGTGCTGCGATGAGGAGGCCGGCGTGAAGAAGGGGCCGTGGACGCCGGAGGAGGACAAGCTGCTGGTGGAGTACATCAAGCAGCACGGCCACGGCAGCTGGCGGCGCCTCCCGAAGCTCGCCGGCCTCAACCGCTGCGGCAAGAGCTGCCGCCTCCGCTGGACCAACTACCTCCGCCCCGACATCAAGCGCGGCCGCTTCACCGACGACGAGGAGAAGCTCATCATCCACCTCCACTCCATGCTCGGCAACAAGTACGTACGCATCCATCCATCATCGTCTACCTTCCTTGATTCATCCATCCATCGATCGATCGTCGTCTACCTCCGGACGCTGATCAGCTGCATGTGATGATGTGATGCAGGTGGTCGTCCATCGCCACCAAGCTGCCGGGGCGCACGGACAATGAGATCAAGAACTACTGGAACACGCACCTGCGCAAGAAGCTCCTGGGCATGGGCATCGACCCCGTCACGCACCGCCCGCGCACCGACCTCAACCTCCTCGCCGGCCTCCCCAACCTCCTCGCCGCCGCCGCGCACACCGCCACCTGGGACATCAACGCCCTCAGGCTCCAGGCCGACGCCGCCAAGTTCCAGCTCCTCCAGGGCCTCGTCCGCGCCCTCACCACCGCCACCGCCGCGCCCAGCGTCGACCTCATGGCCCTCCTCGCCGCCGCCGGCCAGACCGCCGCCGCCGGAGTCGACCTGCAGGCCAGGCCGCACCAGTTCGACGGCCTGCTCAGCCTT
The DNA here is from genome assembly GCA_005191435.1 of Raddia distichophylla. Lineage (NCBI taxonomy): Eukaryota > Viridiplantae > Streptophyta > Magnoliopsida > Poales > Poaceae > Raddia > Raddia distichophylla. The sequence continues at coordinate 4,691,493 of SPJY01025686.1, read as the reverse complement.
CCAGCGTTGACCAGCGGCGCGCCGGCCATGCCCGGCGCCGTCTCCCAGCTCGCCGGGCTGCTGAACGGCTTCGCAGGCGGCGGGAGCGCCCTAGCTGGGGACGGGCTCAGCTCGACGGAGCTCGGCCACGGCGGCGCAAGCGGGAGCAACATGACAGCTGCGGTGGCGCCGCCATTGGTAGCCGCAGACGAGTGTAATGCCGGCGGCGGCGGCATGTCGTGCGAGGGGACGCCGGCGTCGAGCCCGTTCGAGGGGCTGGAGAGCCTCAACCTGGATGACCTCAACACCGATGGTGGTTGGAAGGATTTGCTAGAGTGAGCACACCTCTCCCATCAACTTGTTTTTTTAAAAAAATAGCGAGCTTAATTTGCATTGAATTCAGTTGGTTTCTGTTTTCTTTATTAATTGATATATAGCTCACCACTTGGGTTGTATAATAAAATACAGACAATCAAATCGTAATATATATAGTATGCAAACGTTCTAGGAATTTTAAGCTATACTACACAGTAAGACAAATTGAGAATTTCATATATAGCTAGGTATATATGTTTTACAAACTGTCCAATTTAACCGTGCCGCATGAATAAAATCTGATAGATTACACAAACAAAGACAACTACTCTAGCTTTGTGCTTTGACATATCTCACATGATTCTTATGTTTTCAATTTGGTGCAGGCAAATGTCATGGTTGAACCCACATGAGCTGCAGTGATGACAGGAGCTAGAGGAATGGAGATAGTTCTTTGAAACTAAATGAAGAATATATGAAACATTAAAAAGAGAGAGCAAATGTGACCGGTTAATTTGTTTGTTGTTGCTAGGACAAAAGGTGGATTGGTCCACTTTTAGCTATGTACAAAGAAAGAACAACAAAAGGACATATGTACACTCACCGCAACGATTAAACATTTTTGTTTATTTAGTTTTTCCGTTGTTTCTTTTTGTTGCTTTTACAATGAGGAAAGATATATATATGTGTGTAATGATAATTAATTAGCTTGTGACATAAATTGAACGCACTTAATTTCCTCTTCCAAACCCCAGTGTGACTGTTCACATGTACTTGCTGACGCACGGTTTACTATTAATGTTCCTTGCGCGACCACGCTAAATTCAGGTCGTCACGACATTGAAATAGTTTTAGATTGGCTTGCTTTCAATGGGTGCTCTTTGTTAATCAGGAACTAGCAATAGCGATGCACTTTATTAATCAGGATCGAACTAGCTGTAGCGATGCTCAGTCCAAAATTATATACTAGTACTTCCTAGATAAATAAAACTAAAATTGTTGTCAAGACTCAAGAAATCGATCTTACAATCGATCATGGATCATCTTTAATTAGATCCTTTAATTCAGTCTCTCATGACCCAAAAGGCAATCTTTTGCATGGCCATGATTTGATGATGTCTCGTAAGAATTACCTACTATATATATGTCTCGAGTCGTCGCTTCCATGCACAACCTCCCCGTATATACTTTGCAACATATTACATCGCCATGATATAGTCTAATTTGTATCATGTAACATATATATTTAGTCATTTAGATAAATAAACAAGTAGTAAATTTTAGTCTGGACTCCGAATATTGCATATAGATAGATCATCTTCCATTTCAGATATATGCTCGAAGACAACGTTTTTACCAATTCCATATACATATTGCTTAGAAAATTAAAAGAAAAGATATAGATAGATATGACCAGCCTGCAGGTATGCCGACGTACGCTGCATGCATGCATGTAACTTCTCTAGCGACCGGCCTCTTGGGTCTTATCAAAACGAGGTTACTTGCTTGAGTAGAATTGACTAGTAGACTATCAATCGATCACACTAACCCTGCAGGTAGATGCATATGATAATATCCAAACGGTTTAAGACTTAAAAAATAGTTAGTTGGATTTGGAGAAGGATGGGTAGCTTGTGAAAGCAGAAAATTTACCCTTCTAGAACTCCAAGCTGCCAGTGCATATGCTGCAGGCCCTTGCTAACTATTGGTACTATACCCAACACTAGCTGGTAAAACTAGCTAGCTTAAGCTAATCCTCGATTCATGACGAAGCTCTAAATTCGATATCTTGAATTGGTAATGGAAATTAATTCATCTGCATGATCAGCTAAATTCATGTTATGTTAAGCGTGCTCATATTTCAGAACAGATATAAGCATTATTAAATGAATCTTAATTAATTTGTCTCCGATGTGTTAGGGCTACTTTGACATGTCATGTTTGCTTGTACGCATGTGTTGTTGTCCAGATCCCTTCAGAATAGCAGCGGAAATATCATTAGCTGCTTGAGTGTACTTTTAGTTAAAATGCCATGGCAGCTACTTCCGATGGGCAGCTTTGGGTATTAGCAAATAATTATTTTTTTAGCCATGGAACAGAAGTCATAGAATTAGTTAGCCAGTAGGTAGGGGCCTCGTTTCCCAACACCACAAGCCATTGACTGCCCCACCTTGCACTTGCATATGCTCAAAAGCTAGGCATCCTTTAGCAGCCCTATCTATCCAACGTATGCCTATATCGAATCCATTCACGATCAAATTAACCTTGCAAGTTTTGGACTTGGCAAAGCGATTGCAGTGAATTTGAGCCTTGAGGCTCAATAGGTATTTTCACGAGTGTTTTGCTGATGCCAGTTAAAGGAGGTGAACAAAATGTAAAGAGACAGTATAGCCAAAATGATCATATTTCTCATCTGTCACCTTTTACTGCTCGATCCCATATGGGCGACCTTCTGCTCCAGTGTAATTTTTTAGTGCAATTAGTATTTATCTGACGTGTCAAGAAATTTCTCCTCTTGCTTTCTGGTCGGGTTAGATTTTGACATGTTCAGGTTGTGGCGAAGACCCATCTATGTTTTTCTTTAAAAAAAACATTCACAACAGGCTCAGGTTTGGTGGCATGAGGAAGCCCACAGCGACTTTCAGGTGTCTACCGATCGATACTTGTAGGGAAGAATGAAAGCAAGGAAAAGATCAAATCAGCAGGGAACCCAAAAATATACAGGTACATGTGCAGTAGTGGAAGGAACGTGCTATTTAAGATATAATTATGTCCATTTTATAATAGCACCCACACAGGCAATTAATGGTGTAGCCAGCAAGCAGGTGATATTGCATCAATACTTTAATTAATATCTATTATATATACAATGCGCTAGCACCACGCGTTGTCCGTGCGATGCGTGCCTCCGTCTAGAGCCGTCCGATCGCTCCTGTAATCAAATCCAGCCATCCATATCAAACCAACTTTAAAAACATTTTTCTACCTAATTGAGCAGCACGGCGCGCGGCTTGACGAGTTGGCTAGATGAGCGAGCGAGCGTCCTCTCAGGAGACCAGGGCTCGAACCCCCGCTCTGCCATTTCCCTGCGCGTCTGTACGCGCCTGTACGCTCGCGTGCTCGCGCTCACCTGCACGCGCGCCTGCTCGCCTAAAAATTCAAAATTAAATGAATTTCG
>SPJY01025686.1:4618116-4671040 GCA_005191435.1 Raddia distichophylla | reverse complement strand
GTTGGGAAAGTTCAAGTGTGTGGTGTGGTGTGGTCGATGACCGTGGAAGTAGAGAAAGAATGGTGGGTTGCCCTAGTTGGATTTGGACATCCTGATGGATGATTTAGGCACGAGATGCCTAGTGCTGGGTCTAGCCAGGGCTTACCCAGGAGGAGCGCGGATAAACACGCGTAGCGGAAGATCGCTGCCCAGGTTGGTTCCAACACAACGCGTGGCCATCGCGCGGAGCACCAGACGTGGATCGCCAGGAGTGAGCGCTTTGCGGAGGCCCTCTGGGACCAGTCTCGATAGGGGCCGGAATGGGCCATCACCGAGGGTGATAATGGCCACACATCCCCAGGGTGACGGTCGGCTAGTGAGGGCCGGCAACCCTACTAGGCCGGGGTGATCATGCCATGGCATGTGTGGTCCGCAACAGGATTTCGCCAAATCCTGGAATGATGGCAGAACTAGGATTGGTTGGGGGCAACCAGGAGAAAGTCTGGTTGGGAGCAACCAGGAGGAAAGTTCATGAGGAACAAATAAGCTGGTTTGATTATTGTGTAAGCTGGTTGAGTTATGATCGAGGATTAGTCAATGGTGTGTTAATTGAGTATAAGCTGGTATGGATTGAGGTGATTGTGTAAGCTGGGTCGTGTATTCGAATGAGAGTTGGTCGATTATGGTTGATTGGTGTGATTGGTTGGTTATTTAGGTTCTGGATGCATGATTAAGATGGAAACCTCTGATCTATTTATAACAATACAAGTGTTAGTTAATGCTAGTTAGGCTGTTTCCAAAATCTTACAAACTTGGCTTTACGCAAGTAAAATAACCCTCTCCTCCAAATAAAAGCCTTCTACACTATATGCATTAAGGGAAGTGTTAACTAGCCAGCGTTTGGATGACGCTGACCTCGCCCACTTATATTCTTTAGACGATGGCATCGAAGATGACCCTTACGCGTGTCTCGAAGACGACGGACAGGATCATGGTGGACCCGAGGAGTCATAGGGGCCTCTCCAGTCGCTGGGACCGTAGTCGATAGGGATTCTTTTGGGTAGATCTTTGAGTGTCCGCTGTACTCTGAACTATTCTTTTGTAAGTTAAGGCGTGCATGGGCCGCCTTACTAATGTCGCCTAAGGCGCAACTCTATGATGTAATATTCAGGGATTTTATTCTATCGATGTATGCTTGTATCGGCTACGTGGTCTTCCGCGCTAGCGTACTGATCCAGGGGCTAGTGCATGGGATCGTCGACCCTCAAGGTAAGTAAAATTGAGGGGTGACACAAAGGCCACCAAGGAGGACATACATCTTCGTCAAAGAGAAGGGAGGACAAGAATGATGCTTCCCTCAGCATACCAAAGACAAAAAGACCGCCATCACCACAAGGGAGGGTGATGACAACTACGCTTCAGCCCCGACCACCAAGGTGAAGAATGAGAGTCAGAGTAATTGAAAAGGGGGGACGATGACTGTAAGGTTTTGTGTCGAATATGTGTACAAGTAGGTTACATGAACTCTGTGTTGTAATATGCATGGTTGGTTAGAGTTAGAGTTGGATTCTAGCCATGCCTTCACTATATAAAGGGAAGCAGCCCTGGTGTAACCATGTCAACGACTTCATAATAGTAGCAACGCAACAAGCTGTGTAGCCGCTGCTCTAGGCGTGCTCTTCACGTTTCTCGATCAGGCAGCGACGTCCTGCAGTACATGAAGCTGTGTAGCTGCAGCTACCCATGTTCCCATCGATCAACGGTCAGTTTCCGGAAGGATTGATCCTAAGATATTTCTAACAATTGGTATCGGAGCCTAGGTTCAACTCGGATATCGCCATAGAATATGTCGATAGTACCGCATGGAGCAGGAGCGTCGGTTGTGAGGCAGGAGGCCCCACCGTCGACGATGTACCTGCAATTTGCAAGGAGCAGCTATACTATCTAGGCCATCAAGATGCGTGTAGCGATGGAGGCATAGGAAGTATGGTCTGTTGTCGATCCAGGAGGTGATGCGTACAAGAAAGAAGGCACGGAATACCGGGAGGATCGACTAGCATTATCGGCTATCTGAAAGGGATATGCCCTAGATCAATCATAGTGATGATTGTACCACATCTTTGTTCATGTACATATGATAACGTTGTTTATCATTTCCCTGCATAAAGGTCATGACTTTGTCCATTGGATACGACTTGATTGTGAAACATATTGTTATATGACTTTATTCTAAACGGGTCCCTAATGCATATCATTACGACGAGCGGTGATGATTTGATCAGCGTACGTATTGGTTGATGGTAATGTTTCGCATACCATTGATATAGATATATCAAACCAATAGTATGGACGCATGTTAGAGAACATGAGCAGTCGGACAGACCCACTCCGAGACGATGTGAGTTGTTATCTCTTATAGCGCCATTAGCGTATAGTCTCGAGTGGTATACCTATATGGTCCTTAGACTTGAGATTGTCATGGATGCCTAGCATGTTGACTCATATACTTTAGTATCATCAAACGCTACACCGTAACAGGGTAGTTATAAAGATGCCGACTGGGTATGCCACGATACATAGCCAGGGGTGTGATGATCAAGATGGAATTTGCCCCTCCTAGATAAAAGGAGAGATACCTCTGGGACCCTCGTGTGGACGGATAGAAAAAGCGCACGGCCGTGCTAATATGACTAAGCATGGTATGTATCCATTCCACTGCCGAATGAATTGGTCGGGATATCAACAAGGGTGGCGCGTATCTCGCCTTGAGCCTAACTGGTATCGGGTGGCAAAGGAATCGGTATGTGAGTGTATCAAAGTTCAGCCAAATACTGATTCTGTGCATTCGGGGGTCAATACGTACTGCTAGGTGCCACTGTTGATCGATGAATTGGAAATGGGTTTCCAGATCCACGGCCGACTTGCACTGAACCTAACGGGTCACACACTTAACGGGTTGGAACTGTTTAATGGGTTTTTAGCGTGGATATGATCTACGTTGGCGATAGAAACCCTAGTGGGCCGAAGCCCGCTAGCGTGACTATATAAGGAGAGGCATAGGGGCGGCGTTAGCAGATGAGTTGAGTCTTCACCACGCCTAGCCTTCGTGCGGCCCTCTTGCTCTCCAGAAACCCTAGCTGCACGGCGAGGTGCTAGCACACCCCGTGTGGCGTTCCTGCTCAGTACGTGTGGATACCGCTAGAGGCGCTGCAGAAGCGAGTCGTCGGCAAGCACAAGTGAGTCATCGGAATCCTCGGCAAGCACAAGTGAGTCGTCGGCAAGCACTCGGCTAACCCCGGCGATCACTAGGAGAGCACTCGGGATCCTCGGCGACCACTCGGAAACCACTCGGCGAGCACAGGCAAGCACTCGGTGGTGACCGGGGCATGTACGTCTACTTCCTCTACGTGCGAGAAACTGCTTCCGCTGCATCTGCGTGTCAAGGGTAAGAATCTGTGATCCTCTACTTGCAAGTGCTCCTGGGTGATTCGTGGTAGAAAAATTTGATTTTGCGCTTGCGTAGCCTACCCGTTTCCCAGCAGTGGTATCAGAGCCGATCATGGGTAGTATTGGATCTGGATCATGCGCATATGGTGATATGTTGCTGTGATTGTTCATGGGTTGATTGGATCAATCGGTAGTCTGGGTAGAGGTTTGATAGCATGATGTGATCAAAAAGATTAGTTCGTCCTCTTTCAAATTCGTGCCGCACAATTCCCCTACCGGTTGGTAACACCATCGGGGATGTGCGCGTGCCAAATAGATCGGGGCAACAGATCGAGGTCGTATGCATTGCTGTTTTCTCAAGGGGACCTCGCGCGATTGGATCGATATGATCGGTCTAATGAAAATCGGTTCATGTTGATGATCCGGCAATCGGCCTGATGTGATCAATCCGATTGGAATTTTCGTTGCGTTTTCATAGATGTGATCTATGTTCCCCCCATGGTGAGGCGCGGGCGTTGCCCGCACCCTAGCGAACCGCCGTGAACTGTGATTAATAAACAACTAAAACTGGTTCACATCATGCGCGTTAGAATTCAATTCTGCGCCTAACTTGTTTTTGCAGGGATGTGGACAGTATGGACCCTTGTGTATGTGATGCATTGTTGTAATTTGATGACCTGCGCGTCATGGTTAATTGCAGCTGAAGGCTGTCCATTGTTGTTTAACGGCCTGCGTGCCGACATGTGATAATAGAATGCTCATGTATTTTTTTCACTAGCTGCTAGATGTAGTAGTATAGTGCAATGTCATGGTGGACTCAACCCTAGATGGCCTGGAGGACAAGGATGATCGTGGAGATGGATCGCCGCGTCATGGGCCATACTAGTTCAGAATTTAATATGATTATTTGTGTAGATTGGCTATTCTTTCACATCATATGTGGTGAATATGTTAACCTGACTGAATAGTTTCCCTCAGAAAAATTAAGAGTAGATGCCCTTTTTCCAATAGCTGCACCTATTGTCTCGTAGGATGGCGGGTTAGGTCTTGACAATTCAAGAACGCCGTCTTCTTCCTTGTACAATGGGGTGTGTGTAGTCTAACCCGTGCATCCACACGCATAGTATTGGTTTGCTTAACGGAGATCCAAATAGGATTTGGGATTTCGGGGCATCAGGGTTGGGAGCCGGGGTATATGAAGCCATCCCAACAAGCAAGAGTCACATACGATGTGATGGGCAATGTGTTGCCTACCTATGTCGTAGATTCATGTGGTATTGACTAATCATTACCCGAACCGTGGTGACCATGGATGTTGTCTCACGGAGATCATCAGAGGGAAAGTGATCTTAGTGTGAGTATCTTTTATTAAATTTTGTTTAATATAACATTAACATGAACATAGTGCTAAGATTTTTCTTATTTATTTTTGTTGTAGATGCCGCCTGTTGTTGCAAACAATGGTTTTAATTTGTGATCCATTCTGGAGAGAGAAACTCTCCAGAACGAATTTTATTGATTGGTATCGAAACTTGAGAATTGTTCTCAAGCAAGATAAAAAGGAATACGTTCTAGAGGATCCCTATCCTGAAGAACCTGGCGATGATGCTACTGCCGCCGAACGCAGGGCTTATGAGAAGCACTGCAATGATTCGCTTGATGTTAGCTGTCTCATGCTTGCTACTATGAACTCTGAGCTTCAAAGGCAATATAAGGAAGCGGATGCTTACGATATGATCGTGGGTCTCCGTAGCATGTTTGAGAACCAAGCAAGAGCTGAGAGATACTCGATCTCGAAAACATTGTTCGCGTGCAAGCTGGCTGAAGGTAATCCTGTGAGCCCTCATATGATCAAGATGATCGGTTACATTGAGTATTTAGAGAAACTGGGTTTTCCTCTAAGCGAAGAGCTTGCTACTGATGTGATTCTCCAATCGCTTCCTGCAAGCTTTGAGCCGTTTGTCATGAACTTTCATATGAATGGTATGGAGAAAAGCGTGGCTGAATTGCATGGGATGCAAAGACAGTTGAGGAGAGCATCAAGAAAAGCAACAAACATGTTATGGTGGTTCAAAAGGAAGGGGGTAAGAAGAGGAAGCATAAGGGCAAGGGTAAGGATGAGGATACGATCCAAGACTCCAAACCTAAATCTGATGGTAAGACCAAAAGAAATGGCCCTACTTCTTCTGACAAGTGCCATTACTGCAAAGCAAATGGACATTGGAAGAGGAACTGTCCAAAGTTCCTGGAGCATAAGAAGAATGAAAAGGTTCCATCTTCTAATTCAGGTATTAACGTTTTAAAGTTAATCTTGCAATTTATCGTACTGAACCTTGGGTATTTGATACCTGGTGCAATGATTCATACTTGCAAATCGTTGCAGGGGCTAAAAAGGATTAGAGATTGCAAGAGATGCGAGTTAGAGATTCGCATCGGTAATGGAGCAAAGGTTGCTGTGAAGGCCGTTGGCGTTTATCCTTTGTCATTACCTTCTGGTTTAGTCATGTAATTAAATAATTGTTATTACATTCCTGTCTTAAATAAGAACATTATCTCTTCTTCATGTTTGAAAGAAGATGGATATGAATTTGTAATAAAGAACAAATGTTGTTCAATTTATTTCAATGGTTAGCTCTATGGTAACTGTCCATTGGTGAATGGGCTGTATGTGCTAGATCTCGATAATGCTTCTATTAGTAATGTTAGTACAAAAAGACTCAAAACAAATGATTTGGATTCCACTTATTTATGGCATTGTCGCTTGGATCATATAAACAAAAGACGCATGGAGAAGCTCCATGAAGATGGTCTTCTCGATTCATTTGATTTTGAATCTTTTGAAACATGCGAACCTGGTTTACTTGGCAAGATGAGAAAGGCACCTTTTACTGGTTCGAGTGAGAGGATGTGTGAGTTGTTGGCCCTCGTGCATACTGATGTATGTGGACCAATGAGTTCCACGGCCAAAGGTGGCTATCAATACTTCATTACTTTTACCGATGATTTTAGTAGACATGGCTATATCTACCTAATGAGGCACAAGTCTGAATCTTTTAAAAAGTTCAAGGAGTTTCAGAATGAAGTACAAAATCATTTGGGTAAGAAAATTAAGTTTCTACGGTATGACCATGGAGGTGAGTATTTGAGCCAAGAGTTTAGTGATCATCTAAAGAGTTGTGGGATTGTCCCGCAATTGACTCCGCCTGGCACTCCTCAATGGAATGGGGTATCCGAACGAAGGAACCGGACTTTGTTAGACATGGTACGGTCTATGATGAGTCAAGCAGATCTTCGATTATCATTTTGGGGGCATGCTCTAGAAACAACTGCGTTCACGTTGAACAAGGTTCCATCTAAATCCGTTGATAAGACACCATATGAGATATGGAAAGGGAAACGTTCCAATTTGTCTTTTCTTAGAATTTGGGGCTGTGAGGCTTATATAAAACATATGACGTCTGATAAGCTCCACGCCAAATCGGATAAATGCTTATTTGTGGGGTACCCAAGGGAAACCGAAGGGTATTATTTTTATAACAGGGAAGAAGGCAAAGTGTTTGTCGCCCAAACTGGTGTCTTTTTGAAGAAAGAGTTTTCCAAAATGACTAGTGGGAGCAAGGTGCAACTCGAAAAAATTTGGGAAACATCTGAAAATGGTTCAGCTCCAGCTAGTACTCGACAGGATGAACAAGATGTTGCTAAACCTGTTGATGAGATGCCTGCCCCACGGAGATCCAGTAGGGCAAGCCGAACTCCCGAGAGGTTTATGTTCCTCACGACGAAGCAACGCGATGTGTTATTGTTGAAAAATGACGAGCCCAAGGACTATGAGGAAGCGATGGTGGGTCCGGACTCTGAGAAATGGCTAGAGGCCATGATATCCGAGATAAAGTCCATGTATGATAATCAAGTTTGGAACTTGGTTGATCGTCCTGATGTTGTAAAAACTATAGAGTGCAAATGGGTCTTTAAGAAAAAGATAGATGCCAATGGAAATGTTCATATTTTTAAGACAAGATTAGTGGCGAAAGGGTACAAGCAGATTCATGGTGTTGACTATGATAAAACTTATTCGCCTGTCGCCATAGTCAAGTCTATCCGGATCATGCTAGCAATTGCCGCATATCATGACTATGAGATTCGGCAAATGGATGTCAAAACGGCTTTTCTGAATAGAAACCTAAACGATGATGTGTACATGGTACAGCCTGAAAGTTTTGTCGATCCGACTGGTGCTGGTAAGGTATGCAAGCTTAGGAAGTCCATTTATGGACTGAAGCAAGCATCTTAGAGTTGGAACCTTCGTTTTGATGAAGTGGTCAAAGAGTTTGGCATCATCAAGAATGAAGAAGAGCCTTGTATTTACAAGAAGGCTAGTGGAGCGCACAAGTATTTACAAGAGCCGAATACTGATTCTGTGCATTCGGGGGTCAATACGTACTGCTAGGTGCCGTTGTTGATCGATGAATTGGAAACAGGTTTCCAGATCCACGGCAGACTTGCACTGAACCTACCGAGACACACACTTAACGGGTTGGAACTGTTTAACAGGTTTTTAGCGTTGATATGATCTACGTTGGAGATAGAAACCCTAGTGGGCCGAAGCCCGCTAGCGTGAGTATATAAGGAGAGACATAGGGGCGGCGTTAGCAGATGAGTTGAGCCTTCACCACGCCAAGCCGTCGCGCGCCCCTCCTGCTCTCCAGAAATCCTAGCCGCACCTCGAGGTGCTAGCACACCCCGTGTGGCGTTCCTGCTCGGTACGTGTGGATACCGCTAGAGGCGCTGTCGTACGCGGACGCGTTGTTTGGCTGGATCATCGGCAAGCACAGGCGAGTCGTCGGTAAGCACTCGGCTAACCCCAGCGATTACTAGACGAGCACTCGGGATCCTCGGCAACCACTCGAAACCACATGGCAAGCACAGGCAAGCACTCGGTGGTGACCGGGGCGTGTACGTCTACTTCCTCTACGCGCGAGAAACTGCTTCCGCTGCATCTGCACGTCAAGGGTAACGATCTATGGTCCTCTACTTGCATGTGCTCCTGAGTGATTCGTGGTAGAAAAATTTGATTTTGCGCTCGCGTAGCCTACCCTTTTCCCAGCACTATCTATAGTGCGATACCCGAAGGCCTCATGATCTTCATTGCCGGAATGGACTCGGCGAATGCGGCATGGGAAGCAATAAAGACAGTGAACGTCGGGCATATCGCGTGATATAGGTGAAGTTACAGCTCTTAAATGCGATTTTGAGAATCTCAAGATGTTGGACGGTGAGACCGTAGCTGCCTTCGCTATTAGGGTCTCGACAATCGTCAATGGCATCCGAGGAAAATACATGCAACTCATCATCATGATAAGGACAAGCAATTGTTGGAAGTTGAAGTGGTGCCTCGTTTCTTGTGTGCAGTACCGGAAAAATACATGCAGCTCGTCATCTCGATAGAGCAATGTATTGACTTGAAGACTTTAACAATGGTTTATCTAATTGGTCGCTACCAGGCATATGACAAACATATCAAATCCACTATTGGTGATCCAGAGGACCAAGGGAAACTGTTGCTCACCGGATCACAGTGGGAGATACTGTCAAAGAAGGGAGAGGGGTTTTCTGGAGGTGGTGGAAGGAAGGCCGGTGATAAGGGTTCTAGTAAAGTATCCAAGTCAAAGAACGTTTGCAGCCATTGTGGTCTACATCGAAGCGACAAGGGTGGTTGTGGCGATGAGACTTGTCAAGCGATACTAACAACAGAGGTCAGTCAAGTGATACAGATGATGACAAGTCAAGTAACGACAAACGAAACTTCAAGGGTGAAAAGGATAGGAGCAACATCAAGTGCTTCAACTACAATGTATATGGGCACTATGCATCTGAGTGTCAGAAATCTCGTCGTAATCGAGATTAGCACAATGGGAAGGCTAATCTCATCCATAAATTCGTTGATGATAAACCATGCCTACTTCTCTCCACGCATGTTTAAAAGGTACATGATATGGTTCTTTTGAGTAAAGAGAAGGTGATGTCGAGTTCGTGTGTCAAGGATGAAACACAACCTACATCCTAGAAGTGGTACCTGGACAATGGTGCAAGCAACCATATGACAGGGCAAAGGTTATTATTCGACAAGTTGGATGAGAGTTTATAAGAACAAGTCCAATTTGGTGGTGGATCTATTGTGGAGATTAAGGGGAAGGGTCAATTCTTCTCCAGTGCAAGAACGGAGAACAACATGTGCTCTCCGAGGTATATTTTATACCGAGTCCCTCTAATAACATTATCGGTTTATGACAGTTTGTCGAAAACGGATGCAAAATAATCATGCATCAAGAAGATCTATGGGTGTATGAGCAAACAAGGATGCTTCTCATGAAGGTGAAAAGATCTAAATATAGGTTATATATATGGTTCAGTTGAACATATATTCCAATGAGCATAATCAACTGAAAGTGTATGAAGAGATTGTACCATATGATATGTCAACCAGGGAACATCAAGTGCAACTACAACTGACGTACCAAACATGTGGTGTCAGATTCTTTCTGTGGTATAGCAGAGATGGCTAATACAAAGAAGGAGGAGATAAAGATGGCACCAACAACAGTGGTATTAAAGTGTAGTTTGGATGACCTTGTTAGCATCGAAGATGTTCAAGTTGAATCTCAGCCTATTCAAAGTGTTACACTATGTAAGAAGAAGAAGAAGAAAAAGAAGACGATGAAGAAGAAGAAAAAGAAGATGATGATGAAGAAGAAGAAGAAAAAGAAGAAGATGATGAAGCATAAGAATCGAGTATGCAGAGGTGACTTGAATGACAAGTTTGGGATGCAACACGTCAAGATTGTGAACACGTCAGATGGGCACGAGGGCTGTGCAAAAAGACATATTCATTAAGCTATTGAATTGCGTCAAGTTTGAGGAGTCGCGGCAGGAGATTAGGATCAAGATTAGGGGGTGATTTTTGAATCTAATCTTGATATGGTTTGTCTAGTTTGAGATTCACCGAGGGTAGCGCCCAGCAGTACGCCTCGCACAAGTGTGCGAAGATCGACAAATAGATGTAGGACTACGGGGACAAAATCTCCGGCCGCAGCTCCGTAAGGGCAAAAAGGTCGGTCACGAACCTCAACTCCGGCAAGCGGAACCCGTAGATAGCCGAGCTTTCGAAGCAAATCAGCTTGGTGGGCTAGGGCTCTGGCTCCCGGGCTGCACCAGGAAGCCTCCAAGACCCTGGCCTCATGAAGTCGTCCCTCTCTAGCTCCGCCATCCTCTCTCCCGTAAGCACACTCTCTCCGATGAACACCATGGTAGCCGAAACCGGATGCATGAGGCAAGAAGGTGAGGAGCGGGATGGAGAAAGAAGACGAGGACAAAGGGTACGTTCTGCTGTAGAAGTTCCCCCCAAACGCAGCCTTTTCAAAGAAGGTAACGGTCGGAAAGGAGATCGTGGGAGTCGTGCCCAAGAAGATGTAACTGCCCCACTCCATCGTCAAATCAAATTCAATGCTCGACCTCTTGCCCCCAGCGGCTTCAAGAAAAACCCTAGCCAAATGTCCCGCGAGGCACATAAGGATTTGGCTTCTCTAAGCATCAGACCGGCTCGCCACGTGACCCGCTCTAGGCTTGAGGGCTGGCGTTGGTGATTCATAATCGGCTCACCTGAGATGGGCCTTGGGCCGGATCCATACCGGCCTACCACACGTAGAAAGAGCCCAGAAGGCCATCCCTGGCCGTACCAAGAGAGACGCATAGCACGCTGGGGCCATCACCTGGCTTGACTAAGACAACCGCGCCTCCTTGGTCATAACCAGGAGTGTCGCACCCCTCCCGGGCTACCCTTAGCCCAGGAGAGGGCCCCGCGGACAGCTCGCTGTCCCCCGGACAGGTGGTAACAGCTGTCATGACCCACCATAGTTTCCTCGGCCTTGACCAAGAGGACTGTACCTCCCCGGGGCCTCGGTAGCCCGGAGGAGAGCTGCGCAGGCAGTTTGCCGTGCCGTTTGTCCCATGGGCAGATGGCAACAGCTGCCGCACTCCGCGATGCCCCCAACGGGTGGCGCGAAGCTGGCTCCGACCAGTCAATGCCATATAGGGGATAAAGGGAAAGTGCTTTCTCCCTGTGCAGGCTGCTCCCCATATCGGCACACCAAGACGAGCATGTGTCCAGTACTAACCAAGACGGAGCCTGGGAACGAGACAAGGGCGTCGCCGCATACAGGACGGAGCCTGGGAACGAGACAAGGGCGCCGCCGCTAAAGATGGACAAAGCATGGATAGGCGCGAGGCCCGCGGTATCAGCTTCGAGCAGCCCACCGTGCCTATAAAAGCAGAAGGCTGCCCAGCATAACAACCAAGAAGTCTAGGAGGGGAAGCAACAGGAGCATCTGTAGCAACAGTCATAGCAGAGTAAATCCTAGTCACCCCAGTGTCCGAAACTCCCTTGTAAGCTCGGGACCGGCACCTCCTGGCCCGGTCCCGGCGCCCCTATACTGCTTCCACTAGATAATCAACGAGTGCTGGAGTAGAGCTATTACCTGGCAGTGGGGCTTGAACCAGGGTAAAAATCATTTGTCTCGCACGGTTTATATTCCCTTCGCCGCATCTTCTTACCCCCTCTTACTCTCACCGTAGGACAGATCTGTACCAGGATCCCAGATCGCACCAGGCACAGTCCAGGCAAACTGCGCGGCCAGAGCACCCGAGAGCTCGGCCGCCACCCCGAGTTACTGGGAAGGGTTATCGTTGGGCCTTATTCCAACTACAAATTCGTCTGCCGGTCCGTGGACTCGCAGCCTGCAGTCGGCGCGTTTCCAAAACACCGACACGCATGCTGTCCGAAATTCATTCGAATACTTGCCGGGCACATACCGTGGACAATTTGTCCATTACGTTCCTCCCGAGATACGGTTTTTTTTGCCATGGGCAGCAGCATCCCCACGATCCTCGCAGCATCGCGGGCTAGCTGCTCTGCGAAGCATAACAAACGATCACCATGCGCGCCAACCCAAATTCAAACAGAGCATCGTGACAGCGCTCACCATGGTGGAAGTCCCGGTCCAGATCCTCCCAGCCGTTGATCTCACTGACGCACCGCTTGCGTCACTGCAGCAGGCTAATCCGGTGCCGAACGAAGCTATTGACAATCTCATAGCCCGTCAAGTTTCTCTTGGCAAGATCCGCGATCTCGTACGCCACCGCCTGCTCCTCTGGTATGAGCTCACCACGCTCAAAGATCGGCGCCTCCGGTGCGGCCGAAGAATACTCCAAGTCCGAACCTCCGCGGTCTAGATAGAACCACCGCCGGGCCCAACCTTCGACTTTCGTCTTGACTTCATAGTCCGGGTATGTTCAGCTGCCTCGGGCCTAGCACAAGGTAAGATAGAAGACCCTGCCGTTGCCCACGCGATGGCCGACGGGCTTTAGCTTGAAGTACTGCGTGAAGCGATTCACCGAGGGCCGCGCCCTGCAGTAAGCCTCGCACAAGTGTGCGAAGATTGACAAATGAATATAGAACTGCGGGGACAAATTCTCGATCCAGCCGCAGCAAGGGCGAAGAAGTCGGCCACGAACCGCAACTCCGGCGCGCGGAACCCACAGATAGCTGAGCTTTCGAAGCAGATCACCTTGATAGGCTCGGGCTCTGGCCCCCGGGCTGCGCCGGGAAGCCTCCAAGACCCCGGCCTCCCCTCTCCAGCTCCGCCATCCTCTCGCTCGTAAGCACGTTATCTCCAATGAACACCATGGTAGCTGACAGCGGAAGGCAGAGAAACCGGATGCGGGGAGCAGGAATGCGAAGAGCGAGATGGAGAGTGAAGTCAAAGACAAAGGGGACGTTCTGCAGTAGAAGTTCCCCCCAAACACAGCCTTATCAAGGAAGGTAACGGTTGGAGTGGAGATCGTGGGGGTCATGCCTAAGAAGACGTAACTGCCCCACTCTGCCGTCGAATCAAGTTCAATGCTCGACCTCTCGCCCCCAGCGGCTTCAAGAAAACCCTAACCAGGTCTCCTGTGCGGCGCATAAGGATTGGGTTTCTCTAAACCTCAGACCGGCTCGCCGCGCGACCCGCTCGAGGCTCGAGGGCTAGCTGTTGGTGATTCATAATCGGCCCACCCCGAGACGGGCCTTGGGCCAGATCCATACCGGCCTGCCGCGCGTAGAAAGAGCCCGAAAGGCCATCCCTGGCCATACCAAGAGAGACGTCTAGCCCGCTAGGGCCATCCCCGGGATTGACTAAGACAACCACGCCTCTCTCGGTCCTAACCAGGAGTGTTGGGCTTCTTAGCCCGGGAGAGGGCCCCGTGGACAGCTCGCCTATCCCCTAGACAGATGGCGACGGCTGTCATGCCCCACCACGCTTCCCTCGGCCTTGACTGAGAGGACTATACCTCCTCGGGTATTGGTAGCTAGGGGAGGGCCACGCGAGCAATTCGCCATGTCATTTGTCCCTTGGGAAGATGGCAACAGCTGCCGCGCTCCACGACGCCCCCAACGGGTGGCGCGAAGCTGGCTCCGATCAGTCAATGCCATATAGGGAGTAAAGGGAAAGTGCTTTCTCCCTGTGCAGGCTGCTTCCCCGTATTGACACACCGAGACGAGCACGTGTCTAGTACTAACCAGACAGGCTTCTCTTTGCAGGCCGCAAACAGGACGGAGCCGGGGAACGAGACAAGGGCGCCGCCACTAAAGATGGACAAAGCATGGATAGGTGCGGGGCCCGCGGTAACAGCCCCGAGCAGCCCACCGCGCCTCTAAAAGGAGAAACCTGCCCAATATAACGGGCAAGTGAGACCGATAGAAGAAAGAGACACACACACCGCCTTCCAAGCCATCAGACCTCCGGAGCATCCCATTCCCAATAGTAGTAGTAGCCGTGGCAGAATAGAGTAGATTCTAGCCACCTCAGTGTCCGACGCTCCCCTGTAAGCTCGAGGCCGACGCCTCCTAGCCCGGCCTCGGCGCCCCTGTACTGTTTCCACCAAATAATCAACGAGGGCTGGAGTAGAGCTATTACCCGGCAGTGGGGGCTCGAACTAGGGCAAAAACGTTTGTCTCGCACGGTTTGTATTTCTTCCGCCTCACCTCTCACCCCCTCTTAATGTCACCACACGACGGATCTGTACCCGGATCCCAGATCGCACCAGGCACAGTCCGGGAAGACCGCGCGGCCAGAGCCCCCGCGAGCTCGGCCGCCACCCCGGGCTGCTGGGAAGGGTTGTCGTTGGGCCTCATTCCAACTATAAATTCGCCTGCCGGTCCGTGGACCCGCGGCCCGTAGTTGGCGCGTTTCCCAGACACCGACACATTATTTCCATCATTAATATTTTTCCTTCTTTCAAAACCATCTTCTCTGCGTATTAATTTTGAAGCTTTGGGATGAGCGTAAAAATGATTTTTTAAGAAAGAAACCATCTCCTTCTCTCTTTACATTAATTATATGCTATATGCCATCTTTCTATCCTAAGTGGCATAGGAAGAAACGAGTGAAAAAACTACATTAAAAGTGCCCTTTGTCGACTCTAGTAAGTCAGTAACCTAATTGTGCATTAGTGCCTCGCCGCTGATCGTTGCTGCCACTGATTTCGTCGCTCATCGCCCCCTTTTTTTTGGGTTGCCGACTGGTGAGCCGCCAACTGCTGCCCTTCTAATTTATAGCCACAGTGCCACCATGAGGTATTTTTTACTTTTAATAACAGTTCAATTTTTTCCACACTAAAAAAAACAGTTCAATTTTTCCCTAAAAAATTACACCATTGTATATGTGTTTGTACGTGCATCTAATCATAATTTCAATCAAATAATTGTTATCAAATTTTGTAAGTGTGTGCAATTGTTATTAAATTTTATGAGCATATGGAATTATTTCGTATTTTTCTTTTGTGCACCATAGTTATGTCCATGCTCCTCTAAAATTATGTCTTTGCAACGGTAAGGATGGATGCATCTAAAAAAAACCTCTGTCGACCTTTCCTCGTTGCTCCCACGTTCCGTTGATCTGAATTTCGGTGCCCTCGCGTGGCCTATTAAACAAGCAGTGAACCAACTCGGGGATCTGAAACGATCAGAGGGCACACGGACTCTGCTAAACTTAAACAGGTGGCCGGCTTGATTGGTAGCTGTGCAGGGGAGGGAGGATGTTGCTTGACGCGTTTGCTCCACGGTCTCCTCCATCCACTGCAGCATCATGGTGCATGGGTCATCGCGATCGATCCAGCTGCTATGAGCATCTTTAATTGTAGAGCCAACCAATGGCTATAAGAAAGCTTCATACTCCCTTCGTATCAAAATGTTTGTCACTTTTGACTTTTGAAAAAACGTTTGACCATTCGTCTTATTCAAAAAGTTAGCACAAATATGTAAAAAAATAGGTTATACTTAAAATATATTTAGTGATAAAACAAGTCACAATGAAATAAATGATATCTATATAATTTTTTTTTAATAAGACGAATGGTCAAACGTTTATTCAAAAATCAAAAGTGACAAATATTTTGATACGAAGGGAGTATCATTTACTATATATATCATGTCGACAACATATTTAATGGTTTAGCTCTATCAGCTCGGCCTTAATTGGCGTCTTCGTCTCGGGCGACGGCGCCGGCGACCTGTCCGGGCTTGAGTACGTGGAAGCTGATGTCGTCGGAGAGCGTGCTGTAGTCATCGTCGGGATTGTCCGGACGCGGGATGAGGAGCAGCGACGGCGGCCGGGCGCGGCGGGACAGGTCGAGGTGGTGTCGGACGAAGGCGGCCTCGGTTATGGCCGCGCGCCATGACCGGGGTCCGGGAGACGCTTCGGAAGCGCGCGAGGGACTTCACGGGGAGGCGCACGAGGACCTCCGAGATGAGGAGGTCGTCGCAGATGGTGGCGCCGCTGCCAGCCGCCGCCGCCGCGGCTGCCGGGTTCGCCGTGATGCGTGGTCGCTTCGCGCCACGCGCGTGATCCATGCTGTAGCTGTATCAGTCGCTTTGATGCTTATGATTTGTGTTGGTCTTCGTGTTCGTATACGGTATACGTAGATTAGCCCATAATATGAGAGAGTTTGATCCCTATTAGCTAAGGGATTAGGAAACAAACTTCGACTCCGCCTCAACATACTCCCTCCGGTAATATAAGCGTCTGCTACGGAGAGAGATTAGCCCTTAACATGAGAGAGTTTGATCCCTATTAGCTAAGGGATTAGGAAACAAATTTCGACTCCAAAACAGATTAAGACGTTCCCCGTCCCTCTCTACGGCTCCACGCCTCAACATACTTCCTCTGGTATATATAAGCGTCTGCGGTCTGCCCTACGTATACCGTATACTAACACGAAGACCAACACAAATCATAAGCATCAAAGCGACTGATACAGGCATACAGCTACAGCATGGATCACGCGCGCGGCGCGAAGCGACCACGCATCACGGCGACCCCGGCAGCAGCGGCGGCGGCGGCTGGCAGCGGCGCCACCATCTGCGACGACCTCCTCATCTCGGAGGTCCTCGTGCGCCTCCCCGTGAAGTCCCTCGCGCGCTTCAGAAGCGTCTGCCGGTCATGGCGCGCGGCCATAGCGGAGCCCGCCTTCGTCCGACGCCACCTCGACATGTCCCGCCGCGCCCGGCCGCCGTCGCTGCTTCTCATCCCGCGCCCGGACAATCCCGACGATGACTACAGCACGCTCTCCGACGACATCAGCTTCCACGTACTCAAGTCCGGACAGGTCGCCGGCGCCGTCGCCCGCGACGAATATGCCAAGGCCGAGCTGATGCTGGAGGTGCGCCCGGAGGAGGAGCTCACGTGCAGGATCCTTCCGACGCACTGCGACGGCCTGATCGCTATCGCGACGGCCACGGACCGGGTCTTCGTCTGCAACCCGGCCACTAAGGAGTTCGTCGCGCTGCCGCTAGTGAGCCGCGACGCCGACGATTTCAAGACGCCGGCGGCGGCCATCGCCTTCGACCCGTGGCGGAAGCGGTACGTCGTCGCCAGGTACTTCTACCGGCGCTTCGAGCTCAGCATGGACGTGGTCACCCGCGAACCCAAGCTGGACTTTGACATCGGGCACGAGGTGTTCGTCCTCGGCTCCGGCGACGGTGCCGCCTGGGAGCTCACCGACGACCCTCCGGACGCCATTGCCTCCAAGGGCGCGATCTGCACGCGCGGCGCCATCTACTGGTGCGCCAACAGCGTCAGCCCCATGGCCCCGAACACGCTGCTGCGGTTCAGCCTCCGCGACCGCAAGTTCGCCGTCGTCCCGTGCCCGCCGGGCTGCACCTCCGGCGGCGTCGCCGGGGATCACCTGACGAGCCTCGACGGCAAGCTCTGCTACGTGAGGGCCGCGACAGCGTCGGCCATGGACGTCTGGGTAGCGGACGACCGACCAAGGCTCCAGTGGTCGCTGCGCTGCCGCATCGACGTCGATGCCGATGTCGGCTGCGACGGCTTCTTCCCGGTCGTGTCCGGTGATGGCGGGATGCTGGTGGCCGTCGACTACAACAAGCTGTATAGTTATAGCGAGCGGAGCATGGTTTTTGATGAAGTGGTAGACATGGAAGAGGAGCTCGAGTACAAGCGGGAAGACGGGAGCGAGTATGGTTGGCCAGAGTGTGCACTTCTGCACCACGTTCTCCCTTACAGGGAGAGCCTCGTTCCCATTAGAAGATGGGATTAGTAGTAGTAAACACATGCTTCCGAGATGAGATAAGGTAGTGTTTCTTGTATGTCATATCGGTGTTGATCGATCACCTCAAGCATGCACGACTAGCATATGAAAATGTACGTACATGGCATAATTAGCATCTGTCAAGGATTCTAATTTATTCATCTGACTGGATTATGCAAACTACGTACAGTCTCTTCTATATTTAGCAAACCAACTGAACCGATGTCTATGCTGTAGCAAACACATCGGAATGGTTCACCTGATTGGATGCGTTAATTGTAGCCATCAAGCTGATTGCTTTCGACACTACAGGCAAAATAAAAACGGTTTGAGTATGTATTCTCGACGGCCGATCAAATTTTTGTTTGTTATATAAAATATTCCAAATAATTTAAGAAAATCATAGTGATGTCAGAGATGTATAATTTTTGTCGATTTTGTTTTCATTTTTATGAACAAATATGTTATCAAAACAATGCATAACCGATTAAGACAATAATACTTGCGAAAGGGTAAACACTCTGCGAAAGGAGGGTGGCAGAGATGTTGTTCACAAGGTTTTGCTAATCATTGAAGGTGATAGCAACGATGGTATTCTTTCAACATGGCTAACATTTCAATAATAGGATTGTTACGACATTATGTTGTCTTCTTTTGTTGGCTTTGTCTTTCTTTGACTTGTTAGTTTGGAGATGTAATAATTTTTTTCAACTCTTTTGTCTATTAGTTTGGAGTCGTGCGCGTTCTGTACACCCTCAGATGTGGAGGCCAGATATTTATCCTTTATCTTGAAAAAACATGAGGGTGCAGGTACGCTGGGATTGATAGCTTTTGTGCTACTAACAGAGGTTGAGGAATATTTGAAATGATGAAGCTGGAGGGCTAGTTGTCTAGATAGACACTGCTATGTGAGGACTCGATATGTTCGTATCGTTTTGTTCTGTGTCACCATGTAATAGGATAGATGTTCCCCAAGCTCCATCTTCGTATCGTTTTGGTCTGTTATGTCGTAATTTCAGCAGAAGATTTGCTCCAAAAATCGTCGCATCAAACGGCCGTCAATGACTTCCTTTCATTAACGTGAACCGGCCCAGCCCACAGTAATGCTCCCTTTAACCTACGAGAAACTCCGAGAAAGCCCATTTCCATGGCCCACGCAGACACGCGCGAACGAATGAATATACTCCAATTCTCAGCGTCTTCAGTGCACGTAACTAAGGCCTTGTTTGTTTCAGATTAAATTAAATTAAATTAAATTAAATTTTGATATTTTTGTATAGGCCAAATTTGTTAAATTAAAGCTGCAGGTTACACGTTTACACAGACCATAGGCATATCATCAATACTCCTAAGTAACAACGTGGAAGGGAGGTTAAACGGAGAAGATGATCAAGTAGTATTAATTAAAGATAAATAAACCGTCAGTACATGGTTAGTAGAGCATCTCCAATGAGACAATTCAGCAGATTATAAAAAGTCCCTCTCATATTTTTGCTTATGTGAAGCAGAGAAAGAGAGTGGAGAGATAGAGACTGGCTCTTAACCAAAAGACAGTGTATAACAGATTACAAGGTGCATTAGACCTATTACATATGGGTTCATATTAATTTTAAAAGGCAATGTTATAGCTAGCTAATTTGTTAAATATGTTGTTCACAAATTATTTATAAATGATACGAAGCTTTCTTGTAATTAGTGGTTGGTTCTATCCTTGAAGATGCTGGTAGCAGCTGGATTGATCGCGATGACCCATTCACGATGATGCTGCAGTGGATGGAGGAGACCGTGAAGCAAATGCGTCAAGCTACATCCTCCCTCCCCTGCACAGCTTCCAATCAAGCCGGCCACTAGTTTAGTTTAGCAGAGTTCGTGTGCCCTCTGATCGTTTCAGATCCCCGAGTTGGTTCACTGCTTGTTTAAGAACATCTCCAATGGTGCTATGTTAGATAGCTATAAAACTTTCAACTCAGTTTTTTGCTTATGTGAAGGAGAGAAGAAGAGTTTGTTAGCTACTATCTTACAGCTAGGCTATAACTGATTTCAAGGCACTTGCCATCTATTACATATGGTACCACATTTAATCTTGTAAACAATGTTATAACTAGCTAGTCCATTGAAAAGGTTGTCTATATGTTAACTATAGATGGCATGTCCACTTCTTATAGCTAGTGACTAGCTACACCATTGGAAATGCTCTAACAGGCCGCGCGAGGGTGCCGAAATTCAAATCAACGGAATGTGGGAGCAGCGATGAAAGGTCGACAGAGGTTTTTTTTTTTTGCCATATTAGATTTAGATGCATCCATCCTTACTGTGGCGGAGACAGAATTTTAAAGGAGCATGGACATAACTATGGTGTACGAAAGAAAAATACGAAATAATTGCATATGCTCATAAAATTTAATAAGAATTGTACGCACTTACAAAATTCGATAACAGCTATTTGATTGAAATTATGGTTTGATGCACGTATGAATATATACAATGGTGTAAGTTTTTTTGGGAAAAATTGAACTGTTATTAAAAATAAAAAATACCTCACGGTGACACTGTGGTTATAAATTAGTAGGACAGCAGTCGGCGGCTCAGCAGTCGGCAACCCAGAAAAAAAGGGGGGCGATGAGCGACGAGATCAGCGGCAGCAACGATCAGTGGCGAGGCACTAATGCACAATTAGGTTACTGACTTGCTGGGAGTCGACTAAGGGCACTTGCAATGTATTTTTTAACTCGTTTCTTCCTATGCCACATAGGATAGACATATGATATGGCATAAAATTAATGTAGAGAGAGAATGAGATGGCCACTTTTTTTCTTAAAAAACCATTTCTACGCTTATCCCAAAGTTACAAAATTAATGCGCAGAGGGAAGATGGTTTTGAAGAAAGAAAAAAAAATAATGATGGAAATAATGTTAAGATATAATGCAATGGATTCATCGCTTCTTACTTTTTAGGTGACATAGCATCTATAAAAATGATGCTTAAAAACTTTGCATTGGAACTGCCCTAACCAGTAATCACTAATTCTCGTAATGGACTTACCAGTATTGGCAGTATATTTATTGGGCCCTGGCGAACCGCACCACAACGCCACTAGCAGGCCAAGCTGGCAGCCTAGGCCCAGCAGCCAACATCGGCCCTTGCAGCCCGCAAGCGTGAGGTGCGCAGAGCGCATGCAGCGCCCGCCCAACCTGCCTTTTCACGAATTTATTATTATTATATATTTTTATTTTTTCTAAATTAAATAAATAATATTTGTTTAGTCGCATACATGTTCATTGGCCGATGAGCTAGGGTCAAGTGCAACGATAACCTGCATGTCATTTAGCCCACGGTTGGGGAAGGAGAAACCCGCCATATGAACCGACGGGTTTTGCCAGCTAGTCATTGCGTCCATGTCCCGCTCCCCCAATCGGCGGTTTTTATAAAATCCGCCCTTTTGTTTGGTGGTATATATAACCCGTCGTTTGAAACGAAGTGAGACGTTTATTCATTTAATTTTAATAAAACAAACATGATTTATTTAATTTAGAAAAAAAAATAAAAAATAAAATAATAATAAATTCGCCTTTTCTCTGCGGGGCTGGGTGGTAGAGCCCGGGCAGCCACCCACCCTTCCCGGGCCTTGAATCCGTACCCCCCTGTGCTCGAAAGTATTAATTTTATCTTTTGACCGGATAAATGAAAGATGATGTGTGCTCGAGAAATGTTGCTTCTAGAATGCTATATATTTATTGGGGATTTATTGAAAAAATAAGAAGATAATTTGCTATTAAGCCGCATTTTGGGTCTAGGTTCATGTAAAATTTTCCGGAGTACGAACGCAGGATATACCCTTAGGCCTTAGCAATTACACTACAGCTAAAAAAAGTGACTAGCCTAATTATGACTTGGAATACAACGAAGGACCCAGAGCATTTTCAACAAAAGAATCAATCACTGCCTGTGAGCAAGTTCTACATCGCATATAGACGATACTTCCTCCGTTTTCTTTTTGTTTGACGTCTTTAACTTTTCGATACGTCTTTAACCATTTGTCTTATTTAATGTTTTTATAAATATCATTTATTTTGTTGTAATTTGTTTTATCAATAGAGCTACTTTAAATATGACTTATTGTTTTACAGCTTTACACTAAATTTTTTAATAAAACGAATGGTTAAAGATGTGCCTTCCCCTTCCTTCTCCCCCTCTCTCTTCTTTTTTTCATTGGTAACGGCGGCTCCACCAGGCAAGTCCCGTGTGTCAAAGAGGCGTGACACACGACGGAGCGGCGAGACAACAAAGGGCGCTCGGTGGGGCAGCGCTCGGCGCGACAGCATGGTGCGCATGTGCGCGAGGGCAACAACACGGTGAGCGTTGGGCGATGGCCATGGCTGGCTAGCGCGGCAAACCAATTGTGACTGTAACACCCGAAAATTGACCCAATTTGAAAATTCATTCAAGCTAGGATTTAAAATTTAAATCCTAATTATCAAAAATCACTAGAATTCAAAAATTCTAATGGAAATCTATGAAAATCATCTTAGCTTCCGAGCTGGGCTTCACTTGGGCCAAACTTGGGCCGAATCCAGGTCCAGTTCACCTCTTTCTCAGCTCATCTCCCTCTCAGCTCACTGTCGCTCGCCTCTATCCTCTGCCCGTCGGTCAGCGCCGCTTCTCCCCGGTGCTCCACCTCACTGTAGGGGCCCTGCAGCTGAGCTATGAAAGAGCAAGCCGGTTCCTACACGTAGATGCCACCGCTTAAGCCTCCGTGAGCTGGCCTCGCTGGGACCCGCATCCACCGCCCCCGAGCGGGTATAAAAACCCTAGCCCGCCACCACCTCTCGGTTTCCTTCGTTTGAGACATAACCGAGCTCTCCAAATCCTTTCATCATGTTCGCGAAGCCGCCTTGAGCTCGCTGCTCCACGCTCGAGTCGCCAGAGCCCCTGAACCGGCCGGGATTGCTTGCCGGAGTTGCATGAGCTTCTCGGGCATCTTCGGATTTCATCGACCTCGGTGCGTTATTTCTCGATTGCTTTCGACCGTAGCTTGTACGTTGCCTTACGAGCATTTCCCCTCAACCAATTTTGCTAGAGGATCGCTGGAGCTCTCTGCCGTAGATTGCCCTGTTCAAGGCCATTGCGTGGACGAACGTCGCCGTGTCGATTCGGAGCTATTTCGTCCATTCCAAGGCCACGGTAAGGTTTTTCTTGTCCTCCCGAAGCTCTCGCGATCATCAATTTAGCCATTAGCTTATGCTAGCGCCGTGCTTAGCCGAGCCGTACCGCCGCCGCCGGCAATGTCGCCGCCGTGTTTGGGCACCACTGACCGTGCCGTAGGTGCCAATAAGACCGCGTCGACGAGTTGAACCCGTAGGTAGGATCTACACGCGGCGAGATGCCCTGTAGCACCGGCAAGCCGGAGTTTTGCCACTCGGATCGCGTGCTATCGCGAGGAAGACGACGATGACATCATCATGACATCATCGATCTACTGTTCCCATTGAGCCGAGTCACTGACCGGTGGACCCCACGCGTCAGCCTCCTCCTTCTCTGTCTCTGTCTCTCTCTCCGTTGCCTCGCTGGGCAACTGCCCGTGGGCCCTCGGTCCCGTGTGTCTGGGCTAGTGGAGACGCCCCACGGGAGCGTGCCTCCGACGTTGGCGCCTCGTGCGCACGCTGCGCGGTGGCTGGGCCGAAGGCCATCTGGGCCGGCTCGGTCCAGGCGCGCAGTGCTGCTGCGCGGGCCTTACTGCCCGTGCGATTCGCACAGTGCTGGGCTCGGCCCAATACTGTTCCAGATATTTCCCAGAGAATTAACTACTCAGAAAATTCTAGAAATGCATTTCTAATTATTAGAAATAGCAGATAACCTAAGAAAATTCTCAGAAAATTCTATGAAACATTAGAAGAACTCCCCACCCTGGGAAAATTATGAAATTAGGATTTAATCCATAGAAGAGACTCTCAATATATTAAAGAATACCTAAAAATAGATAATGTCACCTTTCCCAAATAGAAATGTACCTAAGGGTATTTTGGTAATTTCCCCTTAGACGTCCAGAACCCTAGCTTAACACCTTCGCCTGCAGTCGACACCTAAGCCTACATGTGCATGCCCATGTTAATCATGAACATTTATTCATTCGAGGTTTCTGCTCTTATAGAGGACCCTGTTCTAGAGGAAGAGTATCCGGAAGCTAGCCAAGTGCTTTCATCTGATCCTCAAGGCGAGCTAACACTATAGCTCATACTTTTACCCAGTTTTTCAAAGATATCTTGTTTTAAATATAAAAAGTGCATGCTTGCTATGATTTGATAATGCTTGTTCGTTAATCATGATAATATCATGCCCTGTCCATGATAAATATATTCCTGAATTACATGATTCCTTGTTATCATGTTTGTTTGGCTGTCTACCTAAAATATGAAATATTTAGACCTTCTAGTCTTGGGTAAAATTTGCTTAGTAATGCTTAGGTCTATTGATTTAATCGGGTATCCAATCCCGCACTGGTGAGCCAAAACTCACTGGTGGACATGATACATACACACCTTGATCATGATGGGCTTTCTGTTGCATGTGTTGATGTGTGATGTGTGAGTATGGTTTCGAGAGATGAGATAACGGAAATTGGGGATGGAAATGATGGAAGAGAAGGGAGTTGGGCAGGGTGGACCCAGAGAAATTGTTTGATAAATACCTCTGAGGGAGGTAAAAATAATGAGAAGGTGGAATCCAGATGGAGTAAGGGCTCGTCTGGGAGGGTGCTCATGTGTTGGGCACAATGGAGTCTTCCGCCGGCCATACCCTTTGTGTAAGCTTATGGTCTCTCACACCACAACGCGTGGCCATCGCGCGGAGCGCAGGATTGGGGATTGTGTATCCAAAAAGGGCTTGTGTAGCCCGTAACTGATCCTGAGGGGAAGGTGTTTCATGCCGTTTCTTGTATAGAAATCTGACCCTGTCTACCGAGGTGATCTGTCGGGACCGATGCATCCGTTGAACGGCAATCAGCGCGGTGTGTTGAGTCCCCAGTTCACACTACTCGGGGAAGATAGGGTTCGCAACGGGGATTGCCGAGCCGGAATGATGGTGGGAGAAAGAAGATGGGACGCGTGCCTGTGTGGCATAAGTGTGATGCCTGTGTGGCAAGGGTTATGAAATTGTGAATATTGATATACTCTTTCCTCGACATCTTTTTGGAGATGTCCTTTCAAAAATGGCTAGGTTTAGGATTTTATATATGTTAATTAAAAAACTGGCTTTTCTACAAAGAAAATAACCAGAACTCCACTAAATATAG
This sequence comes from Raddia distichophylla, assembly GCA_005191435.1. NCBI lineage: Eukaryota > Viridiplantae > Streptophyta > Magnoliopsida > Poales > Poaceae > Raddia > Raddia distichophylla. The sequence goes on along the minus strand of SPJY01025686.1, from coordinate 4,645,685 downwards.
CCTTATCACTATTATGCATTAAGGACGGTGTTAACTTGCAAGTGCGGTTTGATTGCGCACTTACCCTCGCACCCACTCACTCTTTTAGATTTTGGAGACCCTGAAGATGAAGAATACGCGTGCCATGAGGATGGAGATCAAGTGTCCGATAATCCCGGCCAGATATAGGCTCTCCTGCAGTCCGAAGGTCACATACATAGACTAGGATCTTCACTTAAAATCATGGCGTTGCTTCCGCCTGAATAACATCTTTGTTGTAATACAACAGTCTACAAGATATACCGATGTATTTAGTACCAGCAGTTGGATAACATGTTCATCTTGTAATATATTTCGTTCAAATATTGTATGTGATAATCCAGCTATGTGATGTGTGGCACTAGTGTACTGATCCAGGGACTAGTGCTGTTCCACTGGATGGTTTCAAAGGTAAGCAAATTTGAGGCCTCGTCAGTGACGCACGCAGGCCCCTTCCTTTCAACCTTCCTCTTGGCTGCGTGGGCTGGTGGACCTGTCAATTTCGGTGGCGGCTGGCCAGATCCAGCGATGTCATGGCCTCTTTGTCGGTGCCCACACGTGAGCAAGTCTGGGACGATTAGATCTAGAGGTCCGGTGGCGCTTGGCCTAGAGCAGGCAGCCGGGGGTTTTAACGATGTGGTGGTTGTTTGTGGCACATGAAGGCTTTTCCTTCTCCTTCCCTCTTCTCCTTCAGTCCTCCCTACCATTGGGCTCACGACGAGGGAGAGGAGGTTGGGTTTAGCGATGAGGTTCCCAGATTTGGTGGTGCAGTGTAAGCGGCTCAGTGACGATATGCTCTGGTGACAATGGAGGTCGTCGTGGGGCATCACGCTAGTCATGGCGTGGTGTTGCTAGTGCTTGTGGGTTGCTCGAGGTAAGCCGAATCGGTCTCTGGGTCTTTGGCTATGGAGCATCAGGTGAAGCATTGTCATTGTTAGGATATGCGCCAATGCAAGATCACAAACGACACCAGGAGACACGATGTTTGGTAATGCAATTCGGCTTTCGCCAACATCTTTGGGGCTCTGATTATGTGCGCTCCTCCCCAATCCATAAAACTGCAGCACCCCGGCTTACCTGGTCACGACCACATGCCGGCCGCTGATCTTTTCTTGCCTATGCTACTATTATGAAGTCGTTGACATGGTTACAACAGGGTTGCCTCCCTTTATATAGTGGAGGCCTGACTAGAGTTCGACTCTAACTTTAAACCAACTCTGCCTATTACAACATAGAGTCCATGTAACCTACTTGTACACATATTTAACACAAAATCTAACAAACTCGACCTTGTATAATATGACCTTATCCACCTTGAAGTCATTCCACCGTTTTGCATGAACCCGTGCACCCGGACTCTTGTTGCTTCCTTCACATCTCACGTCAAACCGCCCGAAGAGTCCACCTCCTTGGACCCACCGCATTCTGAAACAAACACCGACTTAGCAACATCCGGCTCAGCAGCTCCACCTGCAATGGTACTCCCTGCACTTGGAATTCACAACTCCCTTTGCAGCATGTACACACACGCGATGTCGTCCTCTCCTCGATCATCACCATTGCCATCCGAGCCACTTTCAGCCACTGCCAAGAATAGCACTAGTTCCTTCCTTTTATCAGCATCATATTGCCGATCACGGTTTGCACCGTCCCGATCCGTCCGTCATTTAGAATAGATCCCTAGTTTCATCTCCATAATCCCTTTTTTATCTTGAACAGATTACCGTTAAGACCGCTTGATCCGTTCACATCTAGACACAGATCGTTGCTAACTTCACCATTAGCTAGTCTGAGCTCTTCGGTCAAATCACCTCACAGCCTTCCTGAACACCTCCGTCCAGAACCGACTTGATTGTCTAGTCCCGAACACCGCGCTCACATCGGCCATCTTTTTATTCGACAGATCTGAGTTCTACTCGTTCTTAAGAACAATCTTCTACTCCACCTATGGATATTTGTTTGACTCCCTTGGATCTACACCTCTAGATCCAATCTTTAAGTCCTCGAGCAGGCTTCCCAGCCCGCCGTCGCGCGCCACTTCATCTGTGCACGGTAAAACATGCTGCACCCTGGCTATTCGCATCCACGTCAAAGCTTCGCCCTCAGTGACGTGATGCAGCGTCTCTGGTGCAACATCCGATCGCATCACTGCTCCTGTCGTTCCGATCTATTCGGCACCCTTCCGCGCCTGCCAGTCTAATCGCGAACGCCGAGTTGTCGTCGCCGCCAGCCGACCTCGCCAGCTACTTTGTCAGCCCAATCACCACGTCTGGTCAATCCCTACCAACGGTAGCCCATCGAACGGTTCGAGCCTCCTACCCGAAGTGTTCAACACCATCAATCGAATCGTTGATCACCGCCATGGTCCATCTTGCGTCGATAGGACGTTTTCTGCGGCAGCCGTGTGTGCACAAACCTCGTGCCTCCCCTTAGATCTTCCGCATGCCAACCTCGCCAACCAAGCTCTGGTACCACTTGTTAGGATATGCACCATTGCAAGATCAAGAACGATATCAGGAGACACGATGTTTGGTAACACAGTTCGGCTTTCGCCTACATCTGCGGCTCTCTGATTATGGGTGGTCATCCCCATTCCATAATACCGTAGCAAATTGGCTGACCTAGTCACGACCGCATGTCGGCCGCTAACCTCTTCTTGCCTATGCTACTATTATGAAGTCATTGACATGGTTACACTAGGGCTGCTTCCCTTTATATAGTGAAGGTATGACTAAAGTCCGACTCTAACTCTAAACCAATTAACCAACCATGCCTATTACAACACAGAGTTCATGTGACCTACTTGTACACATATTCGACACAAAACCTAATAGTCATTGTCACCCTCTTCAATTACTTTGACTCTCGTTCTTCACCTTGGTGGTCGGGGCTAAAGCGTAGTTGTCATCACCTTCCCTTGTGGTGATGGTGGCCTTTTTGTCTTTGGTGCGCTGAGGTAAGCGTCGTTCTTGTCCTCCCTTCTCTTTGACGAAGATGTACGTCCTTCTCCTTAGTGGCCTTGGTAGAAGCGTTATTGTCATCCCTCTCCTTTGCGGCGGTTGTGTCCATTCTTCTGCCGGCATTGTGTTTGCCTCCCCCTCTGTGTCCCGTAGTTTTGGCGTCCTCGATCGCCTTGAATCCGCTTCTCATTGGTAGTTGCGCAGGCCTACTCTGCAGGTGAGGTTGTCTGTTGGGTGTGGTTCCTTAAAGCAAAAGCTAGTCCATCTGATGAAGACCAACAATGTTGACACCCTTGGGCGCCGAGCTCCTCCTTGTAGGCCTCGTCGTGGAGACCACCCGGTCGAAAGCCCTGCTCACTTGGGTAGGCAATGGTGACGCTACTTGGCACCGTTCCCCTCCTTGGAGGCATCGCTGTGGGTGTCACCCCAAGTACCTTCATGTTGGCGAGCAGGGCTTAATGTCCGGCTCATCTCCTGCCCCTCTCCCATCGACATAGGCTCATTCCTAGGTGGCAGACAATAGTGCTGGTGTGGCTCGTGGTCGGCGGTGATCGATGGTTGTTGCCTAGCTTGTACCTTCTTTCTTCTTTTCTTGTCTTGGAGGTGATGTGGTCGGCGGTGGCTCCTAATGCAGTATGTTTTATAGGCTGCTTTACGTCATGTACAATATAGTGTCCGGCTAGAAGGTTAGAGAATTAAATCAGATTTTTTTGACACATTAGGCCGCATAGTGCTGGGAGTTTGGGTCGGGCCGTCCAGGTCAGGCCGGGAATGGCCCGAAAAAGACGGCCCGAATCATGGCATGGCACGAGAAAAAGATGGGCCAAGCTGGGTGGAAACCAGGCACGGCGTGCCGCCCGGCCAGCTCGAAACAAGGCACGAGTCAGTATATTGTGTTTTTCAAGGTCTTCTATTGCTCGGATGAACTTCTGTTCAACATAAAAGTTGTAGATAATTTTGATATGCTATGCATATTTTTAATGTAGACAACTTTTTCATTTGATCAACGTATGAATTTATAAAAATTATTTTCTTCGCAGCCTGCTTTAGGGCCGACAGCAATGTCCTCGGTAATTCATCATTTTTGAGGTCTTCTGTTGCTCGGATAAATTTCAATTGAACATGAAAGTTGTAGATAATTTCGAGACGCATGCTTTTTATGTAGAAAACGTTTTTATTTGAGCAACGTATGAATTTCTCAAAAATTATTTTATCTACTATTTTGTTACCCGTGCCGTGCTCGGGCCGACCCAGCCCGAAGCCGGCCCACCGTGCTTTTGGGTAATGCTGGGCCTAGAATTTGGCACTCTGTGCCGATCCGGCACGGCCCAAAATACTGACCGGGCGGTGTCCGCCCATTTTGCATCGGCCCAAGGCACGACGGGCCTAGGCCGTGCTGGCCCGGCACGGCCTGATTCCCACCACCAAGGCTGCATGGGTGCTTAGATGAGAGAGAAGGTGTTTGAGCTTGCTCTCCCTTTTTGCATGTGTACCAGAACTAGGCTCTCGTGCAGATGATGCCCCCTCCACCGGTGTTGCATCATGTTCTTCTGACTCGATTGGAGCTGCTTCATCATCTAGGTTAGGCCTGATCCTCTTGCCCTTCTGTAACGCCTCTTGCATCTCTTTCCTGATCGGCATCGTACTCTTGGCACACATCATCTCTTGGTACTCATCAATAGAAGCTTCTTTGCATTGAAGAGAATGGTTTATACGTAGATGCTTATAGTGTGTCGACGTACTCTTTTTAAGCATTTGTTTGTAAACATCTCGTATTGTATATGACCTTCTTTCCTAGGTCAATGAGAAACAGAGGATTGGCACGGAGCGGTCCAACACAATGTAAACGCTAAAGAGGGCTCACTGAAACCGCAGATACCTTTACCCGAACCTCTCTTCTAACCACCAATTGTGTTCAGTGCACCGAAGGCAGCACGATAACACGCAGACTAAACTAAACTAAACACTCAAGTTATCAGCAACGTGGAGGAGAGGTTATATTAAGAGGAAAAGTCAGTAGGGTAATCAAGCCGTCAGTAGCTCGATCACCATGTCCGATGCAGTGGATGGAGGAGACCGTGAAGCAAATGCGTCAAGCAACATCCTCCGGTCCTCCCTCCCCTGCACAGCTACCAACCTGCTACAAGTCCGTGTGTTCTCTGATCGTTTCAGATCCCCTGGCAGATTAATTAACGGTTTGTTTAAAGGATAAATTAAACGGCATCGAAATTCAGAGATCAACGGGAAAGTGGGAACATCGATGAAAGTGCAGTGCACGAAACTGTCTTGCCCATATATGCCCGCAATTGCCATGTCTCAATTTTCCTTTATGCTTTGCATCCGATATAACCTCTCTCTTTAGTCAAAAGGGGAAAAATACTGTTGCTAAAATTTTGCCGCGTCTGCTACAGAAAACTGGTGACAAGTGAATTTTGGCTTCTTTTGGCAGAATTTTAATTAAAAAATTGACGGCAACGTTGGCTTCTCCGAAATCGAAAAAAGTCCTGAGTTTTCTGCAGTGTCTTAGATCTATTGGCAGAAATTTGATAAGAAATATTTAATTTTAATAAACCAAATTTTATTGATCAATGTATATTTTTGTTGTGGGCTCAATCGATAACACCACCAGTTAACAGAATACTTCTAAAAAAAGAAACAATCAGCATAATACATTTTCATGCTCCACTCGTTGTTACTTATCTGTTTGGAGTTGAAATTTCGAAACTTTAGTTACGATAGAACTTTGCATTTTGGATTGAGTATATTTTGAAGTTAAATGTGTAGATCCATTGCAAAAGGTGCTTCTCTAATAGTAGAGTTTATACATAAACTGGAATCTCGATTAATAAATGAAAATTTCCAAATTTGTGTAACCATTTGTTCATTGTACATTTCTAAGACGAATTGATATAAAACAATTAAATGCAGGGTCTTAGATTGAGAAAACAATGATCAAAGCGAGACCACGTACAGCCCATCAAAACATGTTCCCCCGTCCCTGAAGCAAATCAGTTCTTGACATTTGTGCACAAAGAGGTGACCGGTGATCGAGCATGAGTCTCCAGTCTCCTGCGATATCTTCTCTTCTCCAAACTTGTGACGTCGCCGAAGCCTGAAATCAAACCACGCATGCACCCAACGGCGCTGGGTGTCGCGGTGTCGTCCCACGGCTCGCTCGCTCGTCGCAGCCATGCGTGTGATGCGTCACGTAGAAAAGCAGACGCTGGAATTGCGGATAGCGTGATGATCCGAGAGTTCATGCGGTGCGGGACGTGGAAGCATGATGGGGCCGGGCTGTTTGGTTGCTCGTCGTTCCGAGCTGGCTCGTATGAGTTCAGCCACAGTACTGGTCGGAGTCTGATTGAGTCTATTTAAATTTAAACAAGTGTTGTTTGGAGGTCTTGTATCTCCAGGGTTTGATCTGGTGGAGTCACCAACCTGCTACAAGTCCGTGTGTTCTCTGATCGTTTCAGATCCCCAGGCAGATTAACGGTTTGTTTACAGGATAAATTAAACGGCATCGAAATTCAGAGATCAACGGGAAAGTGGGAACATCGATGAAAGTGCAGTGCACGAAACTGTCTTGCCCATATATGCCCGCAATTGCCATGTCTCAACTTTCCTTTATACTTTGCATCCGATATAACCACTCTCTCTAGTCATGGGGAAAAATACTGTTGCTAAAATTTTGCCGCGTCTGCTACAGAAAACTGGTGACAACTGAATTTTGGCTTCTTTTGGCAGAATTTTAATTAAAAAATTGACGGCAACTTTGGCTTCTCCGAAATCGAAAAAAGTCCTAAGTTTTCTGCAGAGCCTTAGGTCTATTGGCAGAAATTTGATAAGGAATATTTAATTTTAATAAACCAAATTTTATTGATCAATGTATATTTTTGTTGTGGGCTCAATCGATAACACCACCAATTCACAGAATACTTCTAAAAAAAGAAACAATCAGCATAAAACATTTTCATGCTCCACTCGTTGTTACTTATCTGTTTGGAGTTGAAATTTTGAAACTTTAGTTACGATAGAACTTTACATTTTGAATTGAGTATATTTTGAAGTTAAATGTGTAGATCCGTTGCAAAAGGTGCTTCTCTAATAATAGAGTTTATAGATAAACTGTAATCTCGATTAATAAATGAAAATTTCCAACTTGCTGTTCTCACCCAAAAAAAAAATATTGTGTAACCATTGGTTCATTGTACATTTCTAAGACGAATTGATATAAAACAATTAAATGCAGGGTCTTAGATTGAGAAAACAATGACTAAATCGAGACCACAGCCCATCAAAATATGTTTCCCCGTCCCTGAAACAAATCAGTTCTTGACATTTGTGCACAAAGAGGTGACCGGTGATCGAGCATGAGTCTCCAGTCTCCTGCGAAATCTTCTCTTCTCCAAACTTGTGACGTCGTCGAAGCCTGGAATCAAACCACGCATGCACCCAACGCCGCTAGGTGTCGCGCCGTCCCACGGCTCGCGCGCTCATCGCAGCCGTGCGTGTGAATGTGTTATGCGTCACGTAGAAAAGCGGACGCTGGAATTGCGGATAGCGTGATGATCCGAGAGTTCATGCAGTGCGGGACGTGGAAGCATGTCGGGGTCTGATTGAGTCTATTTAAACAAGTGTTTGTTTTGAGGTCTTGTATCTCCAGGGTTTGATTTATTAAGAGTATATTGGGCCCTTGGGGAGGCCCATTATTTGTACTATATATACTCCACCTACTGGCAATACAATCATCTATTCCGCAAAACCCTAATCTCCAACATGGTATCAGAGCCTGTTTTCCTAACCCTAATTCTACCCTAACCTCGCCGCCACTGCAGCCCCTCCCATGCAGCCGCCGTCACCGACATGGAACCCGCCTCCTCTGGCAGCCTCTCCTCCTCCATGGCCCTCCCCACGGCATCGGCGCTGGCCTCCTCAGAGGCACCCCTTACAGTCTCGGCGACGAGCACGTCGACGACGGTGATCGACACCTCTCCTCCCCAGGTCACCTCGCCGGTTGACGCCGCCCAACTCGCTCTCGCCACTGCGGCCCAAATCGAAGCCGCCGTCGCAGTGCTTCCCCCCGAGATTCGTGCAGCCCTCACTGCCGCCGGCCTCGTCATCCCCACTGTCGGCATCTCTGAGGAAGGGGTGCGTACCATGGGTGGTTCCAGCGTTGTCTTCATCGCAGCCGGCTTCGCCCCTCCTGCCGTCGCCGGCCTAGGCCGCGGCCCCGCCGACTTCGCCCCTCCCGCCGACAACGGCATCGTCGGCTACGCCGCCGGCGCCGGCGCCACGGGCCTCCCTGCCGCCGCTGGCTTCCCCCTGCCAGCCGCCACTGCCTTCCTGCCGCCGCCGGCTTACCCCTGCCATGGGCACTCGGCCGAGGCGAGCCCCGCACCGCCGACGCCACCACTGGGGAAAGGGTAACCCTAAATCCCCTCCCCCCCAATCTGCCTACCTAGGCCGGCCCGGAAGGCTCCGCCCCCTTTTGAGCGCCCGGCTCAACTGCGCCGGGCGGCTCGGCCCCCCTTTGGTCTGCGCCGGGTGGCTGGGCTCCCCCGGGCGGCTCGGCACTACCAGTCGGCTCAGCCCCCCTTTGGGTCCTCGGCTCGGTTGCGCCAGGCGGCTTGGCTCCTTTAGGTGGCTCGGCCATCTTTTGGCCGCCAGGCTTGGCTCCCTCCGCTCACTTCGGCTCAGGCGGACCACTCAAAGCCTACCCCAACTACTCTTTGACGGGAACCCTTGTTACGGTTCCCGAGATTGGTATTGGTCTCGGCGCCCCTGTGGAAGACCATGATACGGTTGCTGCCCTTCATGCTCAAGCCCTCGCCATCACCAGTGTGGCGTCACTCGTCCCGGTGGGCTCGACCTCAACAACCCCAACTACCACCGATGCGCGCGGGCTCTTTCTCGTGACACTCAGCCGCTACGCCTTGGCAGATCGCGTCCTCTCTCCAGTCGACAATTTCTCTGACCCTGCGTGGGCCCGTATGGACTATGTCGTTTTGTCGTGGTTATACGGTCGCGTCACGCCCAACCTTCTTAAGGTGGTCATGACCGTCGATGTCATGGCCCGTGGCGTGTGGGCCAGTCTCGAGGATCAATTCCTCGGGAACCAGGAGACGCACATCCTCTACGCTGAGGCGCAGTTCCACACCCTCTCTCAGTGGGACCTCTCCATCACCGACTACTGTCACCACCTCCGGAGCCTCGCCGACAACCTTGCGGATCTGGGTCAGCCGATCAATGACCGAACTCAGGTCCTCACCATGCTTCGTGGACTGAACGAAAAATTTTCGGTTCAGAAGCAAATTATTGAGAACAAGACACCCCTTCCAGACTTCGGCCATGCTCGGTCCCAGCTACTTCTCTACGAGCTCCAACTTGGCCCTGCTTCTGGTGCTCCTTCCTCCGCTTTTGTGGCCACTGCTCCCCGCCCACTTCTGGTGGCTCCTCGGGCGGAAACAACCACAAGGGCAAGAACAAGGGGAAGAACAGAGGTAAGGGCGGTGGGGTGGAGGCAGCGGTGGCAGCGGTGGGGGTGGAGGCAGCAACAACACCACCAGCTTCAGTAGTGCGGCCGGTCGCCCTCTTGCGCTGTCCTACTACAACCCCTGGACTGGTACAGTCCAGCTCTGGCCTTTTCAAGGCCTGGGCATTCTTGGGCCTGCTCGCCCTCCTGCACCGACTACTTCGACTGCGCCTCAGTGACCGCATCCCCACGCCCTCGCCGCCGCTGCCGGCCACGCCAGGTTGGACCAGGGCTCTCAGCCGCCCTCTACCCCTGGTTCGTGGAACCTGACTGTGGGGGGGCAGCTGGGATCAGCAGTCCCTGGCCAGCGCCTTCAACACCATGTCTCTCACTCCGCCCCCAGCACCACCGAGTGGTACATGGATTCGGGGGCCACCTCTCATATGACTTCAGATGCCGGTACTCTCTCCTCCTCTCATCCACCCTCTCCCACCTGCCCGTCCAACATCATTGTTGGCAATGGGTCTCGCTTACCAGTCACCTCCACGGGTCACCTCACCATTCCCACACCACAGGGACCCATTACTTTACGTAATGTCCTTGTCACCCCTCACCTCGTTAAAAATCTCATTTCCGTTCGTCAGTTTACTACCGATAACCACTGTTCTGTGGAGTTTGACCCATCTGGTTTCATTGTGAAGGATCTTCATACCAGAAGCGTGCTCGTCCGATGCAATAGCTCCGAGGACCTCTACTTCTTCACTCCAGCATCCATCGGTCACGCCCTCGCCACCACCACTTCCACGAGAGAGCTTTGGCATCGTCATCTTGGTCAACCTAGCCATGACACTATCTCTAGGCTAGCTAGCTCGACCTCCATATCTTGTAATAAAGACAAACTCGACCATCTTTGTCATGCCTGTCAGTTAGGTCGTCATATTCATCTTTCCTTTGTTTCTTCCACAAGTCGAGCTTCCCATAATTTTGATTTAATACATTGTGATCTATGGACATCTTCCATTTCTAGTGTTTCGTGTTACGAGTATTATCTCATGATTCTTGATGATTGCTCCCACTTCATGTGGACCTTCCCTCTCCGTCTCAAGTCCGACACCTTTCCCACAATCTCCCACTTCTTTTTTTACGTTCGAACTCAGTTTGGCACAACCATCAAGTGTGTGCAAACTGATAATGGCCGCGAGTTTGTTGATTACACCACGTCTAGGACTTTCTTCCTTACTTTAGGTGTTATCTTTCGCATGTTGTGCCCCTACACTTCTCCTCAGAACGGTAAGGCTGAACGCACCATTCGTACCACTAACGATGTGATGCGTTCCCTTATGTTTCAGGCGAATCTCCCACCCTCCTTCTGGGTCGAGGCCCTCCATGCAGCCACCTACCTTCTCAATATACGTCCCACCTCCACCCTCTCCCACTCCACTCCTCACTTTGCCCTCCGCGGCACTCACCCCATCTACGACAATCTTCGCGAGTTTGGTTGGGCCTGCTACCCTAACCTTTCTAGCACCGCCCCGCACAAACTCGCTCCCCGCTCCACCCTTTGTGTTTTCCTCTGATATCCATCCGATCACAAAGGCTGGCATTGTTTGGATTTTAAATCCAATCGTGTGATCATCCCTAGGCATATCACCTTTGATGAGTCGCACTTCCCCTTTGCCTCCAGCACATCCACCTCCACACCATCCCCTCCTGATCTTGACTTTTTAACCGCACGAGCCAGTCCTCCTGTCCCTATCGGAGTCCGTGCCTCGTTTTCTTCTGCAGGTACCTCTACTGCTCCACCGGCAGACACGTCGGCTGCCCCTGTCCCACCGGTGGTCACGTAGACCACCCCCACTGTCACTGCTGCCCCTGTCAGTTCCTCACCACAGGTTGCTGGCAGCACTGCCACCCGACCCACCGTCCTTGCCGAGTTTGGTGCTAGCAACCCCTGCAGCGGGTGCTGCCAACGTTGATCTGCCGGTCCCTCTGTTGGTCTCGGCACCAGTTCTCGCTGCCCCTGTTGGACTCCTTCCACAGGTTGCTACTAGCGGGGCCCTAGCGCTAGCACCCCCTGCTGAGGGTGCTGCCAGCGCTACCCTGCCGGTCCCTTCGTCAGTTCCAGCTGCCCCTATTGGACCCTCTCCACAGGTTGCTGCCAGCGGGCCCCTCTGCCTCCCACGACCAATGCTCACCGCATGGTCGACCGGTGCCAACGTGGTCAGCGACAAGTGGATCTTCAAGCACAAGATACATGCAGATGGCTCACTTGACAGATACAAAGCTCGTTGGGTCCTTCGTGGCTTCACTCAACGACCGAGTATCGACTTTGATGATACTTTCAGTCTTGTTATCAAGCCTACTACCATTCGGACAGTCCTCTCACTGGCTCTCTCTCGCGGGTGGTCCATTCGCCAACTCGACGTCAATAATGCTTTCCTCCATGGTGTCCTTACCGAGACCGTCTACTGCGTGTCTGCGTCCAGCCGTCAGGATTTGTGGATCAATCCTGCCCGGATCATGTCTGTCTCCTCAATAAGTCTCTCCATGGTCTTAAGCAGGCACCGCGAGCTTGGTATAGCACGATTGCTTCACATCTCCAGTCCCTTGGTTTTGTTGAAGCTAAGGCAGACACTTCTCTCTTCATCCACAATCGGGGTGATGACACAACTTACCTGCTGCTCTATGTGGATGATATTGTGCTGACTGCATCTTCAGATGATCTCCTCAGGCACATCATCACTGCTCTGGAGCACGAGTTCTCTCTCAAGGATCTTAGTCCCCTGCATCACTTTCTTGGAGTTTCTGTGCACCGACAGTTTGAAGGTCTTCTTCTCTCCCAGCGCCAGTACATCCTCGACATCTTGGGTCGTGCAGGCATGGATGACTGCAAACCTTGTGCTACCCCTGTCGACACTAGATCCAAGCTCTCCGCAGACGGACCTTCAGTGACTGACGCCACTCTTTACCGCAGTCTGGCTGGTGCTCTACAGTATCTGACCTTCACCCATATGGATATCACGTATGCGGTTCAGCAGGTCTATCTGTTCATGCATGATCCAAGAGAGCTTCACTTCGCTGCCTTGAAACGCATCCTGCGGTACCTGCAGGGCACTCTCGCCCTTGGCCTTCTTCTTCGACGTTGCACGCCTATTGATCTTACGGTCTACACCGATGCTGACTGGGCGAGTTGTCCTGACACCCGCAAGTCCACCTCTGGCTATGGCGTGTTCCTCGGTGACAACTTGGTCTCCTAGTCCTCCAAGCGGCAGCACACTATCTCCCGTTCCAGCACCGAGGCTGAGTACCGTGCCATTGCGAACGGTGTCGCTGAGGCCTGCTGGCTTCGTCAGCTGCTACAGGAGCTTCATAGTCCTCTTCGCCAGGCTACTCTTGTCTACTGCGACAACGTCAGCGTGGCCTACCTCTCCACCAACCCAGTGCAGCATCAGCGGACTAAACATGTTGAGATCGACCTGCACTTTGTCCGTGAGCGCGTTGCTCTTGGTCAAGTGCGTGTTCTCCATGTCCCCACGACGTCCCAGTACGCTGACATCTTCACTAAGGGCGTTCCCACTACGGTCTTTACTGAGTTCCGGTCCAGTCTAAATGTATGTGTGCCGATCGTTCCGACAGCGGGGGAGTGATGGTCCTTTTGTTTTGATGGTCCTTTTGTTTGAAGGTCCGCGGGGGAGTGTGCGTGTTTGCTTTGTATCAGTCTAAACTACGTAGCGCCGTTCAGACTGCGGGGGAGTGTTAAGAGTATATTGGGCCCTTTGGGGAGGCCCATTATCTGTACTATATACTTCACCCACTGGCAATACAATCATCTATTCCACAAAACCCAAATCTCCAACATGATCTGGTGGAGTCGATGTATAAGCTGCCTCCATTCAGCAATGCAACGGCGTGTAAACATTTCATCAAACACATTTCGTCTGTTCATGTGGTCGTCCTCATCATCGTTGACCACACATTGCCGAAGTTTTCCCACCGTTGGCAAGGTCACTTTAACGCCATGCAGAGTCATGGACATGACCTAGACGCACTGCACGCACCACCTCTATGCCCTGCTGAACACGCTGCACCACAATACCGTGATGCCGTGGACATTGACGCCCCCATTGGGTTGCACATGGCCGAAACCTGGGCTCGAGGCTGTTTAGCCGTGGATGGGAAAGGCGCCAAGCTCAGGTGGTATACAAAACGTCTCGAGGAGTTGGCCATTGCTTGGGAAGGGATGGTTGTGGGTAGGGAAGGCGATTTCGGAATCGAGCAATGCAAGAGGGCTTGAGATGGAGCTCGTCATTGCTCACGGAAGCATGACCATGGCCAGGGATGAAGGCATGACTGGGAATGGACTAGGCTCGGAGCGGAACGACCGTAGGTGAAAAAAGGGTCGATGGATAAGCAGGAAGGCTCAAGGTCGTGCTCGAGTGGCTCATGAGAAGTCGAGGCAGTGCTGATGGTGCTCGAGGTGGCTTGGCCGTTGCCATAGAAGAGAGTATTGAGCGCTGTCGTTAGGATTTAGGGGTGCTACATTTGGATCTAAGAACAAGAGAGGGCCGAATAAAAAGAATGGATGCTACACAAGCGAGCCAGGCCCGTTGGAAATGGTGGATTTTCACATTTATGTATGGCTTGGTCTGGCCATTTATCTTAGTTTGGGATTTCTAGTGATGGGCATAATAGCCTTACTACAGTGTGTTGTTGATATAGGTGGGAATTTATTACAAAATTTGTGTATACAAAGTTTTGTGCCTGTTAGCTAAGGAAGGGGTATTTATACTACATTCCTACTTCCTAACTAATCAACGCACTTTATGCATTAAAGGAAGTGCTTACAAACAATAAAGGAGACAACACTACCCTACAAAGCATCATATTTGTTGGTACATCAGTGATGGCTGATAAGGTTATCAATGCCTGTTCATAAGTTGTATGGCAGGATGAGAGCATCTATGACGGTTTTAGCCACAAACCGTCAAAGATGTCTAGAGCATCAATGACAGTTCTAGCCACAAACTGTTACTGATAAGTTATTAGTGTTAGTTTTTATGTCATCTGTGACACTTTGTTTGTGATTATTCAAGAACTGACACGGATGCCTATTATGAACCATCACAGATGACAACTTTTGCGCCAGTGCAATGCTGCAGAAGTCAAGATGCATCGTGGCCAATGGTCGGGAGATCGTGGATGTCATGAATGCATCTTTCGGATTGACAATTACTTATAGCACACAGGGCTATGTCCATGTCCACGATGAGTAGGATAATGTTCTCATGCACAGGCCTATAGGCTGCCCGTGCCCGAGGTCCAATGCCTGAAATAACGGGTGCATGTGTCCAAGGGACAACATTCACTTGGGCAAGGTTCGAGCGTGTTAGGAGGTCATCCTGGGCAACGCATCCAGGGAAACCTTGAGGGTCCACTACCAGTGCATATGTGTACATATTTTATAGAGAGATAGAAAGGGAGAGGAGTAGGATGCGTCAAGGTAGGGTAGAACAGCCACCAGCGAGTTTGAGCCCGACTAGGGGTGATAGACGACGAGCTCCACTCCTTAAGGGTGAGCAAGGATATGAAAGTAGGGTACCGGCTGGGTTGGCGGGAGGGTTAAATTAGTTTAGATAAAGGAGTAGGTAGACACCTAGGTGGGCTATGGGCCTAGCGTGAAGCTGGAAGGGGATTGGACCAGGTGGGATTGGGTTTGGGTGGAGAGTACTCATATTTTTATTTTCTTTATTGAACACAAAGTCGTACCCATATTGGGCCCAAAATTAAATATTTGTGGGCCAAGATGAGACTTGGGTCTGTCGGGTTGGGTACATATGGCTACATAGACATATGGGTATATTTGTCATGTCTAGCTAGATGGGGAGAGTGAGGGAGGATGAAAGGACTGGTTTGGAAGAATCCCAAACTTTTTGGCAACATTTCAAGATAGAGAGTGGAATAAAACACAGATTAATCTTAGAACAAATCCAATGTTTAAAAACATGCTAGCAGTCGTATGTAGCTGTGAAAAGGTGGCATAAAAAATAGTAAGAAAGATGGTCGCATAGAAAATAATAGGAAAGAAGAGGCAACCATACCCAAGAGGGATGGTCCTGAAGGGCTCTTCTGGTTCATGTATTGTAGTTCACTTTCAGACCCTCGCTGCCACATCACATGTAAGTCCGACAAGGCGACAAATGCTACCGCAAAATCCGAAACAGAATGGAGTAAAGAAAGGAGCAGCCGAACGTTATACATCACGCAATAAATTGTCGTGAATGCTATATATATAAGTATGCTCTTTTCATATATAGGTCTAATCAACTGTGGGAAGGTACATCGCGCGTATGCGTGTAGTACATCAGTAGCAGTGAATCCGTTCATTTGCTGGCATGGAAACATTGCCCCCTGTAGCCACATATATATGGACATTTACAGTTGTGCATATATATCTCTAACAACCAGTGGCGGGTGTAGATGGAAATGTCAACTAAAATCTCGTTTGTCTACCGATGCCTAAATACACTATAAATTAGTTAAATTATAGAAACACAACGATAATAAACACACTAGTTCATTATCACATCCATCGGATATTCAAATTAATAACAATAGGCCACCGATCAACCCACTTGCAAGCTAAAATATATAAAAAAAATTGCTCTATAGTTTATCTAGGTATAATTGGCTCTGAGATTTTATAAGGGGCCAAGACCTCCTCATATCCAAGGCAGCTCCCCACAAACACCCCACCCATATGACTATGCCTCCTTTTGAATCGACAGTAGATTGGGCTTCATAGCAACTTTCATTCTAAAGACGAATATTAGTCAATAGGCAGGCTTCTTTCAGCAGCAAACATATTCATTTTCACCGGGCTCCGCGCACCTTTGGTACTTCAGGAGGGCAAGCTGTTTTATAGTTACTTATTTCTTAGGGTAGGGCGACGAATACTTCAAATTCCGGAAAGGTCATTGGGTCGCCTTTGGAAGCTAAAGCGAAAGTTGTAGAAAGCCGGGAGAAAAAGCGAAAGCTTGCTCGAAACGGCCTATACCCTAACCCTCGGAAGCGAAGACGCAAAGCGTCACTTTTCAAAAGGAAGGAGTGAGGCTGAGTGAATCCTTCCATAAAGCCGTCAAGGAAACGAAGTTCGTTCCCTTTCATCAAGTGGGTAAGGTAGGCGAACCACTTAAGCTTTGCCTTAGACTGACGGAACAAAGCTAAGGAGTAGGCTGAATGGAAAAAGGAAAGGGACAAGGGCGGTCGTCGCTTGGCGCGAAGGCTGCTGGTTCGGTACGGTACTAAAGGCCCTCGGACTTCCAGGTGGTTTTTCTTTTGGGCTGCTGTGAACCCTTGGATCTCGCCAATACAGCCTCCTATGGTTTTCGTTACCGAGATATCTTTTCTTTTTTCCCAGGGATTTTTTGGGTAATCAGCTCCCATGCTGCAAACAGTAAAATCTGAACCTTGTCGCTCTTCTTTCCTCGTGGGCAGGAAGCACACCAGCAGCGTGCGTTGCGTGATTCCACTGTGTTTTTTGCACTTGACTGGGTGGACAGTTGACCGGAAGATAACTTCGATTCGCCCGGCCAGCAGGCGGGCGGCGTGCTTATCTTGTGTGACAACACTACAGAGCGACTCGCTCTTCTAGTCGGGCAGCTGTGTGACAACACTCCTGAGAAAGCGCCCTTGCTAACAGCCGACTCAGACGAACACACGCGCGATAGATCAGAGAGTGTGGCTTTCTTTTTTACCTTAAATTAAATTAAAATTTGTTACTTTTACAAATTAAATGATACAATATTTTTTTTGGTTAGATTTTAAATATTTTTTTAGAGTTTCTAAAATAATTTTAAAAATATTTTAGATATGCTCTCTAAGAACCATATTTTTTTAAAATTAAAATCTTTATTAACTTTCGTCGAGAAGAACAAGGCCTGCGAGAGAAGAGGACGCTGCCGAGCAGGAGCAGTAGCAGGAGGAGGAGGCAGCGTTCATTGCATGGAGAGGAAAACGCAGCGCGCGCGTGGTGCACATCAAAAGACTCGACCCGCAAAGGCAATCAAGCAAAGCCAGAAGGGCCGTGGATTGAAGACGCCGCAAGCAACGGCCGGCCAGGCCATCTGCTGCAGCTGCATCGGGAGCTGTGAAAGGGTCCAGTATATGTACCTCGTCATCGTGCATCTGTATCATCTGCTTAGAGCATAAGCAGCAGCTTTAAAAGTTGCTGTAAATTTCCATGCTGCAAATTTACAGATTTGCTGCAAACATCCTTTGAGACTTTACACTACACTCAAAAAAGATTTCCTCACCTACCAGACACTCTATACGTGCTGCAAATTTACAACACCATATAGAGTTTCTACTAGCTTTGCTCTTATGAACTAAGATACATTTATTTTTAAGAAAAGACAGCTGACTTCAATTCATCGAGATGCCGTTCTTTGCGCTGATCTCAACGATGGAACAGCGCTGAAATGACTAAATTAAGAATTTATTGAGATAGCCTTAAGATTACAATCTATTTCATTTGACTTACTTTTTAAATCATTAAGATCCACATTTAAAATAGCGAAAAAATAAACTAAAAAACCTTAAAACATATGTCTATTCAAAACGTAAAGAAGTCGTTAATCTGTTAAACCCAAAAGAGCAAAGCCTAAATATTTACTGAAAAAATGAATTATGATAGAAAATTAAGGAGAGCCACGCATGGGCAAGAGATTCGTTAATGCAAATACTCATTTCATTAAAAAAAATATAAGACGTGTTGACAAAGAGTATCCATGTCTGCTTAGAGTTAGAAAAAACAAAAGGCGTTGATAAAGTTTTCCCAAACTAGGATAAAGTTTATCTTTACTTGATTTCATTTATCCATCTCTAAATTAACGGTACATAGAGTCAAACTATTATTTAGTGTAAGAGACCAATGAAATCTACTCTAGATATACTCCCTCCATTCTAAAATATAACACATATAAGTTTTTAGTACGGTCTTTAACATATAACTTTGACCATTAATTTTTTCACAATATATTACCAATAACTATAAAATCAACATTATATGAAAGTATTTTCAAATTTGAATACAACTATAGCACATGCATAACATTAACATATACTCCCTCCATCCCAAAAAATATGGCATATAAATTTTTGGCATGGTTTTCAAAGCAGAACTTTGACCTTAATTTCTTTCATGATACATTATTAATATATTCAAAATGAACATCATATGTAAGAACTTTTAAATAGAAATCTAACCATATTACATGTAAAACACAGAAGATACAAGTTTTTAACTTAATTATTAGTCAAAAGTTACAATTGTTGACTTTTAAAATTCATGCACGCCTTATTTTTTGGGATAGAGGGAGTATATATTTAGCTTAATTATTAGTAAAACGTTATAAATATTGACTTTTTCGAATATATACACGTATTATATTTTGTAACGGAGGGAGCATGTAACAAAGACAAATACAAATCTTGGCTTAGTTTAGAGGGCCCATCATCTCAATTCTCACCAACAGACATACATACGCGCACGTCGATATGTATATGCATATAATACAGGTACGTATGGGCCATGGCGGGCGCGGTATAGGCGTATAGCTTGCACCGCTCTACGGGTCGACGTACGAGTTACGACGGCGACGTACGTATATACGTAGGAAACGCTTCATCTTTTTGACCAAGTGTACGAAAAATCGTGCACACCGCTTAGCTCGAGCTCATGCAGTCATGCCACGTATGGGGGCTCGGCATGCATCGGTGCCACGGTGTCTTGGAACTGGTACGTAGTTTTGCAGCACACGTCAGCATGGCGTGGATAAGTTATGGGCCCTGGCGGTGTCTACATACGTACGGCTACGTGTAGTGTACGGATACTACGGAGGAGTTGCTCTCCCAGTTTGCTTCTCGGCATCTGCATCTTGCAGGTATATATCTTGCAAGCTGTGATACGTACGTACGCGGATATATAAGACGAAAATGTGAAGGCAACGACGCATGATCGAGGAGCATGCATGTTCCCAGTAGAGCGAGCTACTGACCGGTCTCCGGCGCCCGGCACTCGCTCTAAATGTGACACGTACAGCAACTGAGGATAGATCAGCGGCGGGTATAGCATTTTCTCGATTACGAGAGTTATACACCAAGAGTTCAATTTCTGGTTCTCACTTTTTTTGAAATTTATTTCTATATTATTAGTAATGGTACATGGGTGTCTTAGCTTTCAATCTTTAGTGGTCTCTATCATATGTTTCAGGTGCACGTTTGTCTATGGTGGAATGGATTTGTGCGTACTGGCTTTGCATGTGTATAGCTATACCCTCTCAAAAAATGAATATGATGCGCACAATGATCATTGATTGATGGAGTTGAAGGTTAACTGGATCTCTAGCGTGTGTTCATACGTACGTATGCGTGTTTATAGTGGGGTGAGTTTGTGTATACCTTTGTGTATAGTTGTACCCTCTCTCAAAAAAGAATCTGATACAGCAGTGATCATTGATTGATGGATTTAAAGGTTAACCTGATCACATTATTTATTAGCTTTTTATTCAATAAAATATCGGAGAATTTTCTGCTCTCATTTGCTTATCCAAGGTGGTCGAGAGTGGCCATAGTGTAGCCACACCATAAGGTATCGGCTGGAGACAGCAAGTCTCTTGGTGGCTACCTGTTGACCGTCAAAAGAGCGTAGGATATCTCAATGGTTCTTAAGACAATTTCCTGTGTGTCACTAAAAAAATTTCAATCCCTTGGATGTCATCCTGTATGACATGTGGAACCGTCTGAGTCTATGACGTGTGGGCCTAGTGGCATACATGATATTTTTATTTTTTTCAGTGGCATACGAGGCATTTTCCCATGGTTCTTTCATGGTTGTCGAGGTTATGGGTTGGGTTGACCGATGTTTATTGGCCATCTAGAGGTTTCAGGCCGTCGAAATTTGGGGCATTTTCTTTAGTGACATGAGCTAGTTATAAAAAATACTAACTCATCGTTTTGCTCTTTTGCTTATGTGGATGAGAGAAGAGGTGGAGAAAGATAAAGACTAGATTTAGTTTACTAAATAAGTAGGAGAAGAGTTTAAACTTGAAAAATGCAATTAAATAGTAAGCATGGTATACAATGAATAGTTAAATTCTTTATTTGCACGCAGCTTGCCAGGAGGATAAACTATTTCCATTAACTTGTCTAACAGAAACCATAGTCGCACATGTTGATTAAATTTTATAACAACCCTTTTATAACTTTTATAAGAGGGTCACGTCCTACAAGTTAATTAATCGTTCTTTAATTAATTTGCAGTGGATCACAATTGGCATTTGGCAGTAACGTACGTGGCTTGCCCTGACCTGATCTATCCGAGTGACTATATATAGGAGTATAATACAAGTCGATCAGCATTCAGGACTCAGGAGGGCGTCAACCAGGTTGACCAAACCTAGCCCGAGATCTAACAACCCGGCGCTCTTCATCCATTAGTCTCCGTCGATCGACGCCAACCAGGACCCCGTGCGTCGTGGCTTCAACGGCCGGAAGATGCATGACGTCTAAGGCCCATCCTGCTTTGCTCCGTCGTTGGACTCGCCCGACGACGTTTAGGGCATGCCCAATAATATTTTCACGGTTATCTACTACTTTTTAATCATTATTTTTCTGTATTTTTCTGTTTTATATATTTTAAACATTATTTTCTGTATTTTCTGTTTTATGTATTTTAATTTATATTCGACTGTGATGAACATCACCAATAGATGATAAATAATTATTATAACATTGGACATGCTACATAGGGCCGTACGTTTTTCTCGGTGGCACGTCCGGGTACCACGCTAGCTAGAGGCCGGTGTCCCAACGTCAACTTGACAACTTGTACTTGGGTACGCGCACAAGTACACCCGATGTACTGTGCATCTGTGGGCGCCACGTACCCGCAGCAGCTGCTGCTCGCTAGTCCAGTGTTGTAAAAGGCACAGCACACAGCACAGCAAAGCAAAGTGCACACTGCCACGCATGCATGCACATCCGCATGACCGCATGGACACCACCACATATCAACAGTGATCGCTATTAACTCTGTGCCTATCCGCCCAATTATTCTGTGCGCATGCCTGCATGCATGGGCAAACACGAGAGACTGAGAGAGAGAGAGGAGGAAGGGAGAGCCGGCCCAGAAAATAATGGCGGCCTGAGCTGCTTAGCCCCAACGCAAAGGGGCGCGCGCGAGCTACTTTTGTTTTGCCGGCCCGATCGAGCTGGGCCCGGCTGAGCGGCTCGATCCCGGGCCGCCCTAGTGGGTAGCGAGATACTCTAGTACTCTCCGTTCGCTTGGTGCGAGCTGAAGTACAGCCAACGGCGACCGCGGCTCGCGTCGGCTTATACACGCGGCTCCTCCGATAGGTTCAAAAAAACCATATATAATGGTTGCACATTTTATAGAAATTTGCTTACATACAAAATTTCTTAATTCTCGAATACAGTTGACTCTTGTTTTGAAAACGGTTGAAATATATATGCAAGCTTTCTTTCCTCCACGTCATCACATGTCTACGTAGCTGAATAGATGGCCTAGAAACTGCTAAAGTGTGCTATTATATATGCTATAGAGATAGTTCAATTATCTATGTTTGCTCTCTATTTTGTACAATCTCCGTCCCAGAAAGAATGCTCTTCTAGGATTCAAATTTGTCTTAAAATAAGTGCTCTTCTAGCTGCACAGTACCCTAAATTCCCCTCCCTCCACTATAAAGTATTCCTACATTCTCCTCCCACCACTATAAAATACCCCTAGATTCTCTTCCCACCACTATAAATACTATAGATTTCCACCTACATATACTTATTCTTAGTTTCTCCAAAACAATCTTAAAGAGCATTCTTTCTGGGACGGAGGTAGTATATCATTGCACGTACCACATGACAAACTAAAAAACGGGACAACTGACGTGGAGCATTGTATCAATGATCCACCTCACGAGCTAGCCATGCACGGCGCGTACGCCGTCGGCTCGTGGCTCGTGAGCCATGAGGCTTGGCTAGCCGGGTGGGTTGATGCATGCATGGGATGTTGTGGCCTTGTGGGGTCTTCCACGCCACCGCTGCATGCGGGACACGGGGGGCCCGTGCCCGTGCCCGTGCGTCCGTGCCCTGCTCGCGACGGAACCCCACTGCCGTCTGCCGCGCCGACACGTTACCTCGCTGTAGGAATAGGTGTCGTGTGTCGTGTCTTGCCACAGGTTTGGGCCATGGAAGCCACTAGGTAGCTGCTCGTGATTGATTGGTTGATTAGCTTTAGTGACATTTTAGTTAATAATTAGGGTGTTTCGAGTATTAGTCGAGTTGCTATATTCTATGTTCAGCCCTTATTTACACGTATTATGTATTAAACATGTAAGCTAACATTTTATGTAATGTTTGAAATAATAGTTAAATATAAATAAACGTATATTTAATATTAATATGAATGAACACGTGCATGTTACAGACGTAAATGGAGACATCACTGAATATTTTTTATGGAGATGCACCCGCGTCAATGCAAGAAAATTTTGTAAGCATGCACATATGCAGCCATTTGCAGACCACAGTAACATTACCAATAGAGCTGCCAATGCTGGTGAGGGTTATAGCTCGAAATCTCCGTATAAACCGTCAGGAATACAAACTTGTTCTACACGGTGTTAGGCCATGTCAGGTTCGAAATAGTTCGATGTACGTATGCAACCTGTGGCCACTGAGAAGTAAGGCTGCTTCGACGTACTATGTTAATAAGACAGTAGAAGAGGGGTACCACTTAGGCGTGTACGTGCTGCCTGAGGCAAGACAATCGGAGGCAGGGCCTAGCAACACCGTAGAAGAGAGTGCACATGAGACTGTGCTGGAAGGGTATGCGGAGGACCCAATTGGTAGTATCATGACCGGTGTCGCACTACAGGCATGGACACAGAGCCGGTTATGTCATTGGAGGAGGGAGAGATAGATGCACAGGCTATACGAGATGATTTCGATGAAGGGGGTGAAGACGATGTCGAAAAAGAGGACGACCCAATGCCTGCCATAGCGTATTAACCCGCTCTGGATGCTTCGAATTGGGTGATCGGGGATCACTCGAATATTTCCAGATGGGGGTATATGCACAATGACATAACAGTGGGTCAAGAGTTTAGCACGAAGGATGAGGTAATACACTTCATCAGCAACTTTGGTGTCACAACACGGCGCGAGCACTCTGTGGCACGGTCCGGGTCAGCCGTGTACGAGGTGAAGTGCGTAAAGAAGCCGGAGTGCTCATTCCATGTCCGGGCGCATCGCGCAAAACATGAGCGCCACTTCATAATCAGTAGGTACAAGCCACACACTTATATGGAGGAGTTGGTACGCAACATTAGCAATAATGTGGACTCGAAGTTCATAGCGCAGATGTTGCTAACTGCTATTCAAACCGATATCTCCATGAAACCACACTCCATAATGGCCGAGGTGCAGAACCGCACTGGCATGTCAATTACATATCACCAAGCATGGCGAACCAAGCAAAAGGCACTCAAAATGTTGTTCGGGGATTATAAGGAGTCATACAACTGGGCTCCCGTCTCCTCCGCAAGATACAGGAGAGCAATCCAAGGGCATGCTATGTTTCTGCCCATGAGTCAGTATACTTCCTCGATGGAAGTGTCGCCCAAGGTTCAAGAACTCACTACTCGGTACTGACTCGGTGAGGTACCGAGTAGCGAGTACTCGGATTACTCAGGAGTACTCGAAAATTACTCGGTATCAATTACTCGGAAAATTAATATAGGATTAGTAGATATATATCGACTAATCACAACCAACAAGCACTAAAAGTCTCAAACATAGTCTTTAGAGTTTAGACATACAAACTTCAAGCACACACATAAGCCTAATTCCCACAAGCACACACATAAACGACATTTCAAAATGAGAAATCAGAAACTAATAGATGGTCTCTTTCAATGCCTCCTGTGACAGAAAAACAAGTTCCACATATCAAGGAGAAAATTTGAACCGAGAGTCCAGACATAAGACATATTGTAGATTTGTAGTTAAATAGCACTACTACTATGGCACATTGGCACTATGAAGATTTTACAGCAAACATTTACAGTAAAGAAAACATTTCCAGGATTTATGGCTAACCTGTTTGGTGAGCCCACGTTGAGGAGGCGGCCAGGCAGCTGCGCCGGGGGAGGAGGCGGCCCAGGCGGCGGCGCCGGGGGAGGAGGCGGCCCAGGCGGTGGCGCCGGTGGGCTGAGGCGGCCGGTCGATGGCGCCGGGGGCGGAGGCGACGCGCCGGGGGCGGAGGTGGGCTGAGGCGGCCGGGCGTTGGCGCCGGGGGCGGAGGCGTCCCAGGCGGCTGCGGCGGCGGGCCAAGCGGCGGAGGCGGCGGCGCCGGGGAGGGGGAGGGCGGGGCGGTGGCGGCGCCGGCCCTAGGGCTGTGCTCGGGCTGGGGGCTGGGGGTGCTCGAAGAACTGTGCTCGGGGCTTGGGGTGTGGGGTCACAAGCAGGGGAAAAAAACCTGAGTTACTCGGTTTTACTCGGGTTTTACTCGGTCAAACCCGAGTTTTGACCGATTTCTCGACCCAACCGAGTAATGCAGCAATTTTAGTTTTCTCGAAACGGTGGGGGGCCGGGTAGCGAGTACTCGCCGAGTAATTCCGAGTTTTAGAACACTGGTGTCGCACCCGAACCACTTCTACCTGATGCGCCTGTTTTGGTCTTTTGGCCAGTGCATAGAGGCCTTCCGGCACTATCGTCCTGTCATATGTGTTGATGGAACATTCCTCACCGGTAGGTACTATGGTGCTCTACTGACGGCACTTGCAGTTGACGGGAATAACCAGATATTGCCTCTTGCATTTGCTTTTATGGAGAGCGAAAACAATGATAGCTGGTTGTGGTTTCTATCTCTTCTAAAGATTCACATTGTCATGGATCAGCCTGGATTGTGCATCATTTTTGACTGCCACCATGGGATCCTATATGATGTAGATGTATTGTCCAACAGCCCCGAACCATTGTGGCCAGACGTTTATTCTCGATGGTGCATGCGTCACCTGGGGGCGAACCTATACACTGCATTCAAGAACAAGCCCCTAGTGAAGAAGTTCAAGTCAATGTGCATGCAAAACCAACAGCGCAAATCATGAAAGAGATAGCCCGAGGCGAGAAAAATCTGTGCATCGCATATCCGAGTCACCACCTCCTCCAGTATCTGCTGCTCCTGCGAGATCGCAGTCCATAGACAGGCATACACCACCGGGTTCAGCTCCACGCCGACAATCTCAACCTCCCCGAACCTCTACATCGACACCCTTCCAAGACAGCGCCCACCATTCTTCACCACCAGGTCATCAGGAGGGGATTGATATTAACTTAGAGCTTCAGAAACCTACGATGACTATCGCAGCACACAGGATACCCAATTTGATGCAAGGGTAAACATGGGAGCATCTATACTGGATAGTACATTTGCATCCAATGTTAGCTTTCAAGATATCTTGGGCAGATGCAACATTTCTATACCAGATCCGACACGGCTTGGGGGGACTAACTGGCAAACCCCCATTGGGTTCCTTCACATTTGCAACACGGGGAGCAAACCTCCCATGGGGTCCCTTCACGGGTTGTGCACGGGCATGAGACCCCTTATGAACAAAGCATGGTGCGGGTTTTCCACACTATGATGGGTCTGCGTACACCATAAGTTCATAGCCTAGGTATATCCAACCACGGACCAAACTGAGGATCAAAATCGGTTTGGACCTTCTCAGGCTGCAGGACAATGTACGACGCATCCACCAGACCATTAAACCCCAGGTGCATATATGACAAGGGGTCGTCGGCGCTAAGTGTAATCATGTAATTCCATGGACTTATGTTATTAAGTGCATTCGACGGTTTGGCTATAAAATTGTCTCCATACAATTATTAACATTGCATTCACCATTATGAGAAATATTGACATTGCATTTACTACTACTTTGCACTTACCACTTCTCGTAAACACATCTATGCACGACATGCCCATGTGATACTGTCTTTCATCGTAGTAGGATGGCCAAACAAAGGTCTACCAACGCATGGATTAGGCCAAGTTGGTGGGAATCGTCCGACCCAGAAGGCCATACCCATTACCCATCGGAGGACCTGCCCAACAAAATAAAACAGAGCTACCGCACGGAGTCAATCATGCTGCGGCCTAACCCTCACTATCTTCAGGACTGGCCCAGGTGTGCTTGTGGAATGGATGCAGTGGTGCAGACCTTCGATAGGCCTGTCTCTGGCTGCACGGGACGGAGATTCTACCGATGTCCTGTATACGCCATGAGTTTACTTACCTTCATATAGATCGAATTTATTTTACGATGTAACCTAACTTTATATCCTGTGCAAAACAGATAAATGATTGTTGTATGGCATCGTGGATGGATGATCCTTTCTAATGGCAGCAGATGCATACATGATGGTTCTCCACGCAAGGATCGCAGATCTTGAAAATCGTCTCGAAATGACAAGGCGTACCCTAGAGTTGCACGTCCGCACGGAACGCTTGTGCCCTGCATGCCGGAGGCGACGCGTCTAGCTAGCTGCCACCCACATGTTACGACGTACTTTTCAATTCCTCCTAAGAAACGACTATAAGGTTTTCATGCTTGTATTGTATGGTTTGAACTCTGCTACTTTCGTTTGATGTTTGTGTTGTGTGAGGGGTGAAGAACATCTTCATTGTTGGGATTATTTATAGCTATGACCCTCTGAAGACGACATAGAGATTTCTTCTCCTTTCCTAAATATGAGCGAGTGCCATGGCATGGTTCTATAAATTCCTTTTACATGTTATCGGTTGATATGGATTCCATACGTATCAGTTTCTAAAGTGTAGCTTCAAATCATTCTCTAATTCACTTTACATGCCAAGATTCACTTACATGTATACCTATTAACACTTTATTTATCTCATAGCTTCTAACTTTATAAACTTTAGTTTGCCCTACAAACGACTATTAACGCTTGCTAAAATTTTAAATTTGCAATTTTGTAAAATTTCATACAATTTTGAGTTTTAAAATGTATATATTCACATG
>SPJY01025686.1:4597171-4618040 GCA_005191435.1 Raddia distichophylla | reverse complement strand
CGAGTAGTTTTTGAAATTCGAGACGCCTAACAACCGATCCGAATCGTTGATCTTATTCGTCTCACTGAAACGTTGTTAGTGACCAAGTTTCATATTTTTTTGAATTTGTTTACTATTTATTTCTGATGTTCGAAAATCAGCTTTTTTGAACGCACCACGACTAATTGGATGGTCGATTTTCAAAAATATGAAACAAATAGTAAACAAATTCAAAAAAAAATGAAACTTGGTCACTGACAACGTTTCAGTGAGATGAACAAGATCAACAGTTTGGATCGGTTGTTAAGCGTTTCGAATTTCGAAAACTACTCGGGAGTACGGAGATATCCGTACTCCCGAGAGTACGCTAGCTTTCCTCTATACACACACACATCTATATATGCATATACCGGCCACATGCAATACCGAGCGCGGCGCAACTCCGGCCACGTGGGGTGGCGGTGGCGGTAGCTCTGCTGTGGCCACACCCGGTGGCGGCAGCCACGCGAGGGTGGCGGGACCCAATGCTATTTTTGTAATTTTCTTTTTCAGTACTGGATTATTTTATTAATTTTTTATTTAACTGTTGATTATTTCAGGTATTTTTCCACATTGGACATGCTCTTTGCCTCCTTCCTTCCTTTCCGATGGTACATAGGGCCGTACGTTTTTCTCGGTGGCACGTACGGGTACCACGCTAGCTAGAGGCCGGTGTCCCAACGCCAACTTGACAACTTGTACTTGGGTACTCGCACAAGTACACCCGATGTACTGTGCTTCTGTGGACGCCACGTACCCGCGGCAGCTGCTGCTCGCTAGTCCATGAAGGCACAGCACACAGCACAAAGCACAGCAAAGCAAAGCTGGGCATGCAGCTAGCTATAGCTATCCAGCTGACCAGCTCCCCAAGCAAGCTCAGCTCGTGCACACTGCCACGCGTGCATGCACATCCGCATGACCGCATGCACACCACCACATATCAACAGTGATCGCTATTAACTCTGTGCTTATCCGCCCAATTATTCTGTGCGCATTATGCATGCATGCATGGGCAAACACGAGAGAGAGAGAGAAGGGAGGGAGAGCCGGCCCAGAAAATAATGGCGGCCTGAGCTGCTTAGCCCCAACGCAAAGGGGCGCGCGCGAGCTACTTTTGTTTTGCCGGCCCGATCGAGCTGGGCCCGGCTGAGCGGCTCGTGGACCCGGCTGAGCGGCTCGATCCCGGCCCGCCCAAGTGGGTAGCGAGATACTCTAGTACTCGTTCGCTTGGTGCGAGCTGGCGACCGCGGCTCGCGTCGCCTTACACGCGGCTCCTCCGATAGGTTCAAAAAAAAACCAAATATAATGGTTGCACGTTTTATAGAAATTTGATTACATACAAAAATTCTTAATTCTCGAAAACTTGATATTAAACTTGCTCTTGCTATTAAACTTGTCGATGTAGAAGTTGAGTTGGATGACTTGATATTAAACTTGTGCTTGCGCTATGTGATGTTGTATGGACTTAATTACGTTTAATTTGTATCTATGTATGTGATGGATCTTATGTTCGATGATATTTGATGTTGAATATATGTTTATGATGATATGAATAACTGTGATTTTTCTGTGATTTTTGTGAATTTTCTGTGATTTTTGTGAATTTTCTGTGAATAAAACAGCACCCTGTTTTTTTTTAAAAAACCGACGAAATCAAAGGTTTTGGCCGACGAAATTAACAACCACGTCATCCAGATCAAAACCGAGCACTGCCATTTATTGCTGACATGGCACATAATTTCGTCGGCCAAAACCGACAAAATTACATGCCACGTCAGCCTAACCCGCCAGCTCCCCGCATTTTTTTTTTGCTGACGTGGTGGCTAATTTCGTCGGCCGAGACCGACGAAATTAAGTGCCACGTCAGCTTTCCGTCGCCCGCGCGGTACATCGGTTTTTTAATTTCATTGGCCTAGGAAACAGACGAAAATACTGTAATTTCGTCGGCAACCGACGAAAAGGCATTTAATTTCGTCAAGCACATTTCGTCGGCTTAATTTCGTCGACAAACCGACGAAAATACGTGTTACTACGCTTTCCTGTAGTGGTTGACTCTTGTTTTAAAAACGGCTGAAATATCTATGCAAGCTTTCTTTCCTCCACGTCATCGGATATCTACATAGCTGACCTTATAGATGACCTAGAAACTGCTAAAGTGTGCTATTATATATGCTATAGAGATGGTTCAATTATCTATGCTTGCTCTCTATTTTGTATATCATCGTACGTGCCACATAACAAAACTAAAAAACGGACAACTTACGTGGAGCATTGTCTCAACGATCCACCTCTCGAGCTAGCCATGCACGGCGCGTACGCCGTCGGCTCGTGGCTCGTGACTCGTGAGCCATGAGGCGTGGCTAGCCGGGTGGGTTGATGCATGCATGGGGTGTTGCGGGGGCTTCCACGCCACCGCTGCATGCGGGACACGGGGGGCCCGTGCCCGTGCCCGTGCGTCCGTGCCCTGCTCGCGACGGAACCCCACTGCCGTCTGCCGCGCCGACACGTTACCTCGCTGTAGGAATAGGTGTCGTGTGTCGTGTCTTGCCACAGGTTTGGGCCATGGAAGCCACTAGGTAGCTGCTCGTGATTGATTGGTTGATTAGCAGCGTATACAGATCGATCTTTAGCATGATATAAAGTCCAAGGGGTCCGACGGCAAATGTGGAGTAAAAAATGATTCCCTGCATGGCAGCCACGGACAAACACTTGCCGAATAATCCTGTCATATCTATACAGTGTAATATCCTTATCTGGTAAAACAATAAATGATATATATATCCTTATCCTGTGTAGACCTTGCCTACGTGGCGTAGTCCAGTCTTGACCAACTTATCGAGCGTCTAGGACCTAGGTATTGGTTGGCCGATAGGGCGATAGGTGTGGTTGTGCTTGTGCCCTTGGACTAACTAGCTAGGGCATTGATCAACACTACCTGATATATACGTTCGATGAAATACGTACGGTAAAAACACGTAGAAGCTAAGCTAAAATCAAATGCTATAAGAGTTTTCAAATTCTAACCGTTTTCAAATTCTAACGTAATCGAATGTTTCGGTTTTCAAAGTTACTACATGAATCAGCTTAGAGTAATTGGCCGGCGTTGCCGCTTCCTCTGATAGACGTTGCAGTACTCTCGATGGTTGTTTGTGTAGCCGTCAAAAGTAATGTGTCTGACAAGGTTGTCTCGACGGTTTCCGTTTGACCGTCGAGAGAATGCAATTAATATCGACGATTTTGTTCTGACCGTCAAGAATAGTTTAGGCACTCGACACTACGAACTTTTCCTGCGGTGAGTCTGGCCATTCTGATTATCTCCACATGTATGGTTGGCTATCAAGAGAAAGAGCATTTTTAAAATGACTTAGATTTATCTGCTACAAAAGTAGTTTGTTTTTTCAAGTTTTTTTATCACAAAGTCACCTCTAAAAGCTCTTAAAAATAGCATAAATGAAACGGTTTGATTTTTAAATAGTATTCAACAACCTGTCAAAAATTCAAATTAACATTTAGCTCGTTTTAACTCAGCCAACTTTATTTGTAATATACAGGTAGAGAGAAAAAAGGAGTAGAAGAAGACCAAGGGGCGACCGGCCCGTGGGGCAATACTGGCATCTCCTTCATCTCTTTAAAACCCTCTCTAACTCTAGCTCTCTCCCTCTCCCTCACGCACTCTCACTTCCCCTATTTCCTACCCACCACCACCCAACGCCACCTCCACTCCTCAACACCGGCATCGCCTTTTACAGCTATAGTATCGCCCTACTCTTGTAGCTGCAAAGCCGTCGTCTGATTGCCCCCACAGTGACGTCCCGTACCAGACTTTAGTGTTGCCGCCGTCCTCTGCCACCTAGCTACACCACCCCCTCCCCATTCAAAGAGGGCAAGAGGAAGGAGGAAGAAAAGGAGGCAGGAGGGGGAGGGGGAGGGGAGAGGAGGAAAGGAGAACAAAAGAAGAAAGGGAGGAGAAGAAACTTGGGTTCGGGGCTCCATGCTTGGGGTAATTAGTTAAGCATATTTTCTCCGCAATTGGTACTCTTATGCATTGATTAGGATAGGATTGGTGGAGTTAAAAAATTAGTTGTTGAATTTGAACTTCTACGACAACCATGTAGTAGCTTGCAACCTTATTTCGAGGAGTTTTTAGTGGGATTTGGAGGACGATCATGTTGTATGCAATGTAGCTCATGCTCTTAGCTTTCAACAAGTCCTAGACACAACAATTGTCCAAACGGTTTAGGAGATATGATCTTCGCAAACTCGCTGTCCGGAAGTTCTAGATTTTCTGCTTCGTGCTACTAATCCAGCAACTAGTGACTTAATCGGAAGGTTTGAGGGTTAGGCTAGGCTATTATGTTGTGAGTGGTTCGAAACGTGTTATATGACCTATTCATGGTTTTAGGTACAAGACGTTGTCATTCGTCGGGCTTCGGCCGTAATACGACAAGTGCATGTTTAACCAAAATGACCCTACCTGCTTGCTTGTTTAGCTCTCTTTGATGTGCATGACAATGCGTATAAGTATATACTTTGTGCTATTGAACTGTACTTTTGAAGCGGAAAGAAGGTAAGTACATATTTGTGAATTGAGCATCATTTACATTCATGCATATGGGTCGAGCTAGATGATGATCCTATAACTATTCCAGACTGCCCAGGTCAGGCCGATGGGAAGGTTACGATCAAACACATGAGCTCTGTGGTCCGGGTCAGAGGGTCGTATAACTGAGTCGGGCTACCCCGGATCATGTTGGTGAGAAAGCTATAGGATCAGACTTGTGACCACAAGTCCTACGAGAGTACACTCCATGGGATTGAAATATTTGGACCCTATACGAAAATGGACAGGGCTAAGGGTCTCATCGACGGGTGATCCCTTTGCTATATTGGTATATGCCAAAGTAAAGACGGATATTGCATTTCTTGTTGTTGTCCTTTGTCTAAATATGTACTTGTTGAGTCTTGAACTCACACTTTCTCTATTATGTTTTTAGGTACTCTTGGACGATGACGAGGATGATCGGGATTGCTTCAACTATCTACATCGAACTGATTAGCAACTACATAACTTAAAATAAAATAACGAGTGGCTTGAACATTAACCGATTAGTTGCATAATCATATGTGTCCTCTTTTGGTTGCCCGCTTTGTGGGAAGTAGGGACCATGGCAAGTAAGTTTAGTGATGGATTTTTGGCGACTGTGTTGTGTATATAAATGTGGTTAGTTGGATTCATCATTTGTACTATGTTGTAGTTAGGTTGAGGTTTTATGGCTATAATATATTGGTTACATGTATTGTCTCTTTTGACTGCTGAGTGGATGTCCATATTTAAGGGGAAGTGCTGCAGATTTTTTGTAGAATTAATTAGGTAGTTAGTAGCATCTTGGATTTATAGTAAGCTGGGATGTTATTATTCATTCAGCTCAATTACTCTGAACATGCTAAAAACAAAGTCATTTATATAAGAAATCGACTATATCATAAGTACATGCAAAACAAGAAAAATGGTAGGTGATTTTTGAGTCGTTCGATCAAGATCTAACCTCTCTTGTCAGTTCCTTATTTCCCCTTATTTCTCCCCTCCTCCCCTTTCCTCTCCTCCTTATCAAGATCCACATTGAGCCATTTCTACACCTCCTCCTCTCCCTCTCATGCTTCATGTGCCTGCTCTAACTCTAGCGTATATTGATTCGCCCACCGCCAGGGCATCATCACCCCATCATTGAGCTTCCCCCCTCAAAGCTCAAAAGCCCCAAACCCCACCCAACCTTGAACCCTAATCTCCTGCACCTATGAAATAGCTACCACATATATAACAACGTATAAATTGAATCAATAGACGTACAACTAAGGCTAAAACTTTAGCTCATGTTTCATGGCAAGCTTGTAAGTTGCTCGGTTTTGAGCTTAGCTTGGTTTGGGTTTGTTGGAAAACAAGCCTGAGCCAAGCCTATTTGATAGCTTTTGTAGTAGCAGTCATTAGCCCATACAAACTAGTGATAATTTATGGGCCACGGGCACCTAACAAATTGTTAGTATCTTGTTTCGTCTATACTCCACAGTGCAACCCGTCAAACCTCCCTTCCTTCTTCCTATAAGGCCCAAGGCCCATCTAAAACTGTAGAGCATTTACTCATGCCTTAGCTCTTTCTTTCTATCCTTTCAGTGAAATTGCATCGAGCTGAGCCTCATGACCTCACTAGCTCATTCACCTCTCCCGCCTTAACTCTTTCTCTCTCCTACCTCCCTCAAGCTTATGAGCCGCATGAGCTCAGTAGATCTTCTAGTGAACCCAAGTCGAGCCTTCATTATAGCTCGTTTCTTGCTCGCGTAATTTTTGGAACCGAACCAAATCAGGGTCAATGTTAGGATTTAACGCTAATGCAAGATCACGAATGACACCAAAAGACACGATGTTTGGTAACGCAGATTAGCTTATGTTTATATCTACGGGGCTCTGATTATAGGTGCTCCTCCCCAATCCATAATACCGCAGCATACTGGCTGCGCGAGACCCCTCACGCCTATGCTACTATTATGCAGTCGTTGTCATGGATTACACTAGGGTTGCCCCCGTTATATAGTGAAGATCTGGCTAGAGCCCGACTCCTACTCTAAACCAACCCTTCCTATTATAACTAAAAATCCAATTGTAACCCTTCTTATACACATATATATTCGACACAAAACTTAACAAACTCCACCTTGGAGAATGTCCATCTCTACATTGAAGCCGTTTCAGCGTCTTGCGCGAACCCATATACCTGGACTCTGGTTGCTTCCTTCTTCTGCAGCCTACAGCGGGTTGCTTGATGAGTCCACCTCCAACTCGCTGCCACCTTCAGATACAATCTGAGCTTGTCCGACGTGTTTTCTCACACCACCACTACACACCATGTCATCCGTGCACGACAAAACATGTCGCATCCTGGTCAGCTATATCCACGTCACAACTTCGTCCTTAGTGTTGTGATGCAGTGTCTTCTATGCAACATCCGGTCGCATCACTACTCCCGCTGTTCCGATCTCTCCGACATTCTTTCGCGCATGCCGGTCTGATCGTGAACGCCGAGGACGTCGCCGTCACCTGTCGACCTCACCGGCTACGTTGTCGGCCCGATCACCATGTCTGATGAATCCCAGCTAACGGAAGCCCATCGAACGGTTCAAGCCTCCTGCCCAAGTGTCCGACACCACCGATAGGGCGTTATCCACGGCGCCCGTGTATGCATGAACCTCGTGTCTCTTACTAGATTTTCCGCATGGCAACCTCACCAACCTGGCTGACAGTCTACTCACTCAGACCCGGCTTGATTCTGCTCCTAAACGGCTCTACATATACATGGTATCTTCGGACTAGGGATGGCAAAAATACCCATGGGTCCGGGTCTGGGTCTAATCCTAGACCCATGGGTATGAGATGCCGGGTCTGGGTCCGGGTCCGGGCCCGGGTCTCAAATTAGACCCATGGGTACCTAGACCCGGACCCGAAAAGTTATACTGACATGTGGTCCCATGTTCTTATTGCCTCTCATCTCCATCATCTAACCCTAACTCCTCTCACTCCCCACTTCCCCAGCCGCATCTCTCCTCTCACCCCAGCCGCCGCCCCCCACTCGGTCTCCACTCTCCCCTCAAACGCCGCCCTCTCCTTCCTCCTTCTTTCCCTCTCAGCGGCGGAGCGTGCGAGGCGGCGTGGGCGGCGGCGCGTACAGCGGTACAGGTGGCGACGCGGGAGCATGGCGTGGCGGCCGGCGGCGTGCAGGAGGCGGCAGCGGCGGCGGCGTGCAGGAGGCGGCCGGCGGCGCCGTGAATGGGGCGGCACGTCCTCCTCTCTCCTTCTCTCCCACTCTCAGGTTGGACCCGACGGGTACACGTCCAGGTACCCGCTAGGTCCGGGTCTGAGTATAGGTTTAGACCCGAGAGTAACTTCGGGTCCGGGTCTGGATACGGTGTTCGGGTCTTGGGTCCGGGTCCACGACAGCCGGACTCGAAGGTACTCGACCCGATTGCCATCCCTACTTCGGACCAAGGTCGCATTCAATCGAGGAGTGCCAACAATGAATCAAGCATCAAACAAAACCCAAAAACAAATCGAAGCAGGTCTATCAATATATGGGTGCATGAGCCCCCCATCAAGGATATGGATGGGGGATTGCTTGAGGGGCATGAAAAGGGGCAGCACGCAGGGGCTCCATCTGGGAGACTGGGAGAGCTGGGCAGAGGAGGAAGGGTTGGAATCCGTGCTCCGTCGTTTTCGCGCCATTATTGCATGGGCGCGACCGCGACCGCCCGAGCGAGGGGCACGGGGGTGGGGGTCCCTCTCCGCGCCGGTGTTGGCTCGAGGCCATGCCATCGCGAGCCATTGCCAAGCCGAGCTTCTCTTTCCCAAAGCAAGAGAGAAGAAAGAAAGGGAAAGGAAAGGAGGGAGCGTCTGGAAGGGCGTGAGTTGGCGCGGGCGTACGGTGATAGCAGATGGGCGAGGAGGCGACGACACGGACGGGCATGTGCTGCTGCAAAGCAGGGAGCAGCCGTGTGGCGTGAGGCCATTCATGGAACCGAATGCGATCCAGTGGCTATACCTCCTCTAGTCTTTTGCACAGCTGGCCAAGCATACCATTAAAAGAACTGATTTAATTACTCCTATCGTTGAAATTAGGCACAATCGTACACAGTTGGTAGTACTATTTTTCTAAATAATTGATTAGCTAAGGGATTACAATCATAGGAAAAACTATTACTTCACAATATCATCATTTATAGAATTAGCTAGCATCTACCATAAAAATAGGAAAAAGAATCGATTTGGTCCCTTAACTATGCCCGCTGGACCACTTTGATCTCTAAACCTCAATACCGGACTTGTGAGGTCCCTCATATAGCTAAACCGAACTTGACCGATCCTTTGACTGGTCAAAACAGCGGTATTAGGGTTTTCTTACCAACGTGGACTTGCATTCCTTTCGTGTGCTTCTCTTTCCCAAAGCAAGAGAGAAGAAAGAAAGGGAAAGGAAAGGAGGGAGCGTCTGGAAGGGCGTGAGTTGGCGCGGGCGTACGGTGATAGCAGATGGGCGAGGAGGCGACGACACGGACGGGCATGTGCTGCTGCAAAGCAGGGAGCAGCCGTGTGGCGTGAGGCCATTCATGGAACCGAATGCGATCCAGTGGCTATACCTCCTCTAGTCTTTTGCACAGCTGGCCAAGCATACCATTAAAAGAACTGATTTAATTACTCCTATCGTTGAAATTAGGCACAATCGTACACAGTTGGTAGTACTATTTTTCTAAATAATTGATTAGCTAAGGGATTATAATCATAGGAAAAACTATTACATCACAATATTATCACTTATAAAATTAGCATCTACCATAAGATATAGGAAAAAGTACCGACTTGGTCCCTCAACTATGCCCGCTGGATCACTTTGGTCTCTAAACCTTAATACCGGACTTGTAAGGTCCCTAAACCTCAACTTGCATTCCTTTCGTGTCAAACGTACATTATTAGCATATGTGGTACTCCCTCCGATTATAAAAAGAAGTCGTTGTTGACTTTTGGACACGCCTTTGATCATCCATCTTATTTAAAAAACTACGTAAATTATCATTTATTTTGTTGTGATTTGTTTTATCATTAAAGTTATTTTAAACATGTTTTATATTTACACATGTTTGCACTAAATTTTTGAATATGACGAACGGTGAAAAATGTGTTTAAAAGTCAATGGCCACTTGTTTTTATGATCGGAGGTAGTACATAGTTTGCACTAGTAATGTCATACTAGTAATTTATGCATTATGAAAAGCATATCTTTTTCTTGTTACAGATGATACATGGGCATCTCAATCCAACTCCACCACTGTTTTTCTTTGATATTCCTCTGTCGACTGCATTTGTAGATCGGGAAAAAAAACATCAGACATCATTGTGGGGAGGGACTCTACATATAAACTTAGCACAAAAACTTCCACCACAATAGGAGACAAATCCAAATAGCCGACAAATAGATTGTCTACCATGAGTACTACCCACCAAAAACATTGTCAAGGAGGCCACCAAAGACAAACAAGATGCCATTGAATCTTAAGGCCTTGTTCTTTTCAGCGTATCGTTGGAGTATTACTGTAGCAAATTTGAGAGCTCTTGAAAAGAGCTTTAAAAATTATAAAAAAATAATTTAAAAATAGTTTTAGGATCTTTGGAAGGAGTACTAAGCCACGAAAAAATGTTACAAATTATGACAACATATAAGCTGTATAAAAATAACAAAATTTGTTACAGTAATACGCAACGATATGATAAGCTGAAAAGAACAAGGCCTAAAAGGGAGCTTATTGTTATAAATTTGCTTCACCATCAGCAACGCCATGGAGGACGGAATCGACAACAAACTCTAATCCTAAAAACTAGATCTGTTTAGAACATGAAGCTTCATGCATGAGAGAAGAGAGTCGTGTCACCTCTTAGACTCTAACGAGTGGTATGAAATGATTTTTGTGCGTTTTTATGTAAACATCTCGTGATTTATAAACCATGGTTGGCTCAAAAATTATAGGTTTGCCTCCAAAAATCATGAAAATTAAATCTTGACATACACAAGGTTTTCTATCCATGGATTTTGCAGTTTCCTATAGACACTGCCTGACCTCCCCAGTCCCCGTTGGTTGGCGGTCGCGGCGCCGAACCAAGAAACCGCGCGCAATCCCTCTCCGAACAACCACTCTTCGCTATCGATCCAATATCGATCGATCTCCACCTCGATATCCCATCGGCGTGCCCGATCGATCGAGGCACACATGCACATCACACGCGAAAAACTGCTGAGATGCATGGCAGATTGGCACATCACATGTGATCGATCGTGGCGCGCGCTGCAGGGCTTGGCCATGCCGGCCGGCCAGCGTCGCCGTCGATCGGTCACGCGTCGATCGGCTCAACGCCCGTCGTTGTACGCGGGCATGCAGCGCAGCACCCATCGAATCGATCGCTGTTCGACGCCGCGCGCGGATGTCGTGCTTCCGTGTGTTTGCACGCCATGCCGCACCCAGCGCAACACATGCATGCATGCTCTAGAACAACGACGGGTGCTGCCCGCGTACATCGTACCGGCAGCGGCTTGATTGGGAGAGGTGGCATGGGCGGGAGATAGACCAGCAACAGCTCTCTAGCTCGCTCCCCGTTGTGTGCACAGATGTGTATAGTAGTAGCAGTGTAGTATGCGCGCACAGCCCTCTTGGTGGCAATTAAGGCCATCTCATCCTCCAGCTAGCTCGATCGTGTGTGCCATGTACTCGTGTTTTGTTAGCTACAGAGTATTGAACTGTGGAGTGAATTGCTTGTTACATCCAAAAAATTGGGCCAATTGGGGCCGAACTAAGCAATTCAAATATTTGAATTCAAAATTAAACTCCCTCACATACACACACTCTTTCTCTCTCTCTCTCATGCTCAACCTGACCCTTTTCTGCATGCTCTGCTCCCTATCACCGCGTTGTGGTTGCGTCGTGCGCGCTCTGGCACGGCTAGCATGAGTCTGTGACTATCCACCGTCATGGACCTTCGGATCATCGCCTTGCACCTTGCGGTTCGTCATCACCGTACTCACGTGCACACCTGCCCACACCGCCCTCGTCACGTGCAACGTCAGGGTCAAAAGCCTAACCCTAGGCTACCGCCAAGTCATGTCCTAACCACCTACCATCCGGTGTGCCCCCATTGCGTGTGCCCAAGCACACTGTGTCTCCATGCCCTACCCGAAGCCCTCCCTTGTTTCATAAAGCTGTGCCGAAGCCGCTCTCACCTTTCCAGTCCAACTCCCCCGCCACACAGATTCCTGCCGCACAAAAGCTTCGCCCCGACCGCCCTAAGCTTTTCACTCTATCAATTGGTAGAGGCCTCCAACGGAGATCGCGGATCGCGAGTCCCCTGTTTTGGCCGCCACCACCCTCTCCGTCGCTGGCCATCCTCACAACCCCCACGCACCTTCAACTATCCGGTAAGCACACTCACATGCCCTCTAGAAACTCGCGCGTGCATTTAATTTGGAAGAGCATGTCACTAGCTAGCTAGCATATCTGGTTCGTCGGCATGTGGTTCCGCCGCCGCTTGTCACACTGTCGCGTCCGGCCATCACCGGCCTCGACGCAGGCACCAATAGCATCACGGTGACACGTAAGACCCAGTGCATGCACGCACGTACATGACAAAGATGGCCGATGGCACTGCCGCAGAAAGCCAAATCCCTGGCCTGAGAAAGCCGACGACCTGGGGGCTTCTGATGCATGCCAAGATTCGTGCAGATATTCGCCTCCTGATCATAGACCCCACTTGTGATACCGTTTCTGCAAACCGACATGACCACTAGGCACTGACATGTGGGTCCAAAGCCCACCCATTGGGTTAAGTGGAAGCACCTGTAAGGCAGTGTCTCCTCAGCGTGGAGGCGAACTCTCGGAATATGCTTTCGACCTCCCGCGGGCGAGCCAGGGAGATCTCGTACTAAGGCCCTGTTTGTTTGAGCTTCTAGCCAGCTTTTAGCCTCAGAAGTCAGAAGCTCAAAACAAATAGCCAGCTTTTGGACCCCCATCGAAGAAGCCAAAAGCCACCAAAAGCCCAATTTATACTGTGATCTGAGCTTTCCCCAAAATCTAGTTTTTTGTGGCTTTCCCAGAAGGAGCTTTTAGAGAAGCTACAGTTCAAACAAACAGGGCCTAAGAGATCATGCATGACATGGCATTTCATCATACTGCTGACGAGGTTTCTCTAGGGTGAAATAGAGTCATAAGTAATTGTAGTTGCATTTATGTATCAAGTTCAGTTGCATTTCTAGATATTTATTAGTGTTAACTTGTACGAACATACGTAAATGACTTGGAGGACCGATTCAGAGACGCCGAGGAGGGCTGCCACCTGAGCAAGGCGAGTTAACATTCCGTAGTTCATGTATATACTCAATTTTTCTAAAAATATATTGTTTTCTAAAAACATGCCTGCTTCTTGTTATTCTCATTTAACTTACATGACTGATTGATTGTCATATATGTTGTAGTGGGGGAACATTCAACCCCTGTAAACTCGAAGCAGGCTAACCAGATGAAGAAGGAAGCTTCACCTCCCACGGGTGAGGCAATGGCGGACCATAGGAGTGGTGGCTCAAAGAAAGCTTCGCCTCCTATGGGCGAGACAATGGCGGATCAATGGGGGCAGCGGTCCAAAGGAAGCTTCTCCTTTTGTGGGCGAAGCAATGGCGGACCAAGGAGGACGGCCTCAAGAGTGCTCCTGGCTTGGTCCTCCTTGGAAGGTCGGCATTGATTTGGGAGAGAGTCAGTCGCCTCTGCGGAGCAATGTGAAGGGATGAAGTCTTTTCCCAGGAAAGACTTCCCAACCCCCGCTTTGTCCTTGATCGGAGGGGCAATGCGGAGGATTGTAAAAGGGTCTTCCTACTATAAATGAGGGACCTAATACCATATAGGAGGGGGTTTTTTCTCGAAGGCTAGACACTATTGTTTCTGATCCATTTCCCTCTAGTTGCTCCACAAGTTCATCTAACCACCTTTGCGGAGCCGTCTTCCCAAAAATTTGTTGTCTTACTTGGGCCAACAACATTCGCCCCGTCCGTGGGGAAGCGGAACTAGAAGCCATTGAGAGTGAGCTCAAGAGAGGAGAGGCCTAAAAACACCAACATGCCTCCCAAGAAGACTGCCACCCAACATCCATCGAATATTGGTTTCTTCAACTATTCTGTCCACTTCTTGAATTTGGCAAACTCTTTCCATGTGTCATAGTCTGTTCTACGTATCGCATCATCTCCTCAAAACTATACTCATCATCTGAACAACTTCCACCAACATCATAAGATTTTATTCATTATGTACAAATTTTTCTCATATTTTTATAAAAATTTTATACCATTCCAGCATGTATTAACTATACACCTATACGATATTCTGAAAGTATACGCTTGCGAAGTAACCTGAAACCAAATATTGATTGCTCTCTCTCACATACATCCATACCGTTTGAACAACAAACATTAGCAAACATTGCAAGAGATCAACTAAAAATAAGTTTGATTAGAACATTAATTATATGTTCAACTTTAGATCTAGTTAAAGTAGATCTAGCTAGCTAGCTTCAAACTAGTAACCTTCCAACCACTATCAAAAGATCTTACAACTACTAAAACACTTCAAATATTTGAGAAATGAGCAAAATTTGGATGCTACTACTGTTTTGCCCTGCCCTCCACCGCTACAGGATGCCACAGTATCGGGAGGTGGAAGGTGATGAGCAGCAATAATGCAGCCCTAGACCAATTATTGTGGTGTGAAGAACTATCACTATATTCGAATCACTTATGATAGGTTATTATACCTAGCGGTTCATGCAAAGAACCGCTAGGATAGTATTATGCTAGCGACTGTCCCTAGCGCTTCGTTCAAATACCTGCTAGTGATACTCATACTATTACCATCAGTTGTCATCACTAACGGTTTTTTCAGGGTTCAGAAGTTGGGGGCTCATCACTATCGGCTTTCGACTTCTGCATCAGTGACGGAGAGACGCGGGTGAGCGTTTTTATGGCAATGGAGTGTACCTCTGATGCAATTAGCTCTATCAAGTTTGGACGGTCAATTGAGATAACACGTTAACCGTCCACACGATCATCTCACATTATCACAAGAAGTATGGTCAAGCACTACAAGGAAAATTCGATCTCTACTTCTGCTCTTCAAACGCACACGCGTGCATGGTAGATAGATAAACGAAGCCTAGAAGCCACCGAGGGTCCAATCCCCCATGCCCGTACATGAAAGCATCGATCGAGTTGAAGCCTTGAAGGTCTCCCCGCCGCGGGCGCGGCGCAGGTGATGGTCTCCATCGACCCAACTCTTGCTTCTCCTGCGTCTCTCCAATCCACTGTGCCCTCGTCTCGTCTCGTCTCGTCTTACTACTCTACCTCTGCAAGAAACGTCGCTACAGCGACAGCGGACAGCTCGCTCTCGAGTCTCGACCCCTCGCTGAGTCGCTCTCGCCCTCGCGCGCGCACGCACACGCTGACATATGTACGCCCAGGACGCGCGCAGCCTCGGCCGTGTCTACGTCCGCCAGCGCCCAATCTATGTTCTCTTGTCCGCGATTCTCGTACGGTTTAGATTCGTTTTATAAAATTTATCATTTTTATGACCATTTACAGTAATATTTTGCAGTGATTTTTTATTCTTGGTAGGATCTTTCTTAGAGATCTAAAAGAAATTTTAATGAATTTTTTAACCTTTTGAGTATTTTTTAAAAAAACATTTCGCCGTTCAACGTCAACTAAAACCAAACCCGTGGCGACGAAAAGATAGCCTACGTATCGGAGGGGCCGGTATATTTTTTTTTCAACCTGTCAATCGATCCATCCATCGCTGGCGCAGCACTAGCTAGCCGTTGCCGTATTCCGTATGCCACATATACGTTCATGTTCCCCTCTCCAAGATTCGGTTCTCACGTTGAAGCCGAAATATGTTCATGACCCAAAATTGTTTGCACTTAAGGTGGTAAATAATGGATGTCATAACATAATTTTAGAAAAATGACGATTATTTTACTTGACAGCAGTGTCAGCTGGCATTACTGACCCGACTCTAGCTGACAGCCATTATTCACGTCAGGCATAAGGCCGACGTAAATAGCCCTATTTACGTCGGTCACCGAC
This sequence comes from Raddia distichophylla, assembly GCA_005191435.1. Taxonomy (NCBI): domain Eukaryota; kingdom Viridiplantae; phylum Streptophyta; class Magnoliopsida; order Poales; family Poaceae; genus Raddia; species Raddia distichophylla. The sequence continues at coordinate 4,602,318 of SPJY01025686.1, read as the reverse complement.
TTAAATAATCCTATTTACGTCGTTTTTTATACATTGACTTATTTACTTTTTTGAGCTATTTGCGTCGGCTTACATCGGATTCCTCTAGTGCAAGTCAAAATGTGGCTCTCATGTTTTCCTCTCTTGGTGACGATGTTATAACCTGAAAAAAACTGCTTTCCCAAGCTAAAACGGTTCGGTTTCTCAGAGCCGTTTCGAAATGAAGGGCAGCTAAAGCAAACAATCCTTGACAGCTAGAGAGGCTGTTGAAGCATTCATGGGAGATTTTTCATTTCACGTACATAGAGAAGAGTACGTAGTTTGAGGTTCGAAATTATAACTATTATTGACTGCTACAGTGCTACCACCGAATCACTGATAGGATATATCCTACTTTCCAGATTCAAAACTTTTAATATGAAGACCAAAAAAATTCAAATAATCCTAAAATAGTATTAACGGGTGTAGAAACATTTGTCGCATTTTTTTAAAAAAGAAACAACTTATTGCTCATGTCACTTTATCCAAATTAGATTTGTTCAAACAATCTGTCGAGTCGGAACACCTTGTGCAAAGCCCGATCGTGCCTTCTCCGCCCACCGCAAATTTCAAGAGAAAATGGAAAGTTGTCGCTCGATTATTATACATGTATTGGTTGATTTCACTCGTGGATTCAATTTTCGATTTAGAAAGGACGATTATGGATTTCTCATCGTCCCAATGTCACATGATAATCTTTTTTTAAAAGCTGAGCTATTTTGTAGGCATATGAAATTGCACAAACTCATCGTCAATTTAACTTATTGCCACAATCTTCCTTCTCTCTTGCCACCTTGTTTTCTCTCGTAGCCAGTTTAGGCTAGGATTCGAGGTTCATTGATGCCCTTAGGGCTTAAAGGGAGGCTAGTGAGGTGGCGGCCCAACTGTGAACATGAGTGTGGTGGGGTTGCGATGCAACAATGGAGCCACGGGGATGGAGGATCGACAGTGGGTGAACTGACGGGGGATTGATGTACAACACACACACACACACATTAGGTTGGGCTGGGCAACAGGAGTAGGGGTGGAAAGGAGCCGAGATCAAGATACGTAAGGTTGACTCGGCTCGGGCTTCTTCAAGTGACTAAGTCAGGAAGCAGGCTTAGGCTCGCGCTTGTTTGGCAACTGAGTCAAGCCCGAGTGAGCTATTGAGCAGCTCGAGCTAGTTTGTGGGACTTCGCAAGCTCAAGTGATGGCAAGAGGTCACGGTGTCATTGGTGGTTGGTGGTGAGGAGGGGATGGGATGGGATGGACGACGCCATCGGTGCTGGTGATAGCGGGAGGTTGTGATGCCGTCGCTAGGGAGGAGGATGGGATGGACGATGCCAGTAGTATTGGTGGTAGTGGGAGGCCGTAACACCATCAATGAGGAGAAGCGGGATAGACCACACCGACGATGCTGCACGATAGTGGGAAGGAGGTGCAAGTGGTTACGACGCTGTGGCAGGGAGACAGGGGTTGCGGTGTCGACGGGAGGACAAGGAAGGATTAGATCTAGAGGTAGGGAGGGGTAGCGACCAAAGATGGTGAGGATTGACGACTCGATAGTGGGAGGGAGGATGAGGTCGAAAGTGGGGAGTGGAAACGACTAGCCTACGGTTAGATGAGTGGAGAGGAAGTGGCTAAGTGGGCTAGAGATGAGCCTTTATGTGACTAGGACAAAACATAGGTTAGCTAAGTTTAGTTCGGGCTAGTTAAAATGAACGAGATAAAAATAGGGCTTGATTCGAGCTTGGTCACTCACGAGCCAAGCCTGAGCAAAGTCAGGAGTCAAGGCAAACAATAAGAGAGAAGGCAATAGCAGCTCACAAAAAGCATTGGTGAGAGGAGGTATGGAACAAATCTATATGGGAGAGGAGGGGGGAAAGATGGCCAGATGGGCGGCACGGCACGGCACGACACGGGCCCGTTAGGGCGCGGCACGATTAGCCCGGGCACGGCTTGACCGTTTAACTAATCGTGTCATGCCGTGCCAGCCCACGGGCTAAGCCGGCGGCCCAAGCACGGCACAACAGAAATATAATTGTGCCGTGCCTGCCCGTTAACCCAGTGGGCCATTGGGCCGTGCCGGCCAGTCAGCCCGAAAAACAGAAAACATCCCAAAATGATGAGAGTGGGAAGACAGCGTGGCGACGCGCGGCAGAGACGGAGACACGGTGAGGGCCTGAGGAGGAGGGAGAGGGAAAGGCGGAGAGACCGAGAGAGAGAGAGGAGCCGGAGAGGGAGAGGGAGGCAGGCAGGGAGCTGATCTGCTCCGGCGAGCAGTGGCGTGCCGCCTCCGCGAGGCGCTTCACCTCTCACTCTGTCTGAACGAGAGATGCGAAACGGCGGAGCGGAGCGGAGTGGAGTGGAGTGAGTGGGGAATGGGGATTAGGGTTAGGTCACGGCGGGGCGGCAGCAGGCGGCGGGAATATATATGGGCACGGGGGCAGGGTGGGTGTGGCTGCCCAGGCCCAGGTTAAATCAGCCCACGCGGCCACATGGCCACGCCATGCCCCACGCGACGCCCAGCCAGGGGAGCCGTGCCTGGCGGGCCGTGTCGTGCCAAGCACGTCACGATCGTGCCTTAACGGGCCTCCTCTAATCGTGCCGTGCCAGGCCGGCCCACGGGCTTAGGTCGGGCCCAAGCACGGCAATGCGGCACGGGTCGGACCGGCACGGCCCATTTAATATCGTGCAGTGTCGTGCTCGTGTCGGGCCCAACCGTCGTGCTTTCGGGCTGACCATCTATAGGAGGGGGTGAGGGATGAGCAATAGAAGATGAGTAATCTAGGTTGTTGATTTTGATCCAACAACTAAAATAACAGCCGTGATTTTTTTTCAGACGACTGCCAGTTAATCGTTCCTCTTCTTAAGCCGAACTGGTGTGAATTTTTTCCGGTCGACCACCAATTAGTCAATTCTTTTCTAAGTGAACTTTTGAGTAGTTATTATCGACTCGTTGGTAAGTGGTAACTTATCTCTCCGGGTGTAGGTAGGTTCCGGGATGGATGGGCTGAACGGCATTTGCCCGGCGAAATGGGCACGGAAATTGGAAACGGAGCCGCGGAGCCGCACCGCGCAATGCCGGCAGAAACGGCCGCAGCACTGCCCTGGCGCGCGTCGTCGGTTTCCATCGTTCGCAGCTCCTTTTTCCACGGACGCCACGCACCACTCATCACAAACCGCCGTCTGCGTGCGGTGCTGTCGCGTGCGTCTCAGCCGCGTCTCTGTCTCTCCCCCTCTCTTTCTCCCTGCCTTTTGTAGCAGACGGCTCAGAAGGAAGCAGCCAAGCACGGGGAAGCGCGCAAGCAAACGGGCAGAAATTTGACATCTCGATGAACGAATTTGGCTTCAGTTTGCATGCGTCCGGACGAAAGGAGGGTAAAAACGACAAAAATCGGCAAGTGTCAGACTTGCTTTAGCTTTACCTCAGCGGCCATGTACACAGGACTGAAGGAATCGTAGAGAGAACTGGCGATGGCGAGCCGCGAGGGAACGGACGCAGTGCAGGGCGGTCATGGCGCGGCGGCGGCGGCGGCGGCATTGGGGTTGGGGATGGCGCCGTCGAGCCACCGGTCCATGGGCGTGCACTCGGCCTTGTGCGCCATCTTCCAGTGCAGCGCCTGGCACGCGCGCGAGCAGTAGTTCACCACGCCGCACACCGAGCATCGCCGGAACTCGTGGCGCCGCGTCTCCGGCCGGCCGCACAGCGCGTGGGAGCACAGCCGGAGGCCGCCGCCGCCTCCGTCGACGCCGTCGTCGTCTGCAGACGCCGCGAGCGGCCGCGATGCGAACCACTCGGCCAGGAACCGGTTGGCGGCGTGCGGCTCGCCGGCGGCGGCGGCCGCGCGGCAGCCGAAGTCGCTGAGCAGGCACGAGTGCCGCCGCGGCGACGCCTTGCCGGCGCGGAGCAGCGAGACGGACGCGGTGACCGCGGCGGCTAGCTCGCGGGCGTTGGCCTGGATGAGGAGGCGGCGGCCGTCGAGCACGGAGCGGCGCACGCCGTAGCCGTCCTGCAGGCAGTGCCCCAACTCGCGGAGCGCGTCGACGTGGCCGAGCGACGCCGCGCGCGCGCACAGCGCCGCGCCGGCGCGGAGGTCGCGGTCGTCCTTGGTACCGCCGCTGCCGTTGAACTGGACGACGGCCAGCGAGTACAGCGCGTCCCTGTGCCCGCCCACCGCCGCCGCCGCCATTAGCGCCGCCCCCGACCCTCGGCTCCCCAGGCAGTAGAACCGGATCTACACCACAAGGAAGACGATCAAAATCACGATCTGCACGATCACAAACGAGATGGTACGATTGGATTGATCTTACCATGCCGAGAAGGTAGCAGGCGTCGAGGTTGCCGGCGTCGGCGCAGCGCTGCAAGAAGCGGTGGGCGGCGTCCGACCACGCCTTGGCACGGACGGCGAGACACCGCGGCGACGCCCTCGCGAGCACCACCTTGCTCTGCACCAGCTTCCTGAATCTCTTGCACCTGCAAGTCACAAACCCAAACATCAACACCCCCGTAAGAACTCCACGCCGGCAACGATTTCTCCATCCTCGGAACAGCCTCAAGAAAACCGCAGGCCACGTACGTGAGGACGGCGCCGGCGAGGTCGGCCGGCGAAGAGGCGGACGCCGCCACGTCGGCCAAGATGGACACCACCAGATCATCAGGCAGCTCCTCGAACATGTTCCCCACCGCGCCGCCGCCGCCGCCGCAGCCCGCAGCAAGGGCGCCCGCCGCCGGCAGCGACCCCTCCGCGCCCGCCGTCCGCCGCCTCTTCCGCCGGTGCATCTCCTGCCCGTCGGCCGCCGCCGCCGCCGCGCCGCACGACGAGTAGCACACTCCACGCCTCGTCCTCATGCCGCCTCCACCCTGGGCGCAGCGCCCGCCCGTCCGTTGCTCTCGTGGGCGAGCTGTTACACTTCTTTGGCAGAGAGAGAGAGAGAGAGAGGCGTTGGCGTCCGTAATGGCGAGAATGGGAGACGACAGAGTTATATATAGCACTGCAGTGGGCGACGAGAGGAGAGGAGGAGGAGGATGCCTCGTCCGTTCCGTTCCAACGGGATGGTGGCGCGGTCAACAGGGACGCTGACCGGAAGAGGGGTTGCTTGAGGGGGAGCACGCTTGGGGCCAAAGCCTCTCCCTTTCTTGACCC
>SPJY01025686.1:4459521-4597133 GCA_005191435.1 Raddia distichophylla | reverse complement strand
TCTCCTTATCTCTCATCAGCTTTTCCCATTCTCTCTCATCAGCTTTTTCTTGGATTTTTCCTTTCTTTGTTTCCCTGATTTTTAGAGAGGGAGAGAGAGGGAGGGGTGGGGTAGGGTAGGGTAGGGCAAGGCAAGGCAATTCATGATTGTGGTTAGTGTGTGTCATCTTTGACAGCCTTTGCTTTGCTTTGCTTGGCTTGGGTTGTTTGCTTCATTTGTTGCTGGTTTTGGTTTGTCGTTAGGGGGAGGAGGGGCCAGGGGCTTGTTTCTTTTTGTCCTCATGGTTTGGTAAGCATCCATAGGGTTGGTGACATGGATATCTTGCTGGATTACATAGATAGTTTTGGTGTTTTAATTAATGGGAATCGGCATGGCAGCTGCATGTAGCTAGGTGTTTGTGCTGGTGTGAATTTGGGGGTTGGCACGGCTAGCTAGCGTCTTTGGTATCTTGCTACCAATTGAAGCTTTGGGCTAGCTAACCCCGTGCTGTCCCCATAAAGTCTATCAGCCATGGTTTTGGTCTCAAGGGAATGGTTGCTTCGTTGCCTTAAAAATTATCTGATTTTTAACCACCATGCTTAATTTACTCTGAGAACATTGCTTTCAGGGAAGATTATTTGCGGAGGAGACGTTTCACATGTGCGGGAAAAAACAATTGTATATTATTAAGAATGCATTGTGTGTTTCCGGAGGGACCGATTGTATATCTTGATGTGATTCTGACTAATCAAAATGTAATTAACCATTTATTCATGGAGAATCGCAGAAATCAATGGCAAAAAGATACTAATATTAATACGCTATGGACCTATATATACATATTAATACCTCATATTTACCTTGCTTAAAACTGCATACATGTATATAGTAATAACTAGTAAAACAACATCAATTCCTCCAATCACGTGATAATCTCTTGCGAGACTTTTGGGTAGCAATGTTGCTTGCACCATGCATGCATGCACACACCAGTTGTATATTGCATTAAGCAATGGCTTTCCCATGCGTGCACTTGCTATTTCGACTCACATGGCAAGAGCCATGGATTACGAAACACACCTCAGAAACCAGCACCGCGAAAGGTAAAAAAAGGGGGGAAGTTGATGAAGGGGTAATGAAAACGTGGTCAAGGATGTATTATCGCTGATTATTTTTAATCAGCATATCTTTGCAATTAAGTTCCGGTGCAATCACCATACAACCAAACAAACAAAAATTATAAAAAATCTAAAAAAATATAGATGTGCTCATAACTTATTCAAGCTCTTTATAAATTGCAAGTTCAAACAACTAAATTTAGCAATTTACTTAAAATCATACGCGCAAAAAAAAAACCGGGTAGGGTTCCAGCTGCCACCGTCCTCAAGGAGAGAGAGGAAAAAAAAGAGAGGAAGGGTTTGGCTCCGGCGTCGATCCATCCGCCGTCTTCGCTCCTACTAGCCTTCAGGCTACTAGAGGGTAAGGATGACAACATATCGATGCCGACGAAATATTAGCCATAATTTTTTGGGTTGAGAGAGTAGTCAATAAAGGCCTCGTTGCATCGACGCAATAGAGGAAGATGTAGATCTTTGACTTCATCCTAGGTCGGCGCAGTGGTTCTGATATCGGGCTTGGTGATTTGGGTCGGAAGGAAAGGGTTCTCTTTGGGGTATCCGGTAAGGTTCAAAATAAAGTTGTCGAGTAGGAAAAAGGGGGTTTTTTCCCTTTTTTTTTAAAGATCTGGTTGTTTTCGATTTGTTTTTTGCGCGCGGAGATCTTAGTGAAATAGAGCAAGCCGTGTATGTTTTTCCATTGTCAGTCATTTTTCATATTGTTCCTCGAGTCAGATATAAAGTATTAATTTGGCATTGAAACTTCATACGTAGATAGAGTAAATAATGAAGTACATCTACAAATATTTTGAGAATTTTTTTATAACTTTTGTTAGTTGCGCTGCATGGTAACCGGAAGCTTGATCTTGTTTTTATGGGGGCGCAATTTTAACATTGGCGGTTAATCCTTCGGAAGGAAAACAAATGGCCAACCTTGGAAGAAAAGAAAAAGGAAGAGACGGAAGGGAAGGGAAGGTAAATTCTTGGATTGGAAGATGGCCCTGGCAAAACTAGCGGTGAAGTGAGGAGTTTGGCTGTTGCGCTTTGCGAGGATAGGAGTTGATTAGATCGGCAAGATAGGCACAAATAACTGGTAATTGACCGTCTTCGTGCAGAGATTAACGGCCTTAGTCCATCGTGCTGGTAGTCAGGTAGTGGAATGGTCAAAGAAAGAGCCCTACCTTCTGAACGGCTAAACCTAGGTTTTACGCTTCCCATTTTTAGTTTTTAACCCGTCTATAAAAAAATGGATTGGCAAAAAAAAAAAACGTGTGCATGCTTGATGTTAGATGGGCTAAGTTTGTAACAATGCGGATATTAAAAAAAATTAGAAATACGTTCAATAATCCGTTTTTCAGTTCAGTTTATTTTAAAAAACACAACATATTTATAACATGTCTCCACATAAAGATCAACCACCTACTAAAAGCCATAAAAAAACATCTTGCAACATTCTGGCTCGGAAGAAGAACTTGTATTATACATGTTATGGGGCTTGGGAGAAATTGCCCAAATGACACTCAATTCGCTACCAAGAAACAAGACGACACACAATTTGTCTCTATTTCCTCTATGACACCAATGCAATGAATTTTATTCCCAAATGACATTTTATCTTTTTTTTCTCTATTTCCCTTTTTCTTCTCCCCTTTTCTCCTTTTTCCCCTCTGTTGCGATGACACCGATGATGGGAGTGGTAGCGCCATCGGGAATGATGGCGACGGCAACAGCCGCGGCCACGGGAGCGCTGACGGCGGAGGTGCAATGCGAGTGGTGGCGGCACAATGCGAGCAATGGCGGAGACAGATGGCGACGGAGGGCAGCGGTCAGACAACGGCGCGGTGCGGCGCGGCAGCGACAGCAGCGAAGTGGCGGCGCGGTGCCCGCCGGAGGGTGAGAAGAAAGCCAAAAAAGGGAGAAAAAAGGAAAGGGGAAAAGGAGGTAAAAAGTATCAAAATATCATTTGGGAATAAAATTCGTTGACTTGGTGTCATATGAGAAATAGAGACGAACTGAATGTCGTTTTGTTTCGTGGCAACGAATTAAGTGTATTAAGTGTCCTTTGAGCAATTTTATCCGGTGTTTGCACTAGCAAACATAGATTACGCATCTAATGCACTTTTTTGACGCCATGTCTTCTGATCCAATTAAGTGGCTAATTAATTGTTTACTCTGGATAACACTACTACACTAGTGCCATAGAAGAATTCACGTGACTTCTGAGGATTTTCTTTGCTTTTAAGGCGATTAACCTATGATTTGCAACCACATGCATATCCAGTTCAGAAACTACTAGTTTCATTCTGCCATCTCTCGGCTACTATTCGGTGGCAAACCACTTTGATCGGTGTGATAGAAGGCCGGTCCCCTAGTAGCAAACCACTTTGATCGGTGTGATAGAAGGCCGGTCTCCTGATCAACTCGGTAAGCTTTGTGACGTCTTAGGGGATGTAGGTCATGTTGTTTAACTAGTGAGAATCATCATCTCTAATAATCGCGAGGATAAAAGGCCTCCATACCCTGAAGTTTCCATTTCTCTAGCTAATAGAGCAGCCGAGGTAAAGGAAGCCATTTGCAAATGAAGCATAATAAAACCCTCGATTAGATGATTTTTCTGCTAAATTCTACCAAGCCTTTTGGGAGCTCATCAAATTTGATTTCACGGCTCTTTTTGAGGATTTTCACACTGAAAATTATCTCTGTATAAACTTAATTTTGAATAATAAAATTACTTCCAAAATCAATGGAGGCTAAACAAATCCAGCATTCTAGAACAATTTATCTATTAAATGTTAGTTTTAAAGTCTTTACTAAAGTTGGCACTAACAAAATAAACAAGGTTACGGATAAATAAACTAGACCTACCCAAGCGACTTTGTTGTCTAGTTGAAACATAGTGGAAGGAGTGGTTATCCTTCATGAGACGATTCATGAAATGCATAGAAAGAATTTAAACGAGGTAATCCTAAAAATTGATTTTAAAAAAGCATATGACAAAGTGAAATTGTCTTTTCTATATCAAACCTTAAGGATGAAAGGTTTCTCTCTAAAATGGTGTAACTGGAAAACAAAATGTCACAGGTGGCAATGTAGAAATCAAATTCAAAGATCATTCAGGTCCTTATTTTTAGATCTGCAAAGAGCTGCATCGGAGAGACCATTTGGTGTTGTTCTTTTCAGCGTAAAGTTGAGATGAATTTTATTGTAGCAAAATTTGTTATTTTTATATAGCCTATATGTTGTAATAATTTGTAACGATTTTTTAAGACTTTTAGTGTTCATATCACATATTTTAAAACTATTTTTAAATTATTTTTTCAGACTCTTTAGATCTTTTTTTTAGGACTCTCAAGTTTTGCTACGGTAAAACTCAACTTTACTCAACACACTGAAAAGAACAGGCCTTTGTCTCCAATCCTCTTTAACATTGTGGCAAATATGCTTTCTATTTTATTGTCAAGAGCTAAGCAGCATAATCAATTAGAAGGAATGGTGCCACAATTGGTGGATGGTGGTTTATCTATTCTGCAATGATAGTATCGTATTTATAAACCACGGCATTGAACAAGCAATCAATATAAAGCTCGTACTATGTACCTTTGAACATCTTTCAAGGTTGAAAATAATTTTTCATAATAGTGAGTTGTTTTGTTTCATGGGAAGCAAAGGAATTTCAAAACATTTATATGCAATTATTTGGGTGCAAGGTTGAATCTTTCCCATTCAAATATCTTAGCATTCCCATGCATTATAGGAAGCTTCATAATGTCGATTGAAAGGGGGGTAAGGATTGATTTGAGCAAATATTAAGTAGTTAGAAAGGTCGCCATTTGTCCATAGCAGGCAGATTTGCCGGTCTTAATTTTGTTCTTAGTTGCCTACCAATGTTTATGATGTCGTTCTTTGAGATCATAGAAAAGTGCTTAGAAGACTGGATTATTTTGTATCTAGGTTCTATTGGTAAGGTGACAATCATAAACAGAAGTACCGCCCATCAAAATGGAATATTCTATGCAAATCCAAAGACCAAGATGGTCTAGGTATTCAAAATCTAGATATTAAGAACAAATGTTTACATCGCAAGTGGCTTTTTAAGTTGCTTAATGAGAATGGTGTTTGGCAGATGTTACTTAGTAATAAATACTTGAGTAGTAAAACTTTGTTACAAGTTGAAACCCAATCTATAGAGTCAAAATTTTGGAAAGGTCTCAAAAAAGTGAAAAAAAAGAGTTTTACTGAAATGGGAAACCTTCAGGTTAAGTGATTGTACCCAGATTGAATTTTGGGAATATAGTTGGCTTGGTCATTTACCTCTTAATGAGTAATATCCAAACTTTTTATTATAGTAGTCATACGCATATCACTGTGGCTAAAACGTTGTCTTAAACTCCTTTACAAATTTCTTTTCGTGGAACATTAATTGTTTATAATCATATCCAATGGCAACACTTATTACCTAGGTTGTCCAACATTCTACTCTTTAATGAGCAAGATAGATTTGTTTGGAACCTACATAAGAATTGCCAATATTCGGCCCAATCTATTTATCAAAAAGTAATGAACAAGTGATTTCTTCATTCCAATGATATTATTTGGAAACTCAAAATTCTTTTAAAGATTAAAATTTTTCTTTAGTATTTAAATAAAGGAATTATCTTAACAAAGGATGATATAGCGAAAAAGGGTTGAAACGAAAGTAAAAAAATATTGTTTTTGCAATCAGAATGAATCTGTCAATCATCTTCTTTTATATTTCCATTTCACTATGTCAATATAGCGATGTAGAGGTTGTAGTTGCTTCCATTATCTAAAAAAACAACCATCTTTTTTAAAAAGAACTCCTCGGAGAAAAAAACTAAAGTGATTAAAAATGGATGGTACGCATGCATGCGCGAGTTCTTAGTCATCGAAAAAAACTCAATTTCAAGTGAGCCTCATCCATGAATTTTGTACAGATAATTAGACACCATTCTTCTGATCCTGGAGCTATGCGAGGGCGACGGGATGGATGCTTCCACACACACATTATCATGGCGCCCTTTCTGATCATTTCTTGCCGCTTCACGCTGGATCAGGCCACCGTGCTCATGCCAGCCCAGAACCGAACGAATCCCCATTGCCAAGGAGCTCCACGACTGTTCCTTGGCTGCCCTGCATCCTGCTGAATGCATCGATCGATGTGCTCCTTTCAGCTTTTCTAGAACCGTCCGGGACAATCATTCCAAACATTTGGTGCTTTTTTTTTTCTCTGAAAAACAAATGGAAGTTTGGAACTGAGACCAACCCATATGTTTGCATGATAGGCAAGGTGTTCAAATCATATATATGCACTTTATTGTCGTAGTTAAGAACTACGCAACCTGCTTTTCATGGTTCTGACCTGAACTGTTGGTATTGCACTCGCTCCTTGATCTTTATTTTGCTTTTCTGTTTTTTATTTTCAGAACATTTTGCTTTTGGGGTCCGTGATACTGATCTCGCGTGTCGCTCAGGTAATTAAAATAAATTTCTGGCAGATTAAATTCAACATGGATGCCGAGTGCAGTTGCAACCCGATATCCCTAATCAAAATTTCTGGTTCTATTCGCCAGATGGCTAGTTCCTAGTGCATTCGGCCTACATGCTCCAGAGTTTTGGATGGATATTCTGGCCCCTAAAATCCATGATCTCCAAACCGTGGGTACTGTTTAAATGCAAATTAAAAAACTGACGAAAAACCGCATCCTCATTGTCGAAGTCTTGGATGCCGAAGTGTTTCCAAGACGTCAATGGTTTAATAATTGTTTTCGCATGCTTTGCTTAAAAAAATATGAAAACCTCTCTACGCCTATTCCTGGAATGCAACTTCGGTAGGCTATCTGGCATGTTATAGTGAATTAGACACTTATACTAATGCTAGATCCTCAAAACTGGTTGCACCTTTACAACATTGCCAAGTGGTGGCTCAATGGCGTCCTCAATTGTTTACCCTATGTTCTCTACAAACCCATAAGTACAATAATCACGGATCCTTTCGAGGCTTTGGAATGAGCACGATGTTACACTAGGATCTTTCGTCCGATTAAACCACTCAGCAATCTTCTCATTGGCATCGTAAAGGATGACCTTCGTAGGCGATCGCCGAAGCGAATATTTGTTTGCTAGCATAATCATTTTTCTTTATTTGTGTTAACAAGCCTTCTATGAGCGGCTTGCCATTGTACATATTATTTATTCTTCTTCTATTCAATGGATTGAATGTAGCTCTCCCCCACCTTTTCTTTACAAACTAATTTACATGAACGGTTCATTCTTGTTGATCCAACGGTCTAGATTGTTCAAAATAACTACACCTACCCAAACCCAATATGAATATTTCATGGCCCGTATATAATTAATGTTTTTCTTTTATATTTCATATATTTTACTCTTGTCCTATATGGCGCTAGGATACCTGCTAGCTCAGTTCAAGATATTTGACTATTAGGTCTGAATTCTATTATCATCTAATGTTACCACCTGACACCCGTTATACAAATTAAAATCCTCGAGTTTTCAACTTGGGTTATCTTTACAATGGTACTGATAAATTTTTAACCAAAGACAATGTGAAGTGTGTGACATAGATGAGCTCGGTCAGTGTCAAACCCTCTAATCTCGCTCAGGTACTACATTCTTTTTCTTCATCGACAAAATTATTAGATTCTTAATTTTGACAACAGAGCTGTTAGGAGAGTGTGGATTGCAGCTCTGCTACATGGCAATCTAACCCCCTTCTCTACTACATGGCAATCTAACCCCCTCAAACTTGTGATGGATCAACAATATTGAGTTTGGAAATATGTAAATTATGATGCGATCTAGTCTTTGCTTTGATGAAGAAATTAGCGAGCTCAAGATCAGAAGTCACATGACAAAGAGTAGTCACTTGATCTAGCTTGCACCTGGGACCAAACGCAGTCAGCATCAACACTAATGTGCTTGGTAAGTTCATGCTTCACGAGATCACGAGCAATGTTAATGATGCCAATGCTGTCAAAGTAAAAACATACACACCCAGGCTGGCAAGAAGCCATCGAGACATGAGAAAGTATATCCAAATAAAACGAGAGAAATCATCAGTGGATCATATACCAACGATGGCCCTCTTTCGAAACCAAAAGAGTCGACATATAATTACTAGTAGGATATGCCAGTTGTAGTTGTTCACCAAGCTTATAGCCCTGACAGGGGAGGAAGGTATCATGAGAAACCTTCCCGTGAACACCATGAATCAATAGAGAAGACAAATGGGACCCTGACATATGACCTAAACAATGATGCCACAGAGCAAATTTTGCATAAATGGTGGTGGCGAAGACAGTGGCATCACGAGTGGTGATCGACTAGCTGAGGGAGGTAGTCGTGGAAGTGGAAGCGGGAGGAAGACAAAGCTAGTTGAGTTCCCACAAAATAGAACAGGAGTCCAACTCAAGAGTAATACAAAAACCCATATTGGTAAGCTGGCCAGCGTAGATCAGCTACATAGCAAAACAAGGCACATGAGAAATAGAAGAAACCCAAAAGGAAGATGTGTGAAGTGTGCCCTATCTAGCAACTGAGAGATGTGTACCATCAGCTATCTTGACAAACAAAGGAGCAATAGGGGACCTCACAGAGGCAAGGTGAGTCGGATCAGGTGTCATATGAAAAGAAGTTTCTGAGTCAAGGTACCAAGTATCTGAAGTAGCAGAAGAAGGCTGGTCGGTCGTGGTGGAGGAGGCCATGGGTAGCCTGGAGTCCAAACGTAGCTCCGCAAAAGGTGTTGAGTCGGGGCCTGAGCCAAGCCAGGTGCACGATTGACCCCTGAACTACTATATACATCTGAAGTATTCTTGGAGGTGCCACTGCACTTTGGCAACAACAGCGGCGTCCGTCGGTGGCGGCAATGAGGTGGGATGTTTGCTAACATAATCATTTTTCTTTATTTGTGTTAACAAGCCTCCTATGAGCAGCTTGCCATTGTACATATTATTTATTCTTCTTCTTTTGAATGGATTGAATGTAGCTCTCCCCACCTTTTCTTCACAAAATAATTTACATGAACGGTTCATTCTTGTTGATCCAACGATCTAGATTGTTCAAAACAACTACACCTACACAAACCCAACATGAATATTTCATGGCCCATATATAATTAATGTTTTTTATATTTTGTATATTTTATTCTTGTCCTATACGGCGTTAGGATACCTGCTGCCGCAGTTCAAGATATTAAATTGACTATTAGGTCTGAATTCTATTATCATCTAATGTTGCCACCTAAAATCCTCGAGTTTTCAACTTAGGTTATCTTTACAATGGTACCGATAAATTTTTAACCAAAGGAAATGTGAAGTGTGTGACATAGATGAGCTCGGTCAGTCAGCCCCTCTGATCTCGCTCAGGTACTACATTCTTTTTCTTCGTCGACATAATTATTAGATTCCTATTTTTGACAACAGAGCTGTTAGGAGAGTGTGGATTGCAGCTTCTCTACTACATGGCAATCTAACCTCCTCAAACTTGTGATGGGTCAACAATATTGAGTTTGGAAATATGTAAATTATGCTACGATTTAGTATGTGCTTTGATGAAGAAATTAGCGAGCTGAAGATTAGAAGCCAAATGACAAAGAGTAGCCACTTAATCTTGCACCTGGGACCAAACGCAGTGAGCATCAACACTAATGTGCTTGGTAAGTTCATGCTTCACGAGATCACGAGCAATGTTAATGGTGCTAGTGCTGTTAAAGTGAAAACAGACACACCCAAGCTGGCAAGAAACCATCGAAACTTGAGAAAGTAGATCCAAATAAAACGAGAGAAGTCATCAGTGGATCATATACCAACGATGGCCCCCTTTCGAAACGAAGGGAGCAGGGCCCATATATTAGAGTAAACTAAATAAAAAGAACGAGTCGACACATAATTACTAGTAGGATATGCCAGTTGTAACTGTTTATCAAGCTTATAGCCCTGACAAGGAAGGGAGGTATCATGAGAAACCTTCCCGTGAACACCACTAATCAATAGAGAAGACAAATGGGACCCTGACACGTGACCTAAATGATGATGCCACGGAAATTTTTTTGCTGAAACGGTGGTGGCGAAGACAGTTGCATCCTGAGTGGTGATCCACTAGCTGAGGCAGGTAGTCATGGAAGTGGAAGCGGGAGGAAGACAAAGCTAGTTGAGTTCTCACAGAATAGAACAGGAGTCCGACTCAAGAGTAATACAAAAACCCATATTGGTGAGCTGGCCAGCGTAGATCAGCTACATAGCAAACCAAGGCACGTGAGAAACAGAAGAAACCCAAAAGGAAGATGTGTGAAGTTGGCCCTGTCTAGCAATTGAGAGATGTGTACCGTCAGCTATCTTGACAAACAAAGGAGCAACAAGGGAACCCAAAGAGGCAAGGTGAGTCGGATCAGGTGTCATACGTAGCTCCGCAAAAGGTGCTGAGTCAGGGCCTGAGCCAAGCCAGGTGTACGACTGACCCCATAACTGCTATAAACATCTAAAGTGTTCTTGGAGGTGCCACCGTACTTTGGCAACAATAGCGGCGTCCGCCGGTGGCGGCAGTGAGGTGGGGAGGGAGGAAACCCTAACTAGTCCGGTACCATGTTAGGAGAGTGTGGTATGCAGCTTGACTATGGGTCCAATGAGCTCAGTGGCGGAGCTGGTGAATTTTGACGTCTAGGGCCACTATGACCAGGGATTTTTATTTCGGTAGAACAAAATTTTCGTTCCTCAGCGAAAAGACCGAAATCCGCGAAATTCAAAAATTTCGTTCGAAATTTCGGTCAAATGACACTCAAATTCAAACAAATTTGTCTAAAATTTGATCAAATTTGTCTAAACGACTGTATCCAACATATAGCACCAAATGGCAACATCAAACATCTAATCCACAATCAATTGGAGGGGATTTGGAGCAGGGCATGAAGGGGATACCTGGACGCACCCGTCGGTGCTCTCCTAGCACCGTCGCCGCCGCTATCTGCTCAAAGAGGTCTCCACAGCTGCCGCCGTGGCCTTCGGAGAAGGGAGGGCACGGGAGGAGAGAGGTGGGGAGGAGAGAGGTGGGGAGAAGAGTGTGGTGCCTGCTGGTGCTGGGCCATCAACTAGGGCCAGCCCATAGTACCCTGGTTGGGCCACGAAAATTTAAGGGGGTATAAGGGAGTTTTTGGGCCACGCCTAGGGCCATGGCCCTAGTGGCCCTAGGCCCAAATCCGCCCCTGAATGAGCTCTATACATGTAAAGGAAAGAAGGAGAAAAAAAGTACAAGTATGTAATCAGATAAGAGCATGCCTTCGGTTTAATCGTAGAAACTCGGGAGCCATAAGACTAGACTTATACACGAATACTATATACTCCCTCCGATCAGAAAAAGAAGTCGCCGTTGACTTCTGGACACGTTTTTGACCATTCGTCTTATTCAAAAATTTAGTTCAAATATGTAAAAATATAAGTCATACTTAAAATACATTTAATAATAAAGCAAATCATAACAAAATAAATGATATTTATGTAACTTTTTTTAATAAGACGAATGGTAAAAGACGTGCTCAAAAGTCAACGGTGACTTCTTTTTCTGACCGGCGGTAGTATTATATTAACGGAGTTCGACCACGGCGACTCGATCATGCTAATTTCAATCGGATGACCATGAAAACATCACATTCGTTGAGATATTTTCCGAGCGATTGCGTAGCGCATGATCTTCAGCAAAAGGGAGCTTACTTAAGCTAGCTAGCCACTTTACAGACAAGCTTAGACAATGATGTTTATATATGAAAAAAGAGCTATTTTACTGTCCATCAAGAGTAAAATTACCAAGTTGCATTACACAAATACGTTCAATTTGACTGCTGGCTTTGCTGCTGACTTCCCGGCCAAAATAATCAGATTCGCTTGTTTGATGCTCAGCAAAATTCAAAGGCGAACTTACGTACTCAAGATTTATTTAGATTACTGTAATCCAGTTGAATGCGTCAGTATCTTCATGAGCAACACAAACTGAGATTACTGAAGTAATCTAAACCCACAGTATTGTTGCTGAAATTGGATATGGCTGAGCTCACAGCGATTGCTGGTAGCCATTCCAAAAATTCGGGCCCACGACAACTGCCAATTACATTTCAATACACTCATGCAGACATTGTGCGGTATGTCTATCTGCTTTTTTTCTTTAAATTTAGAAAATGAATTCATATTCGTATAATTACTCTTAAATAACCTTCTTTTTGAAGGAGTAGCTAAGTTTTTTTTTACAGCAACAGTTAATTGTGAACATACACATTACCCTATACTTAAAATACAGTTTTTTTTTATTAAAGGGCAGGAGAACTGTCATCTATTGATCATAGAGAAAGAGGGTTACAAGGGGGGAATATGCGCCCCTCCCCCAATGGGCATACAAGTCATTAATTTATTACAAAATGGGCTCCTGCGCCCGTCCAGAGACGCAGATCGTCTAAAAGTAACTGAATGAGAACGGATCTCTTTTTTATGTACCACGGAAGATGCGGTTGTTGCGCTCGATCCAAAGAGACCAAATAGTGGCCGAGATGACGGACAAGGTGCCACAAGGAGGAGCGGCCCGCAGGACGTCGTCTTCCCACCAGGACACCATGGAGGAAGAGTGAAGCCATCTTACAGGGTTCAGAAGGCCGATGTTCAGACGGATGGCTACTTGCATCCAGATAGAGGTGCTGAAATTACAGTGTAGGAACAAGCGTTCCAGGGTCTCAAGGTTGCGACAGCATAGAGGGCAAAAGTAGGCGTTGGGGATGTGTCTGCGTAACAAGGCGTCTGCTATCATGACTCGTCTGTGAAGTAGGAACCACAGGAAGAATTTGCACTTTGAGGAGGCCCAGTGCTGCCACACACATTGAAGTGAGGGGGTAGAGCAGCGTCCAACAAACTGAATCCTGTAGGCTGATCGGACTGAGAAAGAGCCGTCATTGGAGAATCGCCAGGTGATCTGATCCACATCTCCGATAATAAGGTTCACCTGAGAGATCAAGCGTAGGAGTTGCACAAGCTCAGGTACCATGTGAGCAGCAAAATTTTGACCGAGGTCAACAAGCCAGTTGTTGTTTAGAAGGGCGTCTCTAACCGATCTGTCTCTCCTAGAGGAGGCCGCGAACAGCACGCGAGCTAGCAATCTCGGGGTCGAGCCGGACAGCCAATCAACATCCCAGATGGAAAGGATCGAGCCGTCGCGAAGTGATGGCACGGTCCCGGCACGAAGGAGGTCGAAGTCTGAGCCGGAGGGGGGGGTCCAGGGATCTGGCCCATGGCGGGAAGGGGGATCCTGTTTCGCCACCACTAGCGAAGCCTGAGTGCGCGAGCAAAGCGTTGGAGGTCGAGGACCCCAAGGCCCCCGAGGTGTATTGGGGAGCAGACCATGCTCCAGTTGATCCGGCAATGCCCACGTTGGGGGGAGGCTGTGCCGCTCTAGAGCCAAGCCTTCCTGATCTTGTCAATTTTCCTGAAAACTGCCGCCGGCAGTTTGATAACTGACATGATGTAGGATGTCAATGCTGAGAGGACTGTTTTGAGTAAAGTTAGTCGCCCACCTTTAGACATTAGAGGGCCACGCCATCCTGCCAGACGATTGGAGATCTTGTCCAGAAGTGGCTGGAAATGGACCATTTTTAGCCGCTTGATGGAGAGCGGGAGGCCCAAGTATTTTAGAGAGAAGGAGGCCCTTTTGGCTGGCAGATCTTGAAGGATGTGGTCGAGCTCCACTTTGTCACAGTGGATGGATACCACTTGGCTCTTGGAGAAGTAGGTGTGGAGCCCGGTGATGTCCCCGAACTCTTTTAGAATGAGAGCCAGGGCAAAAACATCCTCTTCTGTCGGCCTGACAAAGATAGCAGCGTCATCCGCAAAAAGCGAGACACGAAGGCTGCTATGAATTCCGCGAACAGGGGAGAGGGCCCCTACAACGGTGGCGCGTTGAACAAGTGCAATGAGGGGTTTGATGGCAATGTTGAACAACATAGGGGAGAGGGAATTCCCTTGTCGCAGGCCCTTTCGATGGTAAATAGAGTCCGTCGATTGGCCATTAAGGAGGACTCGTGAGGAGGAAGAGGCCAGCGACATAGCGATCCAGTTGCGCCAACGGGTGCCGAAGCCCCGTGCTCTGAGATTGTCAAGAAGGTGCCAGGAGACCGAGTCGAAAGCCTTCTTGAGATCAAGCTTGAAGAGGAGAGCCGGGGTGCGAGCTCTGTGTAGGGTTTTCGCCTTCCCTTGGACAAAGAGGAAGTTATCTTGGATGTGCCGCTTTTTAATGAAGGCGCTCTGGCAAGACGATGTGTAGGGTTTTCGCCTTCCCTTGGACGAAGAGGAAGTTATCTTGGATGTGCCTCTTTTTAATGAAGGCGCTCTGGCAAGACGACACGAGGTCATCCATGAAAGGAGCTAGGCGGGATGAGAGAATTTTGGTAAAAAGCTTTCCCAAGCTGTGAATGAGGCTAATTGGTCTGTAATCGAAATCGGTAGTGGGGCAGTCTTTTTTGGGAAGGAGAACAATGTGGGCGCAGTTCATAGATTCCAGGCCGGTGGCATCAAGGTTGAAGAGACATCTGAGCGCCTCGAAGAGGTCGGTGGCGATGAAATCCCAACAAACCTTGTAGAAGTCCCAAGAGAACTCGGATGGGAGGCCGTCGATAATGCATTTGAGCTCCTCCAGGGTGAGTGGATCTTCCAGGGAAGAGAGGTCTGGCACCGGTAGGTCAAGGAAATCCCAGTTGAATAAGCGACTCGACTGATTGGGGGTGGATTGGGCCCCGTCCCCAAAGATGGAGTCGAAGTGGTGGTGGAAGGCGGAGGACATTTCAGAGAGTTCGGTGTGTGTGCCGGTAGCAGTCTGAAGGGAAGTGGATGAAGTTTTCCTACGACGCCCGTTGGCTTGTAGGTGAAAGTATTTTGCGTTGGCATCCCCGAGTTTGAGCCAGTTGAGCCGTGATCTCTGTCTCCACTTTATTTTCTCAATCACGCTGAGGCCAAGGATCTTCAGTTTTAGGGTTTTGCGCAACAGTAGCTCATCCGGGGAAAGGGCGCCTTTATTGTAGCACACAATTCAATCTACATGATTAGTGATCAGTACATAATTCAGATATACGTGCATGTTTAACTATGACAGGCATGATACTTCAAAATCAAGGAGCGACTAGTTGGCACTTGGCACTCGCATCTATTAATAGTACAACCATGGGCTGCGGTTCCTCTGCCTCGCCACGTGGCGATTTTCTGCCCCGCACTGGCCACGCTATCTCAATTCCAGAGCCGTCCGATCAATCGCCGAATCAGATCCAGCCGTCCATATTAAACGAATATTCAAAAGCATTTTTCTTGCTGCGCGCGCTTTGGCGGGTTGGCTAGATAAGCTGGCTTGGTGCACGCACCTGTACTCTCGCCTCTCTGCCTTGCCTCTCTGTTCGCTTGCTCCATGCACGCACGCACAGGCCCATCTGCCTTGCCTCTGTTCGCTTGCTGCACGCACGCACGCACAGGCCAGCCTGTGCACGTACTGCCAAATTAAGTGAATTTCAAAAATTGTAAACCTTTATCGATATTTTCTACTTTACATTTCGATATATTTGCTTTTAGTTTTTTTGAATTTCTGAAATACAATTTTGTAAATTTAGTTTTCCTTTTTTTTTGTATTCTACAATTTGCTTAATTTGTGTTTGTGAATCCTACAGTTTTTGACATCCTTATTTTTTATTTTCAAATTCCCAACCCGAATTTAAACGGAAATTTCGATATCTTTTAAACTCCCTTAAATTTGTCGATAATCTATCTATAAAAAGTACAAGCCCGAACACGAGCGTCGTTGCGTCGCCACATGGCTGGCCTCCCCGCCCAGCGCGACCACGGCCGTCCGATCGCTCATCGGTTAGATCTGGCCGTCCATTAGATTTTTAGGTATAAAATACTTTTTCCCCGCAAAAAACAACAACTCGCACGATCTGCTGGTTTGGCTAGCTGAGCCGGAGCTCGCGTATGAACCCGTGGTTCAAATCCCGCGCTGGCAAGGCTTTTTCGCATTTTTTCACACGTCCACGGCTCCGCGCGCGCCCCAGAACCGGCGCGCCGACGCGGCTAGTAGTTTTTAAGCATGCATGTAGCTGCCAGCCATACCACTTTAAGCGGAGACGATTTTAGAGACATACGGTGTCCGATGAAAAAGAAGGCCAAAATCTTTTTAAAAAAATGATTGACCGGCAAAAGGCAAATTAAATAAACTGTTTTAAACTAATTTCCGATAAAAGTTAAAACCTGCTAACCAAATTTATTTTTTGTTCAAAAAAATTCATTACTAAAAATTGTGGAAAATTAAACTAATTAGAAAAAATCATAGTTATTTGAGAAACGTGTCGCATTGCTAGTTGGATGTGTTCCCCTCCACAAACATAAATTTCAATATTTTAGGTAAAAAAACAGAATTCTAGTATACAATGATAATTTTTCCACATATTGCTAAACTTGAAAAAACATAATAAAGAAACTAGAAAAAGTGTGGTCGACGATGATCTCTACACAGGAAAGAAGAGAAAAATCACAAATACAGATTAGGGATCAATCATCTGGCCTCTAGAGGCACCAGGTAGTGAATAAGCTACTGCTCTCACACCGCACCCGTGAAATATAGCTCACCTCTCTTCTTCCCAAGAATAGCCTCAGATTTGATCCCTCTCCCCTTTATATTCAGTTGCTCCTCCCAAACCATAAACTCAAAAGACACCATGAGGGAAAAAAAAATTAGAGGCAACCACAAACACAAATCAAATTAGACTAAGATTGGATTCAATTAAAATCAGCGGAAACAAAGGAACACTGCAGGATAAGGGAGATCGTGGAGATCGATGGGATGACCGAGTAAGGTGAGATAAGACTGACAAGAGAGCAGAGAAGAGGCTGACAAAATGAGAGCTCGCAAAAAGATCCATACCGGACTCCAAAATCTTAAATTCAACTCAGGATGCACAGCCAAATCTCTCGCGGACAAATCTCAACGCAATATCTAACGGCACAAAAATTGATTATGAAACTAGCCTGCGAAGTAGCCGCAACATCAAAGTCACACCAGGGCAAACGGCCACTTGGCCATTGGATCAAGCATGTGCAGTCATGATAGATTCACTGTTGATCGTTTTTTCTACGCCATTAGACCATGAAAATTCATCATGGTTCAGGTGCATGCGTCTTCAAAAAAACCCAAATAATACTATATGATAGTTAAAATCAGATAAGAAACCAGCAGACATGGCTTAGCTAGGTTGGCATGTAAGCTATAGCTGAGAAGATAAGCAGGGTATTAATGGCAGCACAGGTCGACGCTTGCTGGTCATCGCAACAACAGTGTTGGCGAAAGGGGCATCAACAACCGCGGTTGTCGTGGCGACTTTGCTTCGATGCTGCGAAACGCCATCGAACGTAGCAACCTGCAATTACTAAGCGTACGTACGCCATGATCATTATCATAGTTTCATTATGCTCAGTTCTATGATTCTATCTCTAATTAATAATAGTGATGAGGGATTCATATGCCCATTAATTGGTCGTTCTAATACTTTTGCATCGCGGCAAAATCGGCTAATAACCGTTCACCGGAAGTTCAACGATTCAGGAAGGTACTCGGCCAAGTCTACATATTCTATTCAGTTCATTGGATCTTCGCGGAAGCATGACTACACTCGTATTTGGAAAGCAAAGGTGCAAAGGAAGTGTCGCTTCTTCTTCTGGACTCTAATCAGAAAGAAGCTTTACACTGCATGCAAACCGCCTAGCTGCTCGAGGGTGGCCTTGTAACCCTCTATGCGTTCTTTGCGGCGAGGAAGAGGAAACTCATAAGCATCTTTTTTGGGAATATACCTTTGTCCGGCAAATTTGACATGGTATGGCGCCATTTTTCTGCTTCACCAAAGTTGTTGACGCCACAGTTCAGTCCGTTGGTAACTGGTGGGATGAACTTCGAGGAAGCAAGGTTGCCAGACGAAAGGAAGATGGCATCATAATCTCCATATGTTAGAATATATGGAAGGAGCGGAATGCTCGTATTTTTCGCCAAGAGGGCTGTTGGCCGGACGACGTTTTGCGGAAGATTAGAGGAGATTTGTTGGTAGTCTAGGCTGGGCTTTTGACGGTTAGGCCGTGGGTTGATTTTGGTGTGTTCTCGCACTAAGTTGTGTTACTTGCTCTTGTATCCGCTTCTTCTTTTTAATGAAAATAGGCAACTCGCCTTTCTTCAAAAAAAATCGGCTAATAATCTCAAGTAGTCAAGTGTATAGGAATCATGTAAGGGGATTTAGTACAGGTTAATTGAAACCACCAATTGGTCTATTTTTATGCAATATTTGTGCACTTATATTGTCATCAGGAGATGGACTAGGCTCATGATGGATTCCGATTAGATTAAACACTGTACTGAAAATTCTTGAGGGGAAAAAGGTTCCAAAATACATCAGGAAAAGGCAGCCAGGCTGACGAGTGACTACCTGAAACTTTGTGCTCTTGTGCCAAAGTGGGTCTGCCTTAAAATATTTGATATGACGAGATAACCATTGCATTGCTTCTTTTAAGCATATAGATGTACATATAATTAACAAACCTCTTTGACTTGGGTCATCACTTGAGCCAGCAGGAGACCAATTCCATTCAACTCTACTGTTGAAGGCTTCTTTGCTTCAGGAGGGGACAAGTGTGTGTGTGTGTGCATCCACATCCAGCATCCCCTAGCTAATCCATGCACTTATCTTCTTTTAATAAAGTTCCCAGTGGAGTGCATTGTTGGCTGCTTAATTACCCAGGGAGGAGGCTTACCTTAGCCTCATTAGCTAGCCAGATGAGAGTCAAAGGCAAATGGGCATGCATTATTCTGTTCCATCTCCGCCATTAGAATAATATCTTGCCAAGATCATGTTCCTTCCATGCATTATTATAAATCTCCCCACTTTGCTTAGCTTTGCCAAGATCGCAATATGCTTTAGGTACGTAGCCTCCTCTTGAATAGTAACATATCAAGTAGCTTGTCCATACTCGCAAGATCCCACTTGCACAACACTTGTAGTGGCTGACATTCCACACAGCTGCATGTGCAAGCCATTCCAGTCAGTTGATTATATATTCTCATTCCAGCTGAGATCGAACCTTCTAACAGTAATATTCTGTAGCCGCCCAATCGAGCCCAGCTAGGTTTGGGGAATTTTTGTAACTAGGAATATTGTGTATGATCGATATATATGGGATCAGGAGCTATCCGTGCATGGATGCATGCATAGGAATGTCAATCTGAACTCACTACCTAGGTTTTCAAAGACGTGTGCTAACCAGCTGTTTACCGCTACTCATGTTAAACTGAACATTCTATCCAGTTCTTGCTTTTGAAAATAGCGGGCCGACAACCAAGTTTCCCGATAATTCTCTCTTTTATATCAATTATTTTATTTTTTTGCCGGAGGAGTACAAACATCTCTTGCCAAATACTCCCTGCGTCCACTTGTAGGGCGTATTTTAATTTGAAAAAATTATAAAAGTAAACTTTTACCATTAAATTTCTTTATTATATATTATGAATTACCATAAAAATAACATTATATCAAAAGCAATCAAAATATGAACATATTGATACAACTTGTGTACATTAGTTGTGGACATAGTTTGAGTAATTATCGGTCCAACTGTATAAAATTTGAATTTTTCAAATTAAAAGATGCCTTATAAAAGTTGACAGAGGGAGCATTTTTTATCAAGCAATTCGTACGTGTCCTAGTCTTTATTGATGGTAAATATGCCCATTAAGAAAAGTTACATGGGTATCGATCAGACTTTTGAAAGTAATAGGGAAATTGATCACATCAGGACATTATAAATATAGTACCTATATTATTGCAACCCCATGAAAATTTGAGGTGTATGACACTTTTAATTCGAGGTATAGAGCCCTAGGAAATTATTTGAATAAAATGGTATTTGGGTTAGTTAGAAGAGCGAGAGAGGGAATGCTAGTGAAAGATCTTTGTTTCCGTAATAACTTCGTATAGCATACATTATACGAAGTTATACGAGTGTAGTTTTGGAGACTGTGCCAAGTCAAAGTGCTCCTTATAAAATTAAACGTAGGGAGCACAACTTAAAAATCCAGCTCAACCAACTTATTCATTCAGTTTTAGCCACTCCGAACATGATCTTAGATTCATCAATTCAAACATTGAATTGTGTAACTTGGCATTCAAGGTGCTGAACTAAAGTGCATTAAGTTAATTACTCCAGCATTATTTTTCTAATTTATTTAAATATTTATATTTTTTTAATGATTTTTTGAAATTCATTTGAAATTGTAAATTTTGAATTTAGCATTTGAGGTGTATAAATAAAGTATATATACTTGGCACGAATTTTGTTATTCTTACAATTTTTCTAGTTTCTTTGTTTTTTAATTTTTTCCCCATATCTTTAGTGGTTGAGAAAATATTTTTTTAGAAGTACCCACTCTTCCCTAATAATTAAGTGGAAAAAGTATTATATTGATAAAAATTTTCTGTCACTGTAGTCTATACCTCGAATTCACACTGTCCTATATATACAACATATGTCAAATTGTCATGCATTGGGCTGTAGCATAGTCACCATATTAGTGTCCTGGCACCAAATTTCTCCTTTAAATATTTATATTAGACATAAAAATTAGTACTTTCATAATAATATTATTCTATTAATGCATATAATGAATTACAATATATTGTAATATATTAGCCACAAAGTTGAATTTTCTAGTAGTTTACTAACACTAACCAGTCGGCTGGGTTCCACCGCAATTTTACGTGCTTTGAATCCAGCAGTACACTACTACAGAAAGGACATTTAATACCGGTTCGTAAAGGTAAACAGTACCGGTTTTTGAACCGATACTTGTATTCCGGGACTGATGCCTAAAGGCATCTACAATGGTATAACCAACTATTAGTTATAAGAAAGCTCCATGTCATCTATAGATAGCTTGTATACAACATCTCCAATGGATTAGCTATAGCATTGGTTATTAAATTTAATATGGGTCCATATGTAATAGATGCAATGCACCTTGTAATCCGCTATAGACGGGCTATTAGTTAACAGCCAGCTTTTATCTCTCTTCTCTTCTTTTCTCCTCCACATAGGCAAAAAGATGGGGTGGACTCCTTATAGCCAGCTGACATGGCACCATTGGAGATGTCCTAAGGGGAAGATGGGGTCTGTGGGCTACGAAAAAGGTGATAAAATATTAGGAGAACCAGACTCGAACCCAGCACCTCTTGCCCCACATGTGATCCACGTACATCACTATTCTAATAAACTCACCCATCCACGTGCTTTGATATAACTAGCACATGCATACCTTTTAGCCTTTTCAGAAATGAGGCATACAAACCGGTACTGATGAGCCCCCAACAATACCGGTTTGTAGCCCGCATACCAGCTGGCCTGAACCCACCAGCGAAAAGAATCTTTACTATTGCGTTCAACCGACACTGAAAGTCTGAATCACTACTTTTTCTACGAATCGGCATTGATGCCATTATCAGTATCAATTTCAATCCAACCGATACTAATGTGCTGTTATTATTAGCCCAGTTTTTCTAGCAATGGTATGTTGGGGTTGTGAACCTCAAGATGACACGTAATTCTAAAGCTTGCTAATTAATTGTCCTAACGCACCTACATGAATATCACGAACAAACAATTGTCTAAACTTCACTTGCACACAATTATACAAGTGGACAAAAGCACCGAACAATGTATATACATTTTGAACCCTCCTATGCATGCATATATATGGCTAATCATCAAGCAAGGACCACAGACATATGCCATATATCCCATGTACACGTAAACATGAAAAAGGGGCGCAGCATGCATGCATCAATGCATGCATGCAGGCACATGTAGCAACTAGCATGCAAGCACGGCTGGTCGACGTTGGGCGTACGCCAATTCCTCAAGCAACCGGATGCGTCGTACATTGGCGCTTTAGCTAGCAGGGCCCCATGTAAACGAAGCCGGCCAGCCAAGGCAAGAAATCTAATGATCGATGTATAGCCATATAGGAATTATTGAGACCTGCAGGCTGCAGCATGCATGCACATCGATCGATCAACCAATCGGTGGATGCTCTGCCACGTCTAACACGCTGCACAAACTGCAAGCCTAAGTTTGTTTGTTGGTTAGGTGCACAAATGCATGCATGATTATGTGCAAGAGTGCACCTTAATTAATTCTGGTGTGAATTAACATATGGTTATCCGAGCCGTACGCGCGTACCATGAATTAAGTTGGCTGCTAGGACGCACTCGATGCACGCTAGCTAGCTATCTTGTTCGGTTTAAGTTGACTAGTTCAGACATCTGCTAGGGTGTGTGTTTGTGTGCGCGGGCCGCGGGTGTTTTGACATGTAAACCAATGGTAGGCTACCTAGCTCACGTGTACACTAAGGTAGCCCCAATGCCCCATACATGGAGGTAGGGCTGAAAAACAATCTAGAAGCTCGCGAGCTGGTCAGGCTCGGTTCGGTTTCAGTTTGTCTCGGCTTGTTTAGAAACAAGCACGAGTTAAGCACCATTTTCAGCTTGTGCAACCAATCCAGCCGAGTCGAGTTAGAGGCTGGCTCGCTCGGGCTCGGTCTGTGACTCGCAAGCTCAGCTCAGCTCAGCTCGTGGCTCGTGGTTCGGGCTCAGGCTCGTGCGAGCTCACAAGCGCTCGCAAGCTACTACCAAGCCGAGTCGAACCTGTTTAAAAGCTCGAACCCCTTGCTCAGCTCGGCTCGGTAACTAACAAGCCGAGCCGATCCAAGGGCTAGCCCGCTCGGACTTGGTTCGTTTCTACCCCTACATGGAGGACTTGGTTTTTCCTAGATATTAATTATTTCCTAGGGTTCGATAGATAGATTCATGCAAAGCATAGAATGGCTTCTTTCCACCTTAAAATCAAATTGAAATTTACTTATTGAAATATGTCATTTACAGTTTTAAGTGATTCTTCTGAAAGCTCCAAAACTATTACTTTTTAAAAAATATTTTTAGCCTCTTCGAGCATTAATTATTTTTAGGGCCTTTAACTTTAGAAATTATAATCTATTAAAGTTTTTCAGCTACAAAGAAGATTACCTGTAACATAGCAAGAAATAGTTGATATGAAATACTACATTATTTTTTCATCCATTTATGACCTATGTGATAAAAAAATATGGGAGTGATTATTTATCAATAAATTTAAAAATCATTAATCGTACTCATTTTTTACTAGACAAAAAAAAAACCTTCATTGGTAGTTGGGAAGCGGCTTTACTACCGATTTACGAACCGACGGTGATAACCCTCACTTTCGTCCCTTTTTGCATTAGAAAAGGTACAAAAAATTCATTCACCTGCCTATTGTTGTCTAAATCAACATGACCACAACATTGCACTGCGCCGTGCAATTTTTCTTGCCAGATACGTGCTAGTGTAGTTTGTGGGATCAAATCTACGACATCTCAGTTCATGCAAAGCTTCCTTACTATATCAGCTATCAATGATTGCTGAGAGCGCTGGGATATGTTCCTCTTTTCACCCTTGTCGCACGAATATTTTAACGATTATTTTGGCATATAATGACTTCAAATGATAAAGGTTGTCAACTATAAAGTTGTAGTTCTCGTTGAGCATTACAATTTTTGTATAAATTTTGTCACCATCCGGTTCCATATTAGAAATTATAAATTTACAAAAAAAAAGCTACAACCCATGATTACTAACAATTCGTGTTACGAACCGGCAGCGATACTACCTCCATTATCACTATAGATTTATAACACGAAACAACAGTGATAATGATATTTCAAACCCGCGGTGATAATTAAGCAACAACTTTTTTCAGAAAATATAAACGATGAAAATCGCAAGTATCAACTTATGTACATGTTCCAAAATAATTAGGCAACAACGACCAGTGAAGTTCTTTTACCTTACATATACACATTTACGATAAAAAGCCTATATAATGTGGCATACCATTTGCAAATATTCTAAGGCCCTGTTTGTTTGAGCCACAGCTTCTCTAAAAGCTGCTTCTGGGAAAAGCCAGAAAAAACTAGCTTCTGTGAAAAGCTCAGGTCACAGTACAAATCGGGCTTCTAGTGGCTTTTGGCTTCTTTGAAGGGGGTTCCAAAAGCTAGTTGTTTGTTTGAGCTTCTGACTTCTAAGGCTAAAAGCTGGCTAGAAGTTGAAACAAACAGGGCTTAAGTCTGTTTAACACACATATATACAACGAAAACACTTTGTGACGGGAGTCCGGCGCATCCAGACTCCCGCGCGCGCGAAAGGCGCATCACGCACTGTGCCGGCATGCATGCAGTGGGCCCCACAGCAAATTTTTTTTGAATGGCCATAATTTTTGACTAGGTGCTTCAATCCGCAAACCGTTTGCACCAACGTGTTCCTCGTATTTTTACGAACAAAACAAGATATAAGTTGCCATATAACTCCTCAAACTTATCTGGTGAAACTTGGGTTTCACCTACTGAAACTTGAGTTTTCGCCTACTGAAACTTGGCTTTCATATTCGTTAAACTTGCCGAACTGTCAAGTTTCATCAGGTTTAATGCACGTTTCATCAAGTTTCAACAGGTCTCATACAAGTTTCTTCAAGTTTCATCAGGTCAATTCAAGTTTCAACAGGTTTCATCCAAGTTTCATCAGGTTACATTGAAGTTTCATTCAAGTTTCATCAGGTTTCATCAGCGCACGGCCAAGTTTTATCAGCACACTGCCAAGTTTCGCTAGTATAGATGTAAATTTCATAAGTGCATTCTCCTAGTTCACATAAAAAATAAAAAAGTGAAAAATTCAAAAATTCAAAAGTATTTAAAATGGGTTGCTCTCAATTTTAGAAGAATTATGAAATTTATTTCACGTATTTTGAACACTGTTGAATTTTGTACAAAAATCAGAAGTTTAATTGGAATTTTAATCAAACGACGACTTTCAAGGCGAGCGTGCAGCTTCGTTCGATCCGGCGGCAGGAGCGGGCAGCTTCGTTCGATCCGGCGATCCGACGGACGCGCGTGGTCCGTCCGGACGCTGGCGCTCGCCTATATACAAACCCATGGATCCGGTCCTGAATACCTTATTTGGGGTCCGATCCGTTTTGGGAGAAAATTGGCTCGCATTTAATGTGATAACATGCGTTACAACTGATTACTAATGAATGAGATATGTCACATTACTACAAACTAGCGATGTTTATATGCCTGCGTGGTACATTAGTTTCGTAAGACACAAGTGTATTTTGGATTTATTATTATATTTTTTTAGGATTTGTTGGGGATTTTTATTATTTTGCTGAATTTTTCTATTGTTGCTTAATTTATTTTATAGAAGTCAACATTTCTGATGCTTAAATTTATTTTTAGACCCTCCATGAAATTTTTGTTGCATATTAGATTTTTTTAGATTTTTTATTTTTCTAAATTTTTTAGATTTTTTTGTTTTTTCTAGTGGGTGACGTGGCTCCCTTGCTCCCGTGGCGCAACAGGATTTATTTTGGAATTTTATTATTTTATGGAAATTTCCTATTATTTCTTGATTCATTTTTTATCAGAAGTCAACATTTCTGATGCTTAAATTCATTTATGGACCATCAGCATTATTTTTTTTTTGTTGTATTTTGGATTTTTTAGATTTTTTTCGAGGGGTGACGTGGCTGGCTAGCTGGCCCTTGTTATGTAGATTAAATTTTTTTTTGGATTTTTAAATATTTTTCTGCAGAGTGACATGGCTGCCCCTAGTTGCGCCATGTAGCGCAGCCGGTAGCCCCTTGTTATAGATAGATAACATCATGTCTGGAGGTCACCACATGGATTTACGTCTAGTCACCACACCGCCACTAGCTAGAACGCAGGGTGTCTTGCATGACTAGATGTTGTATTTGATGTGTACTTCTTTTCTGACTTAGTATTTGATATTTGACATGAACTCCTTTTAATTTTTTTATTTATTCTAATAATGTAGCTTTTAATCTAAGCCGCTATAATTTGAACCCAGAAGAATCAACGATGTAGAACTTCTTTTTCTCTCGGACTAATATGGGATTGTATAGTATTTTAGGATTAATAGCTCTGTTTAACTCTTCTTTAATATAATAATTAAATAAGGCAGCGACTTCTTGTAAGTTAATTGCTTGAAAATGAAATATCTTTCGGTCGTTTTTTTTTAAAGAATTGCACTATGACTATATTAAAACTATACACATTTGCAAGCGCAATTTTATACTTACTAGTGTGCAATTTTATAGGACTGAAACAAACATGATGACTTTGAAAACATATGAAGGAAAATGAATGTGAGCACATGCATTTAGCCAACCTACGTAATAATACAATATAGAAAATCAATAAATAGAATAAAAAATTAATAAATAACAATTTTATAGTAAAACTGTGCCTGATAAGCAATGCAATTTTAGTGTTATTAGAGTACAACATTAAAATGGCCGATCGTTAATTAAATTTCTGACGTCTTAAAATTATCGAATCCGAATAAATAATAATAGATAGATGTGCATGTAAATTAACTTATTATTAGTAGCGTAGTTTGACCTCAACTGGATGTGCAGCATCGACCGGCCGGTCATCACAAGATTACACGACGAAATTAATCAGCAGCCAAGCTAGCCCCAGCTCGGCGCCCTAGGCACAGCACAAGGGAAGAGAATCGAACACGTACGTACGCGTACGCGGCGACTAAGCTGGTTGCGTGCGGCGCGAGCATCCGATCGAAGCGAGCGACCGACCGAGCCGTTCTGGTCAGAGCTGCTTTGACGCACGCCACGCCACGGGACCGGACCGATCAGCTCAAGCCGCCCCGGGAGCGAGCCGGTCGGATTCGGCGGCTAGTTATTCCCACGCCGGAGACGGGCGCGCGAGCTCGGTCCGTCGGTCCAAGAAATCGACGCGCGGCTCTGGGCGCCAAGCCCCAGCTCGCCCTAGGCACAGCACAAGGGAAGGGAATCGAACACGTACGTACGCGGCGACTAAGCTGGTTGCGTGCGGCGCGAGCATCCGATCGAAGCGAGCGAGCGACCGAGCCGTTCTGGTCAGAGCTGCTTTGACGCCCGCCACGCCACGCCACGCCACGGGACCGGACCGATCAGCTCAAGCCGCCCCGGGAGCGAGCCGGTCGGATTCGGCGGCTAGTTATTCCCGCGCCGGAGACGGGCGCGCGAGCTCGGTCCGTCCGTCCAAGGAACCGACGCGCGGCTCTGGGCGCCAATCCTGATCGTCCGTTCGTTTATCACACGCGCGCCGCACGGGATGCATTACTTGTCTCCCGGTGTGGTGAGTCAACGTTGAACCACTAACCCTGCGCGCCTTCCTTCCTCTATCGATCGACCGAGCTCTTCTGCCAGGAGTACTCCGTTTCATCTCCCAGGGGTTAGGAATACGGCCGTTTAATCAAGTAAAATCCATTTATCTTTAAGATATAGTAGAATGTACAGTCTATTTATTTGGATATGTTTTTGAATCCTACCCGTGCAAGACGAACGCTAATACCATTTTTGTTACATCTTGGATTTTGTTACATCTTGGAATCGGGTACCTTTTGGTTAAGAAGCTCGTTTATATATTTTTACCACATTGATAAATAGTTTACTAAGAAAAAGAATGTCGGGCCACTAAATCAAGTAAAATGAAGGAAAAATTGCTCACGTAGCACTTCACAGAATGTGCTTCGCAGACGTAGCACTCCACAGAACAACCTCTCGCCCTTTTATCATTATTAAAGTACGTCGTTAGCAACAATAGCATAATACCACTAGATAAAAAACCAACTGTCCGAATTAAACATTCTTCAATCCATCCACCGTTATCTTTCTTCCCTCTACCCTCTCTCTCCACCATTGACTCTCTCTCCAACCGCGCCCCTTTAGTGCCGTCCTACCTCCATTGCCACTGCCCCTTCCTGTCTAGCACCGCACGTCCCTCCATTCTGGCATGCCCCTACCATCCAACCTCTCCTTGCCCCCTTCTGCTCTACCAGGCTCCCCCCTCTCTTGCTCTCTCCCTCTCTCTCTGCGAGCTTTGATGCCTGTAGTCTAGCTCCATCCGTGGCGTTGTAGGTTTAATTCACCTGGATTCGGTGTCGACGGACCCAACCTAGGGCTATGGATTTTGCCCTAATCTTTCGGTTGTCTTGAACGCGCAGTGCCATCCCCTATACTTTTAGCCTCATTTAGTGTCGCCTCCTCCTAGCATCGGCGACACCATGGTTGTCTCCTTCACATGTAGCATCGCACCACCTCTCCAGCTCCAGCTTCAAGTGGAACCACCCTTTTAGATTTGGTTTGTTTTGCATGTTTGGATAATAAAAACTACTTATAAGATCCAACCCGTTATTCACGAGCAAGCTCGTCTTCCGATTATATTTTTGGTTGCTCTTCTTTTGGAAGTGCTTTTCTATGATTTAGGTGTTCTTTTCTCCTATCTAGAAGAACAAAGAGGGAAAATCTCTTGCTGTGTCACCAAGCTTGTTCCTATTTTTGGTCGTGCTGGCTTGCGAGAGGAGAAAAGAGGGCTCTACCGAGATAGGAGGGACTAGCCGGTAGATGGTGTGGAGAAGAGAGGATGGGAGGGAGCGCTGCTCACTAGAGGCGAGAGAGAGAGAGAGAGATGGAAGGGAGGAAGAAGAGAATGAAGTGGATGGAATGCTACTGTACCAACAAATGGTGGAAACAAATAGTGTGGTAGGGGAAATGTCGTTCTAGGAAAAATTGCAAACATATCACTCCACAAAATGCACTTCGCGGACGATACAAAATAGTTTGGATGCGTCCCATGAAATCTTTGGCTTTTCAATGACACGCATCCATTTTTTCTAGTGATTTGCTTCACTGCATGTTCCTTTTTGTATAGAAGAAAATACGGATCTTAATGCCAGTAGCTAATTAAATTTTTTGGGCAGATTACGGTTTTTATGTTCAACTGTTTCACTGTGTCATGCATTTGCAACTTAACACTTACTTAAACTCCTTTTGCATGTACATGCTTTTACCATAGAATTAAGTATGGGTGGGGCTACGGTGGGGGGTAGAATTTGAAAGCGAATGTATGGTTTGCTGTCAAATGCATGTAGCCAAAAAACCTTGGATACTTGGTGGAAGTTTCTGCCCGTCACGCGCGTACCCCAACACGGCGCCTATCTAGCTGAAGTTTTCGGTTCAGAAGTCTCGTCAGCCATAGAAAACAAGCCGGTCAAACGCTCGTGTCTTTGTAAAATGCCAAAAATTCATGAAAACGATGGCCGCGTTTAATCTAATCCAAAATCAAAGATCCATGGATATATTCTGCAAGAAACCAAAACAAGATATAATCCCGTACATGTCACGAACACAGGCTCAATCAATCAGAGCTTACTTTTCCATGTCCAAAGCGAGAGAGATCGAACCGCGTGGTGATCATGACATGTATCTACAACTGAACTCATATGTATAAAGTATACCCTCTCCGATTTCCAAAGGCTTAATATTTTGACTTTAGCACTATATTCAAAATGCATCTTTTAAATAATTATATTGATTATCATTGTAATTTATTTATAAATTTACAAAAAATACCATATTACGAAAGCGTTTTTCAAGATAAATCTAAATTTATGATTTTCACATGACGAATGCAAAGAGTTTAAATTTTTTTTTATAGATAAATTTTTAAGCTTTACCTTAGAACTAAGTCTAAAACATCAAGATTTATTAAACCAGGGGGGAGTATGTATCATACTGCTACTAACTTTAGCTTAGAACTAACTCTAAGGCATAGTTTTATTAAATTGGAGGGAGTATATATCGTACTACTACTATTATTTTTTTTAGATATAAAAGAATGGTTTCCACCTCCATGTTTAATCCGGACATTTATATATGGCCAACGATTAATTGCTATAGCTAGCATGATCGAGAGAGCTGACACGAGCATAAGTTATTTTAATAAATCCGATCGATCGATCGAGTGTTAATTAGCCACGAGTCGAAGCAAAGTCGACGAAGCTGCACCTCGTGTTCGTTCGTTCGTTCCCCGATTTTGACGTGGCTAAATCCCTCCGTCTCTCCTCAAGGGTAGCTAGGGGTTTGGAAACTGCGTACGCACGACGCCGGCCGCGAGAGCGATCGCTCGCGCGCGCGGTCATGCATGCATGTGCACTACACCCTAGCTTGGCACACACGCATGCATATGGCCGGTGAACGTGAGACACGTACGTACGTACGTTCTCACGCCTCAGCAGCAGCAGCTAGCAGCTGGAAAACGAGTCCAAGCCAAGGCTGCCAAGCTACGGCGCCTCATGTTCATCAAGACATCAACGGGGGAAGAGAGAGAGAGAGAGAGAGAGAGAGAGAGAGAGAGTTAAGTATGTTAGATGAGGAGGACCTCGTGTTGCGTTCAGTAACTACTTGGCTTGCTTGCAAAGGTACGTAGCTCGTATGCACGCATATGCCAGTATATATATACTATGTGCAAAATGGTGTATACTAGTACCGACGTTGTATTACATCTTGACGGATGTTCCCGTCTACGTTATCGAAACCGCACAGGGCCCTTAACTGCTCTAGACAGAGCAAGAGTATATTTAGTTGAATATATATAGTGCAATTCGCATGCATGCATGCATGCATGATGCATTCAATATGTCTACGCATGCACACAGCTCAAGCATGCATGCACATGTTTAACCCTGGGCAGACAAATTGGCAAGACTAGCTAGATGCCAATTAATTATTTACCACTGATCATATGTTAAACGATAATTAGTAGTTTGCTCCAAAGAAATCGTTAGAAACTTTGGAGTACAGTGGCAGTGTACGTACGTGGAAGCAGCCGCTACCTTATTTCTCTCTTTATCACGTTAATATCAGTGTCGCGTTCTACTTGTTTGAAAACACACAATACACAAAAGACCTAGCTATTTATATATATAGCTGTGTGCTGACTGCATGAGAGCATGCAATTGCGTGCTCACTCCCTCTCTTACCGTTTCCTCCAATATTTCTCCAATCAAAGAGTCAAGTCCTGTAGTGCTTAATTAATTAATTAATAAGGGAGTGGCTGCTGCCAGTCGCCTGGGCACGCGCGCGCCTCGCTCGGGCCCAGCCGCCGGCGAGCGTGCAGCGCGACCCAGACGACTGGGTTTAAGCAAAACCGAATTAATAATTAATTGGATGATCCATGCATGCACCCGTTCAATCCGTTTGACGTACGGGGAACGAACGATCGATCGATCGAGATGGTACATGAATTCAAGGAGCAGCTATCTAGCTAGCTAGCTAGAGGACAGTTCTGGCATTCAGTGCATGAAACCCTAATTAACTAATCAAGTAATTAACCCCGTCTTGAGAGAAGAAAATGAGTGCCAGTGAAGGAAAGCTAAGGGTACAGCATGCAATGAAGCAGACAATATAGTTAACAAACGCTAGCTCTAATTCCCTCGGGATCAATTTACTACGCATTAGCCATGGAACTAACCGAAATTCCTTTGCTAATTAACTACGCATCTGAGCCTTCTCCGCCCTCGATCGGCGCCTGCATAATATATACTCATTCCTTATTCCTCCGGTGCCTTCTGATCTCTGCTCAGTTCAGCTCGATTGGGTCGCCGAATCCGGATCGGCCGGCGAGGCTGGAGCTGGAGCTGGAGTGAGTGGCAAGTGTGGTGTTTGTGAGCTGATTTTTACTGGGGATTAGCGTGGAGGAGTCGGGTTATTCAAGGGGATTAGGGCCGGGGGGATTGGCGATCAAGGCAGGGCAGTTTGTTGCTTGACGCTATTGCCGCTGTCCCCTCTCTTCGCCCCCGCGCCCGCGCCCGCGCACATGACATGATCGATCGATAATCTCTCGGATCATCCTCTCATGTCTTGCGCCCGAAGCATGGTGATGGTGCAGGTGGCCGCCGCCGCCGTCGCCGCCGCGCATCACCGAGATGACTAGGCGGGCTCGTTCGTACATTCACTGACAACCCAGGCCCGCAAAGCGCACGCACGGTACTCCCTCCCCTTCTCACAGGAAATTGATGTAGGGGTGTGTTTGGTTGGTCATACGAAGTTGTATGGAACAAAACGAAACAAGATAGGATAAAACTGGATGGAGCAAAAGTTGTACGGGATCATTCGATCAAAACGGTCGAACCACACCATACAGTATAAACAGGGAATATTTCTTGAATCTAAATCATGTTGTACCATCCCATACAACATCATCCTACCAACCAAACACATGGATGATGAACCATATTATCCTATCCCACCGACCAAACGTTTGAACCGTACACCGTACAATCCCGTACCACCTTGTTCAACAAACCAAACACACCCTAAGTGTCGTCGCTGTTTTACCGCTGTGACTTATTATCGTATAGACAAATAAATGAACTGTTAATTTTTAGAGTGGTGAAATGTTAAATAAAAAAGGCGACCGTACAAATCAGAGAAACTAGGAGAGCGATGGAACAGAAAAGGGCCGAGTATAACCATTTATACGCAGGTATATATAATACGGTTTTGCTAAATAGCAATCACTGTTTATTGAGTTTTAGACATGCGACTTCTTTTAAAATTAGTCTATATTGTTTTTTTCACTTTGATGGTTGTTTTTCTAGCTGATATGTCTACACTATTTTCCATTTAATTTTATAGTAGAAATTTAGTTGTTTTTTATTGGAAAAAAAACTTATATAGTATGCTTACAATTTTTTTTACCTTTTGTTGATTAATTGTTGTTTCCAGATAGAAATCTGATTTATATGTTTTTTTGTTTCACTACATTCTAGTAATTGTTTAACTTCTATAATTTTTTGACATGTGTTTTTTTTCTATGATTATTAGTTAAGTATGTGCGTGTACCATAAATGCAACCTCATGCCAATAAATTGGTCTCTATATAATAAGCTTTCATCCAAAACTAAAAGGAAAGAAAGTATATACAATACTCGGTATACATGTTGTCATCTTGTCATGTTCCCCAGCTCCAACCTTGGATGCCGACTATATATAGATTGTAGCCTACCGTACGCGATGGATCATTGCCACATTGTTGTAAAAGAGCATGGCAATAAAAGCTCGAGATGGGGGAACATGCACACCCTCTCTTTTTCCCATTTTGTTTTGGTTCATCTCTAAAGCATTATTCAAGGATATGTCATTAAACATGTTCTAGGTAAGCTAAGCATTCCTGTCCCAGTAAAGAAGCATGGAGTACTTGGGCGGGATGAAAGGCAGAGCCACAGCATATGGTCTCTGAGAGAAAAGTGGACGTAAAACAGAGCAAAAGAAAGAAAAAAACGAGCTGGTATGGCAAAAGGCCCAGCGTGCCACGTTACAAATGTAACACTGGGCCCAGATAGATAGGGCCCACTTGCACAGCCCACTCAGGGCCCACATATACAGGAGCAGAGGTAAAGTGCCTGATGACTGAGTGACTGGTTCAGATGAACTCAATCAAAGCTAGCTTGGCTAGTCATGGGAAAAAAAGGCTTGCTTGACTAGGTGGTTTGGCTAGTTGATGCTGAACTGTCTCGCCGTCGCCGCCACTTTATAATCAGTTCTCTTCCTTCCAAATTAGCCTAATCCCTCTATTTTAAGTTTATGTTTTCATAAATTTTTCCAAACCGTTATATATACTCCCTCCGTTCCAAATTGTAGTTCACCGTTGACTTTTGGATATTTTATTTGATCATTCATCTTAATCAAAAAATATAGGTAAATACTCCCTCCATTTTTTTGTTTGATGTCTTTGACTTTTTGCTACGTCTTCGACCATTTGTCTTATTCAAAAATTTAGTGCAAAGATGTAAAAAAAAGTCATATTTAAAGTATGTATATTGATAAAATAAATCACAACAAAATAAATGACATTTACAAAAAAAAAATTAAATAAGACGAATGGTCAAAGACGTGTCCAAAAGTCAAAGGCATCAAACAAAAAAACAAAGGTAGTATTATTTATTTTGTTGTTATTTGTTTTACCATTAAATATATTTTAAGCATGACTTATATTTTTGCATGTTTGCACTATTTTTTTGTATAAGACGAATGGTCAAAAGACGTTTTCAAAAATCAACAGTGAAATACAATTTAGAACGAAGGGAGTATATGTTACGCTACAATGGAGGTGGTGCAAAATAAAAGGCAAAGTTAGCAGTAGCTAACGCCTTGACGGCTTGACCGCGAAAGTAAAAGGAAGATTAACAACAAGCTCTATTGTGTGCA
Source organism: Raddia distichophylla (assembly GCA_005191435.1). Lineage (NCBI taxonomy): Eukaryota > Viridiplantae > Streptophyta > Magnoliopsida > Poales > Poaceae > Raddia > Raddia distichophylla. Next base: position 4,562,761 of record SPJY01025686.1, on the reverse strand, counting down.
CGTCATTATCACTGACTAAGCTAGCTACTAGACAAGTGTCAGCGCTTGGCTGCGCATTAATTTCTTTATAAAAAATGACATCCTACATGGGGTTGTTGTCAATGTGTTTAGTTCATACATTCAACTACAATTACAAACCTGTGTTTAGAATGTCACACCTGCGTACCCTCACGCTCAGACTTTTTTTTTTTTTCTCAAGAGTTGAACTACACTTCCATATCACGATTGTGTCACGTTTATATACCATGGTTTCTACCTATTTTCTTCATAAGATATATCGAAATCTTCCAATAGTAAAGTAGAAAAGCAATTCACATCAATAAAGAACGTTCTGGCTAAAGGAATGTTTTCAAAAAATAATACAATAAAATAAGACATCAATGTAAATGAATGAAAAATATTCTTATGTTGTATTAAACGTTGGACGAAGAAGTGCTTAGATAAAGAAGTGATGGCATGATTGATAATAGAAAAAAGTACTTTTTTGGTCTCTAAACTCGAATACCAAGCTTATTAATTCTCGAACTCTTAAAATCGGACACGACTAATCCTTTGACTAGATTGCGGGTAGTTTTACGGACGTGGCGGCATATGTGGCTTGCTTTGTACTCGTGGATGCTGAGCTGACCGCCATCAAATGCAAACTCAAAGACCATGTCACTCTACTCTCTCTCTCTCCACAATTTCTCTCCCTCCTTCCTAGTATGATGGAGAGAGTGGATAGCGGGTCGCACCGGCGCTGGCAAGCAGAGGCGGGTGGCTTCGGTTGCAGACCGTGACTACGCTGCCACCTCCTTCCAGATCTGGCGTCGGTCCTCCCTTCCTCCTTCCATGGCGGCTCTGCCTTGACCAATTTGCTCCAAATCTGCGCGAGGAGAGAAGGGGGAGAATGCCACAGCGGCGACAGTGGTGTGGACGGAGAAGAAGGATGCACCGACTGGAGGTAGAGGGAGAATGAGAAAGACGCGGTGATGACGAAGAGAGGGGAGGAGGAGGATGAGAATGGGTTGGTCGAAGGTAAAAGAATAAGAGGAGGATGCAATGGCTAGCGTGGAGGAAGGAGGAGAACGCATCTATGGCAGCTGGTGTAGAGAGGGAAGGTGGAGGATGCGGCAGACGAAGGCAAGGGAGCAAGAGGAGGATGTGGCGGCTGTCGTGGATAGGAGAGGAGGAGGATGCGGCAGATGAAGGCAGGGGAGGAAGAGGAGGATTTGGTGGCTGGCGCGAATAGGAGTGGAGGAGGATGCGGCAGATGAAGGCAGGGAAAGAAAGAGGAGGATGTGGTGGCCGATGTGGATAAAAGAGGAGGAGAATGCGGCGGTCACCCTTTCGCCTGTATTTGTGGTCAAATTTGGGTCAGGTCTCTAGTTAGGCCTCCACACCTTTGATTTGTGGTCGATATGTAGAGCCAAGGTGCAAATGGGGTCAAGGATAGCCGTCGGCTCTGCCGAAAGCCCGACATTGCCATGGATGGGGTTGGAACGACATAGATTTGACGCATCACGCATTGAGTGCTCTCGATGTCGGGGCAGCAGTTAGGTAGAGGATGCAGATGGAGATGTGGACGGCGGCATGCGCAAGCAATGGCTACGGCGGCGTCGCAGGGGGGCAGTGGGAAGACTGAGGAAGTTGGCGCAAGCGCAACAGAGTCTAGAGGAAGAAGATAGAGATAGGGAGTGGAAAGGCAGAGAATGAGAGGAAGAAAAAATGTCAGGCTTATAGATGGGTCTGGCCACATCATATCCTTGTTAACCTCCATGTCGCAGTCATGTGGATAAAACCATTTTCCAAACCACCTTGGTATGTTATTTGCACCGATTTTATAGTTTTGGAGGGCAGAATACGTACCTGGTTTCAAACTATTTGGGATTATGTAGATGAAGCATGATAGTTCAGGATGTAAAATAAACTTTTTCTATTTTAAAATATTTTTTCAATTTTTTTGATATGATATTAAGATGCCATAGGGAAAATAATTTTAAAACTTAGTTTAGCTGAAAAGATTTAAGTAGCAATGCAAATATTACTTGAAAAATATTTAAAGGCACATACTCATTTTCTAAACTTTGGGTTTCATAAATATTTTAAAATTTTATGACATGTAATGCACATGACTTTTGAATTTCAAAAATGAGGACGTGACAAAAACAATTCATCGATCACAGAAACATAACCCATATTTGAGCTAGATCCACACCTTTAATGTGAGCTACATCTTGATCTAAGCAAACTTCCTACATACATAACAAGCTTTCTGTAACCTCTTTACAAATCGATCGAGATAATCATCATTCAAAACACTTCATCGATTGGAAAAAAACACTCCTTTTCCAAACTTAAAGCAAATCGGTAACTACATATAACTACAAATGAAGTGAGGATGATGTTACTAACCTTGAAACAATTGGATTGGAGTAAAATTACATAATTTTGAATAATTTGGGCAGCACCCCTACACCACCTCTATTCTTCTTGGCGCCTCTATGTTCTTCTTGGTGTGACATCCTCTATTTTATCCCCAAAATTAAATAAAAGGGAATCGTTATATACAAAACCCTAATTTAAATTATTAAATTAGGTTTAAACCCAAAACCCTAGGAAAACCTTTGGGAAAATTCTAAGAAAATTCCAGTAATTATTATAAGCCTTCATCTATTCATCATCCAAATTTCAAGCCAAGAATCCAAGGCTGGCGCATGATTCCATGAAATGTTGCCATTTCACCGAGAGCTTGTAAAACCATCAAATAATGAGCAAACGAGATAATCTCGTGCTCAAATTTAGAGGGCAGATTCCTGAATCCCAAAACTGACTTACCCTCCAAATTTTAGCCTCATCGTCCAAAGGAAATTCTGTTTTCTTGATAAACAAGCCTAAATTCTATCTGAATCCTACCAGAATTAGAATTCGAGTGCTAATCCAACCCCTCGTAACCCTAGGCCCATCATAGGTCGACCAAGTCACTATATAAATCCCCCAAGACCCCTCTACCAAGTCTCCATCACGAAAATCCAAAGATCTAAAAGAGTAGCCGTCAAAACCCTAGCCGTTGAGACACTTTTCAAGGGATCCCTTTCTGTGTAATGCCCAAACCCTATAATAGGTGGTGCCATGGTGTAGAGCTCATCGAGGCGGTCAAGATGGATAAATGGATCACCAATTTTTGTGAAGAAACGAGGTAGATCGGGCTCGCCGGAGTTTCGGGCACTGCCGCCGTCTCTGCCACCGCCGACGCCTCGTTGCCTGCGGCTTGCCCCGCCTTGCACACGTGCCAATCCCGCCCTGCCACCTGTCCCACCTCGCCATCGCGTCCCCGCGCCCGCTGCATCGCCGCCACGCGTCGTCGTCTCCTCGCGTCGCGCTACCGCCACCCTGCCACGCGTTGGCATCCCACTGGATGTTGCCGCTAGCCAGCGCCGCTATGCCACGCGTCCATCGCTATCCCACCCACGTGCACTGCAGCCAACCTGTGCCCACCCCACGTCCGCGCCCGCCTATCCGTCATCGCTGCATGTCCCTCCACTGGCCGTGCGTGCCGCCGCCGGAAAACCGCATGGACCGCTGGGTTTTCGTGGTTTTGCGTCGGTTAACCCAAATAAAACCTGTTTATTTATTTTTAAAATTTTTGATTTATCCGAAACTTTCAGGAATTGTTTAGGGAGCATCCGAACTCCAAATTAGATGATTCAAAAACCATTAAATCTCATAAATAGACTATAATGTTTTATATTTCATTGAGCTATATGTTCTGTTGATTGTTTTACTGTTCTTATGCATATGTATATACGTGTAGGTCGTCCGTGTCGCACTGCTCAGGAGGTTCCCAAGATCTAGAGTACTATCAAGGCAAGATAGTTTCCATCTTGTTCCCTAGTTTGCAAAACTCACTTGTTTATTGTTTTTATTTATTTACCTTATGCATAAAATGATGGGAACAGGTAGAAATCTAATATATTCAAACTACGTCATTGACCCTGTGAATTTAGCCTATTTATTGCTGCCTTAGTATTTCCTAGCCTATCCTTGTGCATAGTTTCTAGTGCTCGTGGGTTGGTAGTTGTTTACGTTATTCATTAATTAAATATTCTGGTGACTTGGTATAATTGGAGATGCTGAGTTTCTTTAATAACCTAATCAACTAAAATCTATGTGGTGTGTGTTGACTAAAGGTGGCAAGTCAGGTGGTATGAGGTATGTGGTGGAGGTAGTCACCTTGGCCTAACGACTCTTGGCGTGTGCTTATCCGACCAAACCATACAAGCGCAACCATAAGTGCTAGCGTAAGCATGATGCGTAGCATGTGCTAGTCCTAACTTAGTAGTTAGGAAAAGCTGTTAACACATGGTACTTTGAAAAGATCGGGCTGCGGTCCGTTGGCTCAAGAGGGGGACTCATAGTGTTGAAACCTCAGGCGCAACCATAAGTGCTAGCGTAAGCATGATGCGTAGCATGTGCTAGTCCTGGCTTAGTAGTTAGGGAAAACTGTTAACACACGGTACTTTGAAAAGATCGGGTTGCGGTCCGTTGGCTCAAGAGGAGGACCCATAGTGTCGAAACCTTAGAGGGGGTATCAGTGTTAACAGAAGGAATTAATAAATCGTCTTGTATCATTACTTGGTCTATGCTCCTAAGGAAGAGATAAGACATAAACGTACCACTATGCTTATGGGTAAAGTGTGCTACACTCTGCAGAGTTAAAACTACATGATAGCCGTTTCCACAGTCATGGGAGGGGAGGAAGGTCGTACATGGTAGTCTCATAATTTAACCGGATGGGTTGGTGTTGTTCGAGTTGTTTGAGGCAGATTTGTTCTACAGAGGGGCTTTGAGAAGCTGAGCTTTGTGTGTTTACTTTGGTAATCTTATCATTAATAATTGCTCTACAAATTGGTTTTACAACACTTTAAATAATTTGACTAGAGTAGGTGTTTATGTAAAATAGTCACCATGTTTTTGTTTACATCCTTGCATCATTATAAGAAATCTTGCTACGTAGCCGTGTACTCACTATACAAACCACGGATAAATTTGTATTCAGGAGAAGACATAGGTCTGGTCTATCTTCAGGATCTGGAGGATTCTGTTTCGGACTTCGATGAGGATTAGCTGATGCTCAAGGGTCGGATTGGAGAATCATTATACTTTTAATTCCGCTGCACATTTGAATTTCCGCACTATAATACATTATGGACAATAATATTACATCTTTAAATCAAACTATTGTAATAAGAAGTTGTGTAACAATTACCTTTGCATAATATGTAATTTCTCTTAGTTATTGTTGATTATGTGCTGTGTTGCTCACAAGTTGCTAGCATTGATATCTGGGATTAGCAATCGATTGTGAGTGGATCCTGGTGAAGCCGGGGTTGCAACACTTGGCCAAGGCAGTGTAGGGAGGAAGAAGAAAACTTTATAAGTTAAACTAGTGCCTTAGATATTTACTATCGTATTGTATCATGACTCGGTAGTCATGATGTAAATTACTACCGGTTCAAACAAAAAGCTGCAAGTGACCGTACCCTGGGAAATCATTAACAGTTCGTGGATCCAACCGGTCATGGAAGCCTAGTTTGGCCTTGTAGCCCATCACTGCGGGTTCGCATTACACCGATAGCGATGGGCCAATAGTGATAGATAATTCTCTGATAGTGCCCACTCCATATACCCTAATTATAAGGTGCATCTGCGGACCGAGCTGTGCTCGGGTGGCTAGCAGCGCCGTCGTGCCTGCTGCCGGCGTGGGTTCTAGCTTTGGCTCAACCTGTTGCCTCGCATTTCCAGGATTTAATCCCGAGGCAGGTACACTCCAGGGTTAGTTCCCGGGGACACACGCGTGCGCGTTCAGTGGGACTACGCGTGCCCGCGTACGGAAGTGTTGGCCTCTCATCTGGTTCTGCGTGTATACTGGACGCGCATGGGTGTGTGAGTGTGGTTGTGCCATGCGTGTGGCGTGAGTTGCGTGCGTCTGTGCTGTACCATCTCAAAATAAAAAATTAGTATAAGGTGCATCAATGACCAGTGTATATGAAGCTAATAAAGATGTATGAAATGATCGCTCGGCACAACTTGTTTTTTTTTTCTTTTCTTTTAGCAAATCATGGGCACTCACCTTGTCCGAAAAACCAGACATATTTGTCTGTCAGGTTATGCTTGGCAGCGAGCCATTTCTTTACAGGAGGCGCACACACATAGCTTTGCCGGATTGCGCCATCAACGGCCGGGGCACGGACAGCTCAGGCTAGCCGGCCGGCCGGATAAGGACGGCCGATGTGGATTGCACCTGCGCTTGCTTCGTCAGCCGCGCGCGGCCTCGCCGGCGGGAGCATGTTTGGTGCGGTAGATGGATGGATGGACTGATTGATTGCCCTTTTTCAGGGCGTCGCGAACTCGCGGTGTGAATCCCTCGGGTATTCTAGCTCGTTTTGTCAAGGCTCGCATGGCCCATGGCTCCGATATATTTGGCGATTTAGGTGGTTGGGACTTGGGGGCAACACAGAAAGGTCGAGCAATCATTCATGCATGCATGCGTCCTTTTCCTCTCCGTCGAACGTACATAAGATGGAAGGTTTGAGAGAGTCATCAAGGGGATAATGATCGACCTGGATCGCTCTTAAGAAATGATGATTTTGCGTGCAAAGTCATTGTCGTTGTTGCCTGGTCCGGCAGGGTTGTCTAGAGCTATGTTTTTCTTTTTAAAATTTTTCAGGTCCAGACTTCCTCTTCGTGTTCTCCTCTTTGACAAAGAAATCTATCTGTGCGTATGTGCAGTTTTGTGCTATTCTAAGCATCGTTCGACAATTTTTACATCATGGAAACATGTGGCAGCATCTACATCTTTCAGTGTATACGAGCTCCTAGAAACTAGAGTCAGCCACACTCCAAACAAGAGTGTGGATTGACTAAAGTCATTATTATAAAACATGATAAAAGTATTATTGCATTGTTGACATTTATGTATCTTATAACATTATAGTTTAGGTCCTATTTGAAATGTTAACAACTTTTGCACAAGTGTAACTGACGATAAGATTATATAAGGTTTGATCTTAACCCGAGCCAACCTAGATATATATCTAAATGAGTCGAGCATGACTCAACTTAGCCTGACTCGGTCGACATTGGATATGTCATATGCTCGCCCCAACCTAGCTAGCCCGCTGATGCCCTGGTTCGCCCCGACTAGAGGGGACAAGGAAGAGAGATGCTAACCATAATGAGGTCGAAGCTACCGCTGCAGTTGCCGCATTAAGGAGGGAGTGGCCATCGTCGCCATCACTATCTTGCACCGAGGCTGCCACCGCCGCATGAAACTCACCGCCATGGACAAAAAGAGGACTACGACGCCCTCATGTTTGTTGTTGCCTACCCGACGGCCACCGGTACATCGAGGTCCCCATCATGGGAGGAAGGCATGTAATAGAGTTTGGCGTCTCTTTTTTGTGGACGCCCTCTCGATGCTACATCTAGGGTTGGGGAAACTAAGGAGTGGAGAGGGGAGATGCAAACTCCTTTGGGAGGAGGTCGAGGAGGAGAGACACGATGGCTGGTGATGCGAGGGTATAAGGGCTTGAGGAAGAGGACGATAGGCCGGAAGAGGGGGTGCAATGGCTAGTGGCATGAGAAAGATGAGGGGAGTGGAGAACGGGCATGGTTGTCGATTTGAGGGAAAAGGGGCTATGTATTGGTTAGTCGGGAGGTGAAGCTAGGGTTACTAAGACGGATTTGACTATTGGTTATCATCAACGGTGGTAGAGGTGTCGAGTCGGTTCGGTTTGAGGTAACGTTCGACCCAAACTCGCCCCAGCTGTAACTAGAGACCTGACCCAAATTTGCCCCTGCTGCTAGTTTGGGTTAGAACCCAATAGGTCGGGTTAGGCCTAGACCTCTAGGCCAACCTGCTAGTGCCCAACTACTTTGAGGAAAAAATTCACACCAGTAATGCATATCCAATAGCAATTTTATCAAGAGAAAATGCCATATATGCAAATCGTTGTTAACTTGTACTCCATTGCAATTTTTTTATATTCTTCTATGTCATTTCATTAGTTAACATTGTTATAAAATGTAGTTTCATCTTCCTCAAGTGTGGCCATGACAAACATATTTGCCGGTACTATTGTTGATTTTGATCTTCTTCTCTCTTATGTGTGGATAAGGCTAGAGGTGATTGATACTGTTAGGGTTTGAGTTTTGCCTTCCTCGGTCATTAGCCATGGTTTGGTCTACCCAGGGCGCTCGTTGCCCATTGCCTAAGGATGGGTAGTTACCCGAGACAGTGGTGATACGTCAGGGAGGCTATTACTTTGTAGCATGTTGATTGACTTGATGTTCAAGTCGATCGTCTATGCGATGGGTGGGCCAGTGATGGTGGCACGTGCTAGAGTTGTGGTTTGCACTGAGGAGAGTTGACATTATAGGGATTAGTTGCCACGCGCAGTTACCATTCAAGTTTCTTATCGCTAAGCTTAGTATAAATACCTTCCTTCTACATGAGGGTAGGACATTCGAAATTCATCTATTCTCCATCGCATCTAGTGAGTTGACCGAAAATCTGGCCAACCGGCAACCGCACATGATGCAGCTTAAACAAAGAGAGACAGATGCGTACACCAAGTATCATCGATCATCTTGTGTAGCTCTCTAATTTAAGAGAAGTAGTACCTTGCAAAAACTAACAGCCTCTTTTTATCAGGAAATACAACCCTGCAAATATTGTGTTCTTTATGAAAACTTATCGTCTATGTTTGAATGTCAAATCTTCTTCCACTAAAAAGGGCAAATCTTCAAATAGCCATGAAGCACACTAAAAGAAGATAGTTTATTTAGAAGCAAGACACTACATGGTTAGAAATGTGAGATTTGAGAAATAATTCTCCTCCTACAACAACATACTTTTTAACCTACTCATTCTGGGTGATCTCGTACGACCAACTAACCAAATGCCATAGCAAACCTGTCCTACATGAGAATATGATATTATGGACGTATATGCTAACTGCGAAGTAGATATTTTTAATTAGTCTCTTACTGGGGAAGGTCACCTTCATCAGAAAGACTTATGCGCATTCAGTCCACAAATTGCACCCAACCTGGCAAACTAGCAGATTGAACATCAAGCTTAATACGATTTGTTGGAAGAGCTTAGCCAATTGATGGCAGCAGGAATAATATCATTACCAATAATACAGTATAGAGATACCCCCGACCCGGCAGCCAGAGAGCAAGCCAAGTTAAATGTACATAGGCATTCACAAACACGGTTAGTAATTACTCCCTCCGTACTTTTTATTTGTCGCCGTTGATATTCCAATGTGCCAACCATTCATCTTATTTAAAAATTAGTATAAATATGCAAAAATATAATTCATGCTTACAAAACTAAAACAAAGCGTAACAAAATAAGTTATATTTAAATAGTTTTTTAAATAAAATGATGTAAAAGCCAACGGCATTTCGTCGGAATTAGCCTACTGGACAATAGGGAGCTTATTCTGTTTTATCTGTGATTTATTTCTAAATCTAATTATGGGCCGCCTTGATTCTTGAGCCGTCAGCTCAGCGTAGACCGTAGAGCAAGAGATGGATCGGCACCCACACCGGCTACATGGGCCATTAGTGCCCGAGCGTAGATTTGAGGCCCATTAAGGAGAACTTCTAGCCGACGGCCGGCTTAGAATAGAATAGATATAGATAAGGCCCATAAAGTGCAAGGGAGAAAGGCCCACTTCGATACGTCGTCTGGAGCCCGATCCGAACAGGGAGACAACCGCCTGTGCGGAAGTCGCGAGACTCTCGACGCGCCTCCACGGATTATCCATCCCCACGAGTCCTAAAACCCAAATCGCAATCGCGAGAGGGGGAACATTTTCTCCGCAGATTTTCCAATTCCCCTTTCCTTCCCCGCAGCCATGGCGTCGGCCGCCGAAACCCTAGCGCGCTCCCCGTCCCGCGAGCCCTCCTTCGACCCGCCCCGCGCCGCATCCTCCGAGCCCCCGCGCGACTCCTCCGCCGAGCCCCACAACAACGGCGACGGCGGCGGCGGTGCCGGGGCCGACTCCTCCTCCTCCCGCCGCCGCCGCCGCAGCCGGTGGGAGCAGTCCAACGACGAGTCCGCCGCCAACTCCGGAGGCGAGGGCGGCGGGGGATCGCGGAAGCGCAAGTCGCGGTGGGCCGAGGAGGAGCCCCGCCCGATCATCGCCCTCCCGGACTTCATGAAGGACTTCGCCGCCGAGATGGACCCCGAGGTGCACGCCCTCAACGCGCGCCTCCTCGAGATCTCGCGCCTGCTTCAGTCGGGGCTGACCCTCGACGACCGCCCCGAGGGCGCGCGCTCCCCGTCGCCCGAGCCCGTGTACGACAACCTCGGCATACGCATCAACACCCGCGAGTATCGCGCGAGGGAGCGGCTCAACCGCGAGCGGCAGGAGATTATCTCCCAGCTCATCCGCCGCAACCCAGCGTTCAAACCCCCGGCGGATTACCGCCCACCCAAGCTCCAGAAGAAACTCTACATCCCCATGAAGGAGTACCCTGGTTATAACTTTATCGGCCTCATCATCGGGCCCCGTGGCAACACGCAGAAGCGGATGGAGAAGGAGACCGGGGCCAAGATTGTAATCCGAGGGAAGGGCAGTGTCAAGGAAGGGAAGCTTCTGCAGAAGAGGGACATGAAACCAGATCCCAGCGAAAACGAGGACCTTCATGTGCTTGTTGAGGCTGACACACAGGAGGCTTTGGATGCAGCTGCAGGAATGGTGGAGAAGCTGCTTACCCCTGTGGATGAGGTGCTGAACGAGCATAAGAGACAGCAGCTGCGGGAACTTGCAGCATTGAATGGGACAATTAGGGACGATGAGTTTTGTAGGATTTGTGGGGAGCCAGGTCATCGGCAGTATGCATGTCCGAACAGGACAACGACATTTAAGAGCGAAGTCCAGTGCAAGATCTGCGGCGATGGTGGGCACCCGACAATCGATTGTCCAGTCAAGGGCACAGCTGGGAAAAAGATGGACGACGAGTACCAGAACTTCCTAGCTGAGCTTGGCGGGAGTGCACCTGAGTCAATGATAAAATCTGGTGGTCCGATGTTGGCTCTCACAGGAAGTGATGGGAATGGCAGTGGTGGTTCTGCTCCTGCTGCTGGTATTGGTAGTAATCCGCCATGGGCTTCAGGTGGTGGCGCAGCAGCTACTGGGGCTAATGGGATCAAGAAGGAATATGATGAGACCAATCTGTATATTGGGTACTTGCCACCTATGCTGGATGATTCAGGGCTGATCAGCTTATTTTCGCAATTTGGGGAGATTGTCATGGCAAAGGTTATCAAGGACCGCAACACTCAGCAGAGCAAAGGGTATGGTTTTGTGAAGTATTCAGATGTTTCACAGGCTAATGCGGCAATTGCTGCGATGAACGGTTACCATCTCGAAGGGAGAGTGATTGCAGTTAGAGTTGCAGGCAAACCACCGCAGCCAGCTGTGGCACCTGGCCCAACACCAGCACCACCAGCGTATCCTCCTGCAGATCCTGCTGCTGGTGGCTACACCTCACAGCCCTACATGGGGGCACATCCACCACCACCACCACCTCCAGGGAGCTATGCTCCAGTGCCTTGGGGACAACCACCACCATATGCTTCATACCCTCCGCCGCCTCCACCAGGCTCTAGCATGTACAATCATGTACCTCCTGCACCAGGTCAAGCTCCGCCGCCTCCATATGGCGTGCAGTACCCACCACCACCAGCTCCGGTCCCTCCACCGGGCACTGCTCCATCAACTGATGGAGCACAGAACTACCCTCCAGGTGTAACACCACCGAGTTCTGGTGCACCTACTCAGCCTGTCCCAGCTCCAGTTTATGGAGCATCTGGTGCACCAATTGTGCCACCTATGTACCCTCATCCACCTTATAGTTATGCCCCATATTATCCATCGGCCACACCACCAGCTAGTGTTGATCCATCGCAGAGCATTGCAAGTGCACCTTGGGCCACCCACAATGCACCGCCACCACCACCTCCACCAGCTAGCGTTGATCCTTCACAGAGCATTGCAAGTGCACCGTGGGCCACACACAATGCGCCTCCACCGCCACCTTTATCTTCCATTGACCAGCCTACTGCTAGCTATGGTGCTGATGCAGAGTACGATAAGTTTATGTCAGAGATGAAGTGATGTGCCTGGCTGAAGCAATTCTTCCAATAGTGGGAAAAGGTAACTTAACATCATCTTTTTGCTGTTTGTTCGATTAATGACAAGTGGGATGATTAGGGCCTAAGGAAGAGTAATCTTGAAAAATATGAATATGATTATTGATTTAGGCATATATTTGACTAGGAAACTCATATCTGAGCTGCTTCTTTTCCTTATATTGCTCTGTTATCGTGTAAACTTTGTAACAGATATTTTCTCAGCCATGGAGTGCTTGCTCATGCCTTATGAAAGCGCTCAGCGGTAGCATAGCCATTTCTTAGTGAGTTTGCTACAGCCTTGGCTGTATCATTGTTGTGAATTACTTGTCGAAAGCTACTCAATCTTTAGGTCATTTGAATATGCATGCTAATTGTGATACATTATCCAACTTCACATATGATATCGATATTATGGTTCTACCTTAAATGACATTTATGCTAATTAAAAAGTCTTGTTTTTATGGATGTGACCAATTTATGCAGCATTTGTAGTCGAGTTTTAGTGAAGCTCTATTCTTTTGTTCTCTTTTTGGCTAGGGGCGATGTTCCATTGTTGGTTCAAGATGTTTGTATATATGGAACCATTTTTGTACCATATTTCAATTTATAAATATCATCCCATTAAGGATATTTTATTTCCATCTCCTGTTTTTAGTGAGAAATTGACAGGTCCATTGCTTGTTTAGGATGAACACTTCAAATTTGCAAGATGTTTTAATATCAAATGACGCTTTCATGTTTTTTTTTAATCTTGATGGCACAACGATGCCAATTTTTTTATTTCTATTGTGATGCCAATAACATTGAGTGATTCCTTTCCGTCTATGATTTTTTTTCATGCGCTGTAGTCCCTGGAAATTTGTTTCGAGAGATTATCTGTTACCCTAGTTATACAATTTTGTCTTGCAATGTACTGTAGTATTGGGATGGACTAACATATTCGATTCTGTCTCAACTCTTTTGGCAGGCTTAAGGTTTCCTTGGAGCTAATGCCAACGTGATTTATTTCTTGTTGGAAGTTTGGGTCTCACCTCTTTAACCTTGCTGTGCTGTTATGACCATTGCAGAGGTTGCATGATTATGGACGTTAAGCATTACTGGCTCAGTGGGCAACAGAATATTCGATTTATCTCCACCTTCCAGATCTGTTTGAAGGAACTTTTTACTAATGATCTTGTTATGATATTATTCTTGTTACTTGAGATTTTCCATGTGATTGTCACTTATATAATTGTTATATTTGTTTCATTCTCACCGTTATTTTTATGTTCTTCTCCCTCGATTTGGTAAGTGCTGGCAGTCCTCTTCATTTGGATGCTAGAAAGCCGCAAGCTCCATGGGTATCTGGTATAATATGTGAAATGTATGTTTGGCTTCTGATGAATCTGTTAAGATTTCCCATCTTACGTCTTTGCCTAAGTTGTTTGGCAGTTTACTCGTCACAGCTTGGCACAGGCAGACAGAGTTAGTTCTTGCTTATCAGGTATTGTTGAGATGGTGTGAACTGCTCACTGTGGAACTTACATTTTACAATTTGTTTCCTCGTTACATTTTCTACTGACAAACAGAACTTTTGGTAGTCAATGTATGTTAGGGTATGGAAGCATACCTGCATCGCCAGAAAGTCATCGGTGGAGAGCTTCTGAATGTGTTTTATGTTGCTAATGTTCGTCTTAACTCCTTAATGAATATTTGTTTGTAACTGAACTAGGACATGCCGGCGTGCAGATCAAGCTATTAGCCTGGAGACTATGCACAAGAGACATACTATTAAATGTTGTGCCCATATTATATGAAGGTTTAGAAATCAGTTAGCTGAGCTGAGAGAGTAGGTTCTAGATATATCAGGAGGAAAATAAGAGATTGCTAGTGAAATAACTTTTTAGTAAAGCATACAATGCAACATTAGCTATATTTTATTCCGTTGCAGATATATCAGCTGTCAGCCTCCATAGATTTGTAGGTTTCGTTGTCTGTTTGCTGCTTTGCATGTTTGCTCTTTCCAAAGAAAGATGTTTTTTGTTTTAATGTGCTGTAGAGGGATAATTAGATATCAAAGGATTCATGAAACACCTTTTTATATGTTACCTTTCTACCTTGCCTTTCTAATTTTTTTTTGTCAGGTGGGTAATTTGTTGTTAAATTAGTTATATGATGGCTTATCAGTGGCTAGATTTGTTGAAAAAGAAAGATAACAGTGCTAATAGGGATACTATTTCAATGGAGTTCCTTTTTTTGAGAGAGTTGAGCAATGCATAATTGCATATAGATTTTATTTATGCGTTGATGATAGCTACTTTGCAGCATTGGCACCACAACGGTGTTTGAATTGATATGCTCTTGTTTGGTGCATGAGCTGCCACAAATTTATTTGCATATCAGACTCTAGGTTATGGTGTGAGTTCGTTTGTTTTGAAACAGCAGACATATATAGTCTGTGGTTTGGTAGTAACTGAAACAATGCAATAATTGGGAATTCTGTTTAAATAGTAAACAATGCAGTAATTTACCTAGTGGGAACGAACCAAACAGGTATATAACTCATTTTTGCGTTATGTATATTAGTTTTTTAATCGAAATGTTTTAAAAAATTGATGCATGGCCTTCAGGTTTTTATTTTTAATTTTGAAGAAGGATATTCACTTGATTTGTTAATTTATTTGCATTGGTACATTAACCCATGTGGAATATTAGTCGGGGACCTCAAGGTGCCTTCAGGCTTCTACAGTGAAAATTCTTCATGGAAGACTACACAGATCTGGTGGCTTTTATAAATTTGGTGGTTATCTTGGGAATACTAGTCAGGCATAACACAAAGCTGGGGAACACAAACCTTTACCCCAATCCTCTGTTTAAACGATTGATGTGTACAGTTTGCTCTTTGGTTGGTTTGGTGAAGTGTGCCTCTGAGGTTTGGGGTCACTTCAAACAAACACTGGTTGAAGAAAGGTATGCTAGTGGGCTTGCGTTCCTCGTAGGTGAGGTAAACTGCCCGGTGATGTCAGAATAAGGTTTCCATGTACAGCAGTAACTTGCCAACTTCATCCTTGTCTTTAAGCCGCATGCACGTTCTCAATTCGTCGAAACTTGTAAGGGCTTGTAAGACAGCATTGAAAACCTTTGTCGATAGTATTGTCCATCACCAATGGAACCTTTAAAAGAACTCGTTCAATGCCGTAGGCAACCATTTTTCCTTCTTGCTAGCTTTTGTTCTCTGAATATACCTTGATTCCCATGTTCTCTAGGTTATATTGATTTTAGATATAGACTAATGAAATTAATGTCATGTCATGTTCCCTTTCTCCTAGGCAACTTATATACTAGTATGGTTATAGCAAGATATTTTAGAAACTAATTAAGAAAGAGAGAGAGAGAGAGAGAGACCGGGGGGGTGTGAGGGGGGCGGATGTAGGATTTTAAGATTAGCGGGGGATATGGGATACGAGGTAGAGGAAAATCTGGAGGAAGCCAAACGCTTGGTTGATTTAAAAAAGAAAAAAGTATATGACCCCCTTGTCTATAGAGATGCTGGCACCTAACTGTAGATTCGAAAACCCGGATACATGACCCTAGTGCATTCCAATGGCCTCTCTATCCCATCCCCTAAAACACTATTTATACACATGAATGGTGTTTTAGGAACGAGATAGAATGGCTGTTGGGGATGTTCTAAAGTTTGATACGAATAATTCTTGCAAACGGTTTTAAGGGTGACATTGTCAGGAGTATGGCTGCATGGTCTCACATGTCATACTACTACGTATTATTTTCTTCGTAATCTTCTCACACGTTGTCTGTGGTTGGCTTAGACGATAGATGCGTAGGCGCTCCGCTGGAAGGAAACAGCGCAAAGGATTGATTTTAAGAATTTTGGGCCGTCAGGGGTAGAGGAGAGGGAGAGGTGAGAGAGATGGATGGGTTCCGTGCTTAAAAAATAACTTTTAGAAAGTAGATCGCAATGTGTGTGAGTAAATGTGGCAAAATTGTCCAAGCAAACTGCCAGTGGTGGCAAAACCGCCCTGTTATATTCAAAAGTCAAAAGCGACAAACATTTTGATACATAGGGAGTAGCTTTAATAGCTAAAGCTAGCAAAAGCATGCACTTTATAGTGTGAATAGCTTAACTATGAGTTAATTGCTCGTCTTTCCCAAAGAAATAATGGGAAGACACCTTATTTGATGGGACAACTTAGAAAAGTTATGCGCCCTATATATTAGGATGGAGGGAGTAACTTTTAGAAAGTAGATTGCAATGTGTGTGAGCAAATGTGGCAAAATCGTCCAAGTGGGCTGCCAATGGTGGCAAAACCGCCCTATTTTAACCATAGGGGTACTATGGTCAAAACTGGATTGGAATAGATATGAATTATCCCTTGAGGTTTCTCGGCAGTAAGAAAAACCCTACACTATGAATAAGATAGAGACCCTATATAAAAGATGAGCAAGTGATTATAATAAAGTGTTGCCGCTTGACTCTCTTGCTACATCTGTGTGTCAATTGTTCTCCGTCATTTTTGAGATTGATTGTGTTATTGATGATCTCGTTTGACTACGACGAAATTATAACACTCAAAACCGTTTGTAGAGAGTTAGTCACACCATTTAACATACCTTAGGGGTCCAAATAGCCGGTCTTCGTGATTGGTGGTTAAAGTGTCCACAACACTATAGTTGAGGGGTTAAGTAGAATTTTTTATTAAGAAAATCCCTATGTACCCCGAGAGAAAAAAAACATCGAATGTAAATTTCTTTTAAAAAAACACTCCATCTAGATATCGATCTATCACTATTATCTTTAAAAAAACACTGGTAAATTGAATTAGTCAACATCGAAGAAGTCTCCATGCACAATCTATCCCTCTTTTATCTTTTCTAATAAGAAACACTAGTAAATTGAATGAGTCACCATTGAAGAAAAGTCTCGATGCATGATTGTGCCTGCTTGGTTGTAGAGGAGTCTATTTTCTCGTAACGTATACCCGCGTCAGGATTTTTTTTTAAACGTGATGTCGTGGGCTCTTATTTTCTAGTGTTTTGCATCGTATTATACACGTTTGAAAATGCATGTTGACCACCATTAGACATAAAGAATGTCAAAAACTCTATCGTTAAGATAAGTGACGATGCGATGGAAAACTTGATCCACTGTAGGGATGGCAATAGGGAATTCCCCGTCGGGGAATGGCTCTCCATCCCTGTCCCCGCGTGGGGAAAATTCCCCATTCCCGTCCCCGCTAACGCTCGCGGGGGACATTTTCTCCCCATCCCCGTCCCCGCTTAAATTGTAGCTAATATGTATGTATTTTGCTATTAATATAAAACGTTGTCATATATATTCTCATAGTTAATGAATCATCATATATGCATCAAAATGATCACATATATATATTGGATGATCACTTGACAAGGTCATTATTCATTTTTATCATTAACTATTACATGAAAACATCATAACATGAAAGATTAACAGCCCCGCGGGGAACGGGGACGAGGGATGCTTCCCTGTCCCTATCCCCGTTTACTCGACGGGGAAAGAATTCCCCATCCTCGTTTACCCGACGGGGAAAGAATTTTTTCCGTTTACATCCCCGTGGGGGAAAAAAGCTCCCCGTCCCCTAATAGGGGAATTCCCCACGGGAATCGGGGATCGAGGCCCATTGCCATCTCTAGTCCACTGATAAGTCTCGAAAGATCCTCCTATTATGTTCATTCTAGATATGATAGAAAACAAATAGAACGATTTTGTCGAAGTCCCTTCTACTATTTGTTTTGGAGGGTTTCCTTATAACTCATCCACCATTCTAAAATCTCGGAATGCTCTTGAAGCATAGGGTAGATGCAACCTTGCTAAAAACCCACTCTTTTGGACAAAAGGGCGCAAGTAGGTTGCCATTTAAAAATTGTTGTGGGCATAGCTTTGAAAGGTCGTTATGAGTCTATCCGTGCGCTGTTAGACGGTTCACCGCTTCAAGCCTCTCATGCGCCACAAGCCAACCGAAGAATTTGCATTTTCGAATGGTGTTTGCCCTCCCACTTGATTGGCCTAGGGTATGTTGATGGCTCCAAGCATATGTTTTTCATGGCTTCAAGCATATGTGCCGTGTACATAGCTGCATATGGTACAAATGATGATATCGGTATCGCTTGGCTACAAATGGACACCATGTCGGAAAGATAAACCTTATTCTTCCGGTTAGCTTTTTTTTAAAAAAAAAAATAACTTCGAAACTGTTATATTTTAAAAACTTACACAAAAACAAGTTCAGCTGAAAAAATGGGCTCCATGCCACACCAGAAAGCTCTCGACCAGACGAGACCCACGGACGGCGCCCTAGACTGATCTGGCGCAGAGATCGCTGCCTGCCCAGCCGATCCAGCCCAGCAGCTAGCGCCCCCACTTGGACCGACGGTCCGGCCAAGTTGCCAACGTCGCCGAAGAAGACGATCGAAGCCCCAAGGAAATTAAAAAGCGCGCAGTCTGAGCGCGTGTGGTCGTAGGGTCGTAGCAAAGACCAAGCCAAGGCGGCGAGGACGTGGTAGTTGGTACCCTCTTGACTAGGTCACTTCACACTCTTCAGTCGAGCTAACTAAAGCTTGGACTGAGCATGCGGTTTTCCACGGCGATTCTCTTCTCCGCAGCCGTATTGGCCGTGCGCCGGACGGCCGGCCGGAGACATCACACCAGTTTTTCTTGGCTGCTGCTCCATCTTTTTCAAAATATAAACCGTATTTTAATAGGAGAAGTCATCCTTTGTAAACTTGAAAAAAGTCTATATTTCACCCTAAACTATGTCCCTTTGTATAGATAATCCCCTGAACTACGAAACTAGTCTTTCCAGCTTCATAAAACTAGGAAAGGATGCAAATAACCCCTCTAAGGGTGGTTTTCCTATGTGGCGGATGAGGTGGAATTGTAGGCACTAAACAAAAATATAACATATTCTCTCTTATCCTCTCCCCTTCTTACTCCCTCTCTCCCCATCTCCATGGAAGCGCAGCCGAGGGTGCCGGCAACGAGGCCGGCGGAGGAGTCCGGCGAGGCGGCGACGTCGAAGATCTTGGCTTGAATTTGATGCCGCTGCCTGAGCTCCGCCGTGCTCCATCATTCCCCTGTCGCCGCCGGAGATCCATCGTGCTTCATCCCCCTGCTTCTTCTCTCCTCCCTGGTGCTTACTAGCCCTCGCTGTCGCCACGTCTCCTTGACCTTCCCCAAGCAAGGCCAATGGAGCACACCTCATCACTATCCGCCAAGCGTCTGCCGCTTCCCTTTTCATGCCGTCGGCGACCTAGTCCATGGAACGCCGCCGACCTCCAGCTGGGGTTGGACACGACAGCGTGCGACGGGACCCGCTGCCACCTCCAGCCTCCCCTGCCGCCGTCGCCTACAACTTGCGTCGCCCGCCACCTTGCCACGCGCTCGCCCGACCCTCGCCGCCAGTCAGAGGAGGGGAAAGGAAGAGAGAGAAAGATGGAGCAGAGAGACTTACAATGGGTCCACATTTTTTTTTTGTTTATTTGTGATTGAACTGCCACGTCAGTTGTCACGTGGGCAAAACCATATCTAAAACCTCTCCATGGGGTTATTTGCACCTTTTCTTTAGTTTTGCCGGCCAGAATATATGGTTTCGTAGTTTTGGTAGTTATACGGACAAAGGGTCATAGTTTAGTTTTAGGGTGTAATATAGACTTTTTTCTATAAAATTTGAGCAACAATTATTAAAATTATATGCATATACAGAAGAAATATATATAGTTTTGTATTTCAAGTTACTTTTGATACAATATTATTTATTAACAATTAACAATATATAATAAGACAAATTTAATGGTTAATGAATATTTTTTAATAAAAAATACGTTCTATAAAAAAAATGGAGAGGTTATATGCCTACCGGTTACGTTGGAATTGGTTCTTGTCGTGTTTTTTTTTACGCGCCACAGTACTAGTCAGGTGCGTACACGAGTCCTGATTGGAATGCACACATGACAGTACCAGACACGTTCTTCTTAACCGTTCCTGTTTACATAGAAATTTCTCTCAGAGCATGTACAACAGCTCATCTTAGCAGTTTTTTAGCAATGTCATGTTAGATAATTAATGATGTTAAGGAGAAAGAGTGTGCATAGATATTTGAGTCGTCTATTAAACAAGAGTCGACTCTACACGAGAATTAAAAAACTTTGTGTGTGGACAAATTACATATAAAAATGTGCAGCCATCTCTACCATTGTAATATATGTTATCTCTAATATTGCCTCTAGGTGACATGGCAATAGTTAGAGACAGCTGCTATCTCAACCATTGTAAATGCTCATATTGGTTTACAAATTAGGATAGTCACACACGACAATACATTGGTTTGCACTACAAGACATGCATCAATTCTATTTGTATGGCAGCTCCAGTTGTCTACCTTTCTTACCTAGCAGGATCCCATTTTACTGTAATTAAGCTATTTTTGTCGGTTTTTGCTGTGCAGCTCCTCTGAGTTTAATAATAAATTTAAGAGTAAATTGCATCACAAATACCTAAACTTGGCATGAGTAATTCTCTCTTAGTTATATGATCTTCAAAACTATGCATTACTATATATATATGAAGTTAGGTTTTTGTTTTATATAATGTCTACCGACTAGCTAGGGACGAAAGAGTATCTTCACCCGTGTTACAGAGTGTCGTTGTGCCCCTACATGTCGGTCCACAAGTAAGGGGCAGAATAACACTCTTACTTTACGGCATAACAACATGGTCGAGTTGTATATCCTTTAGAGAAATTTTACGATGCATATTAGTGAATAGGCCCTTTTGATCTAATTTTTGTGTGGAGGTTTTTCGAATGGACGGTCATATCTGAATTATACCTTAATATATTTGCCAATGTGTACCATTAATAAAATTGCTCTATCTTTATCCCTTAGCATACAAAATGAAAGAAGAGAAATGTCACGTACAAGATGAGTGGGTGATCGAGATCCTGAAAAGGATGTATCCATTATCAACGAGTGATCAGCTGGCGATGCAATATGCACCACAGTTGCACGTCGGCTGCCATATGCTCATAGCAGGCACGCGCCGGTTAGTCTTGGCGAGTGACGATTAGCTGGCGATCGATCCATGCACCAGCACGTCATGCCAGCCGAGTCATTATTCTTGGCGAGCAGATATAGCTAAGCTAGGGATATCACCGGCCGGCCGGCTCAAGCTGTGGCAGCCGCGCGCAACGCAACGCAACGCTACACCCAGCCGGCCGCCGGAGGCGGCCTGCAACCGGCAGCTAGACCGCGGTGGCGGCGTGGCGCCGCCCGAGGGCGGAGGGCATGCACACAGCATGTCGCCGTCGCCGGCGGCGAGAGGTAATTACGCAGCCACGCGCGCGCCAGCTGCTGCACGCTAGCTGCCTGGCTCGTTTGCCTCCTCCTCAAATCGCACGTCGCACAGGCACACACGCGCTAGCATTTACGAGGGAAAAGACCACGTATTGTGACTGCTCCGAAACTGAAATGACCCCGTGGCCGTGGTTCACAGGTCACAACAACCTTTTCGGCTTATCACCTTGCGGCTTGCGAGGTTGGTTGCTTGCAACTCTCAAACATTCATCAGGAATTTGCTTTCACGAGTATCAATGACATTTGGCCTCAAGATCCGCATGTCATCGACGTAAAGTGATAAGGGAAATATTGAATGTCATTTTTTTGCAATAGCAAATAATGAACCTTTTTTCTTTCCCGTGGTAGCTAGACGCATGTGTGCATCCAGGTAGAAGTTATATGCATATATATGTGTTAGTTGTTACAGAGTTCCATGCATGTGTTTTAAACGCGTACACACCTGTGGTCCGTGGTTTGTATGTGGTCTAAGATTTGTCAAGTCGACTATATCTTTTGATTTAGTTATGCAATACATTTTTGAAAAATAACACAGACAATAAACTTATGGAGAGCGACCTGAAGTACACTAATGTTAGAGAAGAAATTCGACGACGTACATCCAGGCGGGTATTGGACTATTGGTGAGGCTATGCGATGGGTGCTTGATAACTTCAAAAGTAATTTTGAGTACATTTTGGAAATTTAAAATTCGCTTGCGAAAATGGTCTGACTGCCTCCTAGACAACGGTCAGAGATGCAAATGCAATTTGTCCGATTTCCAGAGAGTTCTGCAACATGGCGTTCTAAGGGCCACACTCAGACCAGCTTGCTTTCCAAGCCGGTAAGCCGCTCACACCGGCCGAGACACTGCGTCTGATCGGCTTGGCAGCCATGCCAAACCAGCATCAATGGTAGTATGCGTCGATCGGCGTGGTTGATTTCTTTTCTCTCTTTGGCATTTAGTTTAATATTGATGGTTATACGATGCTGTGGGCTTTGTGACATTATTAGGTACTAGCTTTTTGTTAAGTTATAAAATACTCCTCTCATCATAAATAAGTGTTGTTTGACATTGACATGGTCCCCAAATCACGCCTTTTACCACTAATTACTATCACATTTCATTAATAGACCCACTAATATTACTATGTTGTCAAGTACTCTTTGAAAAGAATCTAAACATATAATTTTTAGGTAATCAAGCTAAATAGTTGAGAAGATATTCGTAGATAAAATTTTAAAACTTTAACTTGCATGTATTTCAAACGACCAATATTTGTGATATATGAGAGTACGTGCGCCATTAAATTGATTTATTATCTATTAATGTGGGGATGAGCAGAGTCAATCAATTGTTAGAGTATATGTATGGTATAAATCGAAGAATCTGGCTATTATGGTAGGATATAATATATTAGGATCAGCTAATTATAATCTCTCTGATATGATTCCATTGTTACCTCTAGGATTTCTTGTGATCCAAGCCACCATGTACCTATATAAATGCCCTCGAGACGCAATACAAACCATCCATTGTTTGTCATCCATGATCGCATATCCATCCACTTACATGGTAATAGAGCGGTGTTGTTCTTGAGCCATTGCCCACAAAACTTCTGCTGCTTACTGTTTCGAGACGATCTCATCTCCATGATCTCCTCCGGGGGCCACACAACCCATAGTTACAGTCACCAATCATTAGATCAATTCCAATTAGAGTATTTATAGGTCATCTTCAAATCGGTTCTTTCTCTATGATCGCAAGATCAATTTTTCGATCATAGATCGGTTTGAGTCGCACACTTGCGCTATTAATCTGTTGATGGCTCTTTGGCTCCAGACTTCACCCACTCAACGATGACCCCTTTAACGCCTCCTCTCTCCTCTGTTGTGATTATGCTAGTTGATGTTGCACTTGGAGCGCTGTCATGCTGGCCTTGTTGTTGCGCCTGACGTCGTGTGCAACAGGGTGCCGCTACACCGGACATCGCCATGCGGACGGACGTTGCTATGCCGGACATTACCATGCAGCAGGCCACATTGGCCCCGCCACGCAGCTGGCAGCTGTTGCGCTGGACGCTGTCGTTCACCCAACCACCGCCCTTGTCGCTAGGCCCATCATCCACGTGCATGAGTGGCCACAGTACCAAAAACCTAGCCATTGTTGTTTCGCTTTCCTATGCAATAGTGTCGGTATCTGTGGCCGCACCATCTACTTCACCATCGAGATCATGTCTTCTTCTCCCACATCAAGCATAATTGTCACCTTTCCTTCTTGTGTACTTCGAATGTCGTCTGGGCAACCCGGACAGTGAATTTGTGGGAGGGTTGCCCCTCCCGAGGCAAGGATTTTATGGCCTTGAGGAGGAACAACCTTACGAGGAAGTGCTATCTAGAATGAAACGGGACTCTCCCAACAGTTTCGGCATGGAGGATTTCCACCACCGTGTCCAAATTGGCTGCGATAGTGACTTCCTTCTCCCCTGGTACTCCGGTTAGGGATTGTTTCTTTGTTTGGCCCTTAATTTGGCCTTTCCTTCAGTTGCCATTCCCCTGATTTTGGTGTCACCTCAGTGGAAGGAATATGTCACACCTGTGTCTCATGTGTTAGCTCTGCCTGCTGCGCTTGCGCTTGGCAACCGGTGCTGATGACTTCACAGGCGAGGATCTTCATGCATAGAATCATAGTGAACAGCAGCATTGAAAGCATTAAGCATACCTCTGCCTTGGATGGAATCATATTGGTGAGGTATGTCAACAACGTCAAAGGTGATGTTGCGGGTTGTAGCGACCGAACTGCACTAGCAGAGTTAGCTTCTCTTTTGCTCGCATCAAGGTTCCTCCGCCGTATTGCCTCATAGAAGATGATGCCCGTAGAGCTTCCCTCGTTCAATAGAACTCTTATGACGTCGAACCTCGTGATGCATGTGATGATCACCATGAGTATTGTGTGGGGGGGGGAGTATACCCCTTCCATGTCTTCAGTATCGAAGACTATTAGCATTGGCATCGGAGGGGGAGCGATGGGAATTGTAGCCACATGGTTTACCTGGTCGAGTGCCTAGAGATGGTGTTGATGACTCTCTGGGGCTGGTCCTGCCTTGTGAGCTCAATCTACATGGTCTCCACCGCGCCTTGCTCTTTGTTTGTACCACGGGCCTCTACCCCGGTCTCCTATGGTGTCCTTTCGAGGGTCCTGGCGCACCTCCCGGAGCATGGCCAGGGTGCGGCGTTCAATTGAACTTGAGTTACAACGGGCCACATGTTCTGTGTTATATACATCTCAATGTTGTGTCCATACAAGGAATCTTGAGGTCGAGGTGGTACTTTCTACGCCTATTTCTCTATTTTCCCTTTGTTGGGAAAGCAAAGGAGAGACCTACTGGCCTTCACATCCCGCTTGCCTTCCTTTTGCAGCCTTCGCAGTACGAACAAACCAACAGTTTTCTTTAATGGACTCTAATTTAGTTCCTGGCTGCCTGTAGCATCCCGCTTTTGCTGGTAGCTGCAACGATGGTTAGCTTTTATCAGGCGCGAAGCATCTTTGAATCCCGAGCCTATATTCAACTGTTGGCCTTGTGTGGGAATTCCAAATCTCCTACTCAAGGCAATGAATGGTGTGCGGGCCCCAGGAAGGACCCCGCACGGTGTACCAATTCAGAGTTGGATCCTGGGAGAGCGGTGGTCTGGGAATGACCCCATGCGGAGCTTCATCCCAGAGTTGACTCTAAGGTGGGCGGGAGTCTAGGAAGTACCCCACGCAGATCTTCAACCTAGAGTTGGATCCAAGGTGCATGGGAGTACAAAGAGGACTCTGCGCGGAGCTTCGACCTGGAGCCGGCTCCAGGGCTCCGGGGCATGCGAGACTCTAGGACAATCTTGTGTTTAGTCTTGTCACTTGGGTGCAGGGCCCCCTAAAGCACCGAGCAGTCACTGTCATGTTGCGCCCCCCGTTAGCATCATGCACCGTTACCACCATCATTGAGTTGCCCCCTATCAGTGCTTTCCATCTTGTACACCACAACTAGGTTGCAAGAGTCGCATCTATTTTATTTGCATGCTCACATGCATTTTTCCCTCCCCTTTTCATCTACTCCGACCAATCACCGCTGTGATACACATCTCTCTTCCGTTGTTGACCATTGTCGTCGTTGCGGAGTGGTGTGTCCTTTCATCCCTGTTGCATGTTTGATGTTGGCACAATCAAATAGCGATGTGCCTACGATGGCCTCGATTGCATCAACCTCAGCATCGTCGTCCTCATCCTTGATGAATTCTCGATCGCATCACCGTCCTTTTTGCGCATCTTTGCAACCACAACTCCCAGTGTGGCTTCCTCAGCATTGGCTACCCTGACTCGACTCCCTCCACGGCGATGACTATGGCACCTTGCTCACAGCTAACCATCGGCACAAAAGGGTTATTATCAATTTGAGCAAACTCGTCAGTTTCTTCTATAGTATAACCGTGCACAATGATCTTACTTCGATTACGGGGCATATTGGCTTTCTCCGGTCGATTTTCTCTCTAGTTTTGTGTGCATGGTGCTCTTGCCACATTTAGGGGATGTTAGATTATATCATCGTATGATTTGGAAAGATTCGTCTACTATGGTTGGGGTTGAATTTCTTAGGATCGGTGGATTATAATCTCTCCAATATGATTCCATCTTTACCTATAAGATTTCTTGTGTTGCATGTCATCACTTGTACCTATATAAATGCCTTAGATGCTCAATACAAATCATCCATTGTGTGTCATCCATCGTCGGCAGAGGCAGAGCCACCACCGGGGCACTGTGGGACTTCAACCAATTGGTGGGTAGCAAGAAAATGTAGTATAATGTATTATGCGTAGAATGGTACGTAGTTCATGACCTAAAAGGTATTATAATGCATGATTTGTCCAATTATGAGTATAATAGGTCCAATAGAACAGTTATAGGTCCATATTCCACGGTGCCCACGAGTCTAATTGTGAGTCTAAGAACTCATCTCGGGTCGCTAGGGTGACAGGCACTACCGGCACGCCATTAGTGTCTCAGTGCTAGATGTTCCTTCTTTAGTCCACTCTTTTAGATTTTCTGACTCCGCCACTGATCGTAGCATACAGCATACTCATCCTCTTACACTGATATCTACGATCCATAGGATAAGGTGATGAACAAGATGATCGAATTGGTCCTAGCAGAGCAAATGACCAAGCCAGGCCTGCCCTACTCGCTTGCCACGAACGAAAGTTCCAACCCTAATCAAAGTGCTCACAATGTCAATAGTCACTAATGGTACCACAACAAAGAGTAAGGGAACATACCACGAGGGTTCAAATAAAGGAGGGTGAGAAGGCATGCAGTCTCTCTGCATGCTCACACCAAGCAGCACGATGCACACGACATGCTTAATTTCAATGCCATGCATGCATAGGAGGATGATTTTTGGTTCAGAATTCAGCGTGTCACCGTGGATTTCACTAGGAAATTCACTTCTGCCTTGCTCTCGACGTCCTCGTGGAGTCATGGTCTAGGAGCACGTACAGTACACATTATAAACCGCAAGTTGTGGTGGTATTATCTGACCCCGAGCTTTCCTTCATCACTATCCGCATTTTGTGTCCAGCTAGTCCATATTGATTGGGACTGAAAGTTATACGAATCTGCTCTGAGTCTGTGACCAAGGCACCAAAGTTTATTTTTCTTTAGAAAAGAGAGAGCGAAAGAAATAAACAAGAATCATCAGCAGACAGCAGAGTCCAAAAGCAGAGTGAGTCGTCGCAGGGAGCCACCAATCGATTGGGAGGGATCGACGCAACCATGCAATTGCCACGATATTCTGCTCTGACCGGGGGCCAAAAGGGAGAAGAATTCCAAGCTGCGGCAAGCAGCATCGGCATCAGCAGCAGTATGTATGGTTAGTACTCCCTGGTCCCTCGGTTCACGAAAACAAGTCGCTGTTGATTTTTACAAACACACGTTTGATCATTCGTCTTAATAAAAAAATTATTATAGATATTTAAAAATATAAGTCATATTTAAAATATATTTAATAATAAATCAAATCAGTACAAAATAAATGATATTTATATATTTTTAATAAGAGAAATAGTCAAACATATGTTTAAAAGTAACAATGATTTCTTTTCGCGAATGGAGTACTGGCTGGTCCGGTTCAACGGAGCATGTGATCAGGTGGTGTCGCCGTCGCCCTAATCCTTTCTATTATTTTCTGAGGAAGCCGCCTCACGGACCCTGATGCTGCGTTGGTCCAGTCCACTCCGCACTGCTCTCCAGCACCCAGCAGCATGCCCTCTCTGACGGCTGACCGGTCTAGCTAGCTTCCTGACCACCGCAAATTAGGATGGCTTGACCGCACCACCGTCTGTAGGATAGTAAATTAATATGCTGCGACGGATCACATGATGAATAATTTGTGTTAAGGCTCGTGTATTTATTTTATACATGTGCATGATGGTAATTAGATCTGCTTATTGATAGTCCGGTCTAACGGATCCAACCTAACTCGAAAAAACCCGTCCCGACCAGTGCCCCTATGCCCGGATGGCTGGTGGGGCGAACCTCCACGTGGGAGTATTCAAGGCCTTCACACCCTATGGAGCCAAGTTCGGAGTGAAGCCCTACGCGGAAGCCCGGGGAGGGAACTTGCCCAAACTTTCCCATCCAAAGCGATGTCAAAAGGAAGGTGTGGAGTCCAAAGATGATTTGTCCCAACAAAAGCTGAATCCAATTGCAGGAAGAGGTAAAAATGATTGCACAGAGAGGCTTAGGCGCCAAAAAGAGCGACTGCAAAGGTTGTTGCACCGACGGTCCCACTCGAGAGTCAAAGCAAGGAGGAAATGGGAAGATCACCACAACAATGACGACCAACTTTATTATGATTCTTGGCCAAGGTCATGGAAGGAATTGTATTCAAATGACCCATTTGCTTTGAAGATTTTGGGTACCTTTTGATGTTGGCCATAGCCAAACAACAAATTTATGAGTGGGGCTACTCCGCGAAGGGGATCTGATGAGCCTGTGGAGCAGCTCAAGCGAAATGGGATCTGATGAGCCGCAACCCTTCTGATCCGTTGTTGCCTCGTCTTCAGGAGGCGAAACTTTCTCCATGCCGCCACCCTTCTGATATGTCATTGCCTCACCTTCGGGAGGCGAAGCTTCCACTGAGCCACCACCCTTCTGATCCGTCGTTGCCTCGCCTTTTGGAGGCGAGGCTCCGTCTTTACCCTGGTTCGCCTACTCTGAGTTCGTAGGAGTTGGGTGTTTCCTCGCTACAACACTTTCAAGGGCAAAGAAGGGAGGTGCTCAGAGCTATATAATGGGATATTATAGACTCATTGTAACCTAAGCTCAACAGAAACAAAAAATCCACCACATTTCATCTCATCGTTTTTCCTAGTTTGTGTTTATCCGTTGTGAGTAGGGATGAAAATGGTGCAAATATTGTAATTTTGACCAATTAAATCGTTAGGATAGCGATTTGGTTAATTTCATGGATATCCACTATTTTTTTCGATATGGATACAGATACAGAGAGTGATGGATAATATTCAATATCTGAAAAATATGGACAGTATGCGACAATTACTATATGACTCAAAGGCAGGCGACACAACTCGACACCGAATAACACTCAACTAAATATATTATGTAGATGATTTTTCACGTATGCATTTTTACACGTTATCCGAATATTATGCATTCCTAACTATGGCCTTGTTCATTTTAGCATTGAATAAAGTTGAGTTTTACTGTAGCAAAAGTTAAAAGTTCTTGAAAAATGGTAAAAAAGACTGAAAAATAGTTAAAAATAATTCAAGATGTTTGATAAGAACTCTAAAGGTCTTGTAAAAATGGGTACAAAATATTATAATATATAGTCTATATAAAAAAGATAAATTTTGCTATAGTAAAACTCATCTTAGCTTTACCCTCAAAAGAACAAGGCCTATATCTTATAATATCGATCTCCTTTGATTCATATCTATATTTAACACAATTTGTATTTGTATACACGTTCGACACTATCTATATTTGTATCTATATTAAAAAACATATTTTTGTATTTGCATCTGATACTATTTGAATGTAAATGATCCGATCATACCCCTAGTTGTGATCACCTCCGATGTCTAAAGGTGCAACTAAGATCTGCTATCTAGGGTGTCCCTGTTGGTTGTTGTAAACCCTAGGGATAATGGGTCGGAAGGCCGATCTCAATTAGAGTTTTTCTAGTGTCCTATGTGCAAAACCAAATATTAGGTTGGCTATCTAATAAAGAGAAATCCTTGTATGATATGAGAGAAAAGTAATAAAGCACATGTGCCTGGCTTTTTCTCTCTACATCTGTGTTCTATGTTCATTGTGATTGTATTTGCCTGCGTACAACTACCAATTTACAACACGTTATTAGCATGAACACTCTTAGGTTTGTGATAACGGTATGTCAATTCCGCAAACAGATCTACTATTTTGCATGCATAGTTCTACTAGATCTGTTCATGGTTGATTTCTGCCAGCCCTGATGGTGGCAAAGACTACGGCGCACGGCCAATCTAGCCCATACGCGTGGCGGCGGCGCCTGCCCGCGACGGTGACAACATCCACCCGCCTGCTCACCCATGCTATGGCGCTCACCCGCCCACGCGCCCATATGGCAGCGGCAATGCCCACGCGCCCGCGAGGCAACCGAGTCCGCCCGTCTTCACGTATGTAACCACCAGTGATATGTCTTTCTAAATCTAATGTGAATCCAAACTTGTATATGTGATTTTGTGAATGTGAAAACTTTGTATTTATGATTTTTGAACGTGAGAGGTTTGTATATGTGAGCATGGATGAGTAAAATATGTCTTTTTATTTTTAATTACATGATGACTTATGTATATTGTTGATGTCTTATCTACGGTGTTGTTCCTAGCTAACTCATTTTGCTAATGCCTTATATAATGTGTGATTTTAGCTCCATAGACAATCAATCACCTCCACAACATCCTGGCATGGATTTGTACACTTCGAATGATCGAATAATTGTCAGATTGTGGGAGCGAAGGGATATCCCTGCAGTGTCATGGTTTCCTCGGGAGTTGCGGTCACATGCATCGGCGGCGTCGTGCCGCCACCGCTGTCACCGCCTACCGAATCAGTGGGTTCATCAATGACGCCATCTCTCCCTCCTCTTCCATCTTCTCCTTGCTAGCACTGGGATCTACCTCCTCAAGGCTTTTCTGTGCAAGGTGGTATAAGGCAATGATCCCAACTAGATGGCAGCGAGAGCGCTACTAGGATCTACCACCACCTGGATCTCCAGACATGGTATTCATCTCATCAGACGTGGTACAGACTTATCATTGGTAATTGGGGTCACGAACCACTAGTGATAAAAAGTTGTCTGAGTAAAGAATTGCTAATGATTTGCTTGTTATCACTGATGGTTGTGTCAGAGAACCGCTAGTCCGCTAGTGACAATTATTATCATCGGTGGTTATGGAACTGTCAGTGATAGTTCTAGATTATTGTTGTCACTTAATCACTAGCTCCTCAAAAATTGATGGTGATAGCAGTCCTGAAACGTCAGAACGTAGTTTTTTTGAAGTAGTGGTAATTGTCTGTTTCTAATTTTCAGAACCTGGCTAAGATGATATTGCGCAAAACTATTCTAGAAGGAAAGAGGGAATCTAATCCAAGATATAAAAGAAATAACTAGAAACCCCTTTTCTAGCATGGTTAAAAATTCAAAAAAAAAGAACCCAGTTAGTGGCTTGATCATCTATCAAGTGAAAGAAACTAGCAAATAGATCGTCCTTAATCTTGTCTTTAAAGATTGATGTCGCATAGAAGAAAGCATTCACGTTGAGCCTTTGATGCTCAGAAGAGCCAGTTGGATCTTTTAAGAACTTAGCAACACCAAAACTCTATTAAAAAATAATAACCTTGAATAAATTTTAAATTTGGGGTCTTAGATGTTTACAATTGTCTCAACACTTAAATAGTATTATAAAATCATCCTCCAACCAGAAAGAGTGCTGCGCGACACCGCGTTACGTGGGATTATCATTTTTTTTTTTTACATTGCCAGCCACAAAATTAAGCAGCTTGTTTATAATAAAAGGACTAATATTTTCCAGCATGTCACTGTAATTTTCTGGTCTGCGTTTACTCTTCTTGGTGGGGCAACTAAAATGACATTAGGATAAAATAAAACATTCCTCCGAACCGAAATTCTTTAAACAATACTTTTTTTATAAAATACTTACTATTTTGGGTTATCTAGCTAAGCAGCACTTTCAACTATATTAGATAGGGTAATTAGACCGATTTGTGCAGACAGTCGTTAATCGGTAAAAAACAATGTCACGGGCTATATAAATAGCATTATTTTGCTATTATGTTTGCATGATTGCTTAGCCCTTACTTATAGTCTTGTTAACTAGAGCAGGGGGATACAAGCATGTGACCAAGAGTCAGTGCCACATTGAACCAAACTCATTGTCCTAGTTGGCGTTGTGTCATTTTCAAATTTCAACTCTCTAATTGACAAGACGAATACACGATAAAGGTCGCTTGTGCGTACCATGTTTGCTCTATTAATCCTCGTCTTATCAAATCTTACGTTTGATCAGTGTTCTAAGAATCCCGATAAACCTTAAATCAATCTCTAATGGTAGTCCACCAACTAGCACTGATCACGGATTAATTCCGTTCAATTCTTATAAGTTCCAATTAATTTATCAACACGTTCAAAGTGGCTGAGCTGAATGAATAAGCTAGTTGTGTGGGGACTTAATGGATAAATTGGCTGAATAAGCTTAAACTACTTTAAACATGTTGTATGAGTAATGAGTTATTCCTGTCTAATCGCTAATCTTCAGCTTATTGATCAATTAGCGATTAGCGATTTTCTAAACCTTGTGTTTGATAAATAGTTGAATCATTAAGCAAATATTCAGCTTAACTTTTTAGAAGAAAAAGGTCTATTTTATCTCTAAACAATCATCTGCATAACCCCTAAACTATCAAATTAGATATTCCAACCCACTAAAGTTTGAAAATAGGCATAAATAACACTACACGCAGTGGTTTTGGAGGGGGGTTTTGTCACCATAACGTGTCACGTGGAGGTTCAGTCAGCAAATACACTACACATACAAACATGCATATAGAATTACGGGGCCCACATGTCTTCTTGCTTGAATCTATTTTTTCTCATTAATTTTGCACCTTCTCGCTTTGATTCATTGTCCTCATCTGCAGTCAGCCAGCCCTAGGGAGCCGATGAGGTCGGGGTGGGGGCACGACAAAATCGATGAGATGTGGAAGGGGAGTTGACAATGTACAAGGCAACAATCAAAGTTGAGGTGATGGCCTAGCGTAGCTAGGACGACGGCTCACGACAACTATAGTGAGGGTAGTGGTGGCCTTGAGCAACACCCGCAGCAAGGGAAGCAGTGTCCTAGTGCGCTTTACCCCTTGCCGTGCACTGGCTCACCCCTGATGCGCCACCACAAACGCCGCCTCGGCTCTCATCTTTTGCCTCCATGGGTGTTTCCACGTGCCGCCACAAGCCCACCTTGCCTGTCACCTCATGCCGCCATGGGGTCACCATGCCCTTACCATGCACTGCCACAAAACGTCGCCTCCTCCCTCACTTTGCGTCGCCACACCCTGCAACCCCACCACGGACGCCGTCTTGTTCATTACTTTATGTCGTCACAGACACCGTCATGGATATTGCCACGCCCCTGTTGCGCGCTGCCACAAACGCCGCTTGCCTCTCACCTTATGCCACTGTAAGATCAAGCCTCCCATGGGCTAAATGATTTTGGTAATTAATGGCAACTGAACTATAGAGCTGGATCACGCCAAGATCAAGGACATTTGTTTCCTAGTTCCTTTTGATTTCTTGTATGTGTGTAGCCTAGGGCCAAAATGCCTGCCGATCGTCGTATCTCTGGCTGCAGAGTCCCACAGAGCACATCTCCGGTCTCTTATCCTCATTCGTCTTCGAGAGAGTTCGGGATAGGTTCAGGGGACTCTAGGGGGTAGCCAGCTGTCCGAAGTTTCGTAACCGCTAAGTTTCAAAGCCAAATATTTCTTGTGGGCACGAAACTTCCCGCCTAGATTTCCTACAGCCACCATGGATGTCACCACGCCCTTGTTGCCTGTTGCCACGAACACCGCCTCATTCCTTATTTCGCGCTACCACTTTCCTACCCTGCGTTGCCTCGCCCCTAGTGGGAGATTGGATGACAGCTGGACCCTACCTTTCATTGTAATTGATTTTTGTGACTGAATCATCACGTGACACGCCACGGTGGTAAAATCACCCCTCAAACAACAAAAGGGTGTTATTTTCTGTTGTTTTTGAGTTTCATAGGTAAGAATACATGGTTTTATAGCGTAGGGGCTATATAGATGAAGTACAGTAGTTCACAGCGGCAAAGCTTCCATTATGGCAAGATATGACGTGTGCCATATCTTATCAGCCCGCGTAACTAGTCAGCTGATGTGCTATGATGTATTTCATGGTCATTGGCTACCGTAAGTGGACGTGGGAAGTGGGAAGAGATCAATTAAACAGCTAATCAAGCCCAAAAGGCGGTGACAGTCCACGGAACAGGAGTGGATCGTTGAGCCGAGCAAAAGCTAAACATTTTCTATTTATACTGGAGTATATGAATTACTTTAATATCTTACAATAATTTTGTCCTCTTTAATTTGTCGTTTAGTTTAATTTGTTTGGTTGAGAAAAAAGTTAAAGCCCTTTAAAAACAAACATGAAAAGGTAAAAATTGTTAAAATTATTTTTAAAATCCTTGAAAAAACCACGAAGTTTCAAAACACGTACAAAATGTTTTATCAAATGGTTAGTAAAAAATAATAAATTTCGGCTCAACCAAATTAAACCGAACATAAACGCGAATCAAATAGGACCTTTATCGATCATCAAGCGTGGAAAGGCTTGTTGGGTATTTATGATTTACACTCAAAATTGCTATGTTTTTTTTAACAGTTTGGCGTCTTAAAAAAAAGGAAAAAAACCTAGCTTAGCACAACATAGATGATGCCACTTTTTTAAATATTCGCTTAATTTGATTGCCTAGAATATTTGTTTGCTAGCATCAATTTAATTCAAATGGTAAAAACCTAAAAAAAGTTAGCTTCCTCCCACTAGACCCAACTCCTCCTTAACAGCCCACATGACGAATGGCTAGAAATTCTAGTCATCATCGCTGGGATCGGCGGTAAGTAGACAACGTATTGGTGGGAGAAGCGGTGACGACTGGCGGCGATGGTGAGGATGCGTCAGAGAATGTTGCGTGTGGGTGCCGCCGTGGTTGACGACCAGTGCGACGACGTTGAGCGCAAGCAAGTGAAGTGACAGAGGAGTACGTGCGTGAGATCTTTGAGAGACGGGTCGGTCTCACGCGTTCCGTAGGTGTGGCGGCAGATAGGCGAGGCAGGGCGCAGGTGTGGCGGCGGAGGAGGCGCTCAGGCTTTGAGGGCGTGGCACGGCGGAGCGCAGGTGCAGCGGCGGCGCGAGGCGAGGTAATCAAGCTTTGGGGGTGTGGCGAGGCGGAGCGTGGGTGTGGCGACGGCGGCGGTCGGCCAACGTGAGTGAGGTGTAGGAGCGACGGCGGGTCACGCGCCGTGGTGGCGAGGAGGGACGGCGGGGCGAGGCGCATGTCATGACCGGTGTTTTTTTAGGACGGATGATACGCGTGTTAATTTGAGTCTAGACGGGTGATTGGAGTTTAGGTGGAGTGGCAAAGATGGGTGATTTAAACGAAGTTTAATTGATTCAACTCGCAATTATGACTGTTGGATGAAGGGAATGGATGGATGAGATCTGTAGTTGGATCTAGGCCAGACTTAATCCCAAACTTCTTCATTACAGAGTAGTTTAGATACTATGTGGTTTTTTAAGCTTTACCACACTATAAATTTATTTCGTCCTACACCACGATACTTCACGTTTTATTTTTTAAAAAAGAAGAGTATACGTAGGATCGAGATATCCACTATATTGTTTCCTGTTTTGACCATCTTAGTTTTTTTAGTAAGACCATCTTAGTTTTTAGTCGTTGCAGGTTTCTACGCAGTAGAATGCCGCAATAACCAAATCAAACATTTCTAGAAACTCTTGAAAACAGTTATCCAGATTCTTGAAAGCGCGCATGACAGAAAACAAAGCAGAGGAAAACTTGGTGGCCAAAATTTATTTGGTCGGGTGACCATCGCCTTTACAAAAAAAGTTCTCCCTGATCAGATTTTAACAGAAAGTACAGTGGGAGGCGGGTGTCTAGAAGTTTCTCGAATAAACCCCAGTCACATGCAAGCCTTGGTCGCGACTTTACTCATCAAAAGCATCGGAACAATTACCAATCTAGCGGAAGAAGGTGCTCCCTATAATCTGGTTGATCGCCTCGAAATACAACTCTGATAGTGCTTTACTTTAATTTTATGTCTAAAACTAATGCTTCCTCCGATTTCTATGTAACACGTATTTTAAATTGGCACATGTATTGTTGTGAATTCCAAAATTCAAAGAAAACGACCATTGTACTTATGTTGTAAATGACTTGAAAATATGGGAAAGAAAATAATGTGAAAGGATTGTTCATAAATCATAAATGCTTGAGAGAAAATTACGTAATAAATAAGAACAGAAAAAAAAATTCAAAAAATTCGTATACACACCTTATGTTTATAAATGGGGTTATTCACATTATGTCTTAAAAAACAGAGGAAGTATATTGCTTTATTACCCGCCCATTACCCATATTTGATGGATTCCATCTGTTTTCATTTCTCACCACTAGTGGCAATATACTCTGCTTTTTATTAGGTTTTGTATTAATTTATGGCCTTTTTTTGAAAATTTAGGCTAGCAGAGTAAATTTTTATTGAAAATTAGGAGAAAAGAATTAGGAATAAAAAGACACTCGGAAAAGAAAAAACAACCCGATGCAGACACATCCATCACAACGCTGACAACATTGTTGAAAAAAACCGACTACCTCACCGACATGGCAAGGCTCAACCTACAACAAACAACCTACAACCACTGGCTAACATTGACATTGCTATCCATACAACACCACCTACAATCACCGGCGATCTCCAAACACAACGGTGCACCATCACCCAGCAACATCGAAGTGACTTCCCAAAAAAGGCAGTCTACATGGCGACCTTCCTTCAGCGTGAAACAGACCACGACGACGGCTCCAACAAGTTAACGACAGTGAGACACCACCGCCATCGCGAAACCATACAACCTGATTTTTCACCCAAAACACATGGAATGTCATCCAAAGGGTGCCTCCAAGAGAACAACGCCAAACAAATTCGCCACCACTAGCCAAAGATGGCATGGCTTTCTCCCGAAGCACCTTCTCCAGTTCTCCCTAACACCAAACCGAAGGAAGGCCACAAAATAGTGATAGCGTGAAGACCTAAGCCGTCGCCGCAGCAACAACATGATGCATCAGCCACCGCACGTGTGGCCCTATGCCCCCTAGTTCCACGACGGAGGTGGAGGAGGAACCCAATGTATAGGAGACGAACAATGGAAGAACGACAATACAGACAACAGACATCCGGTGAGCTAAGGGGCAGGGTCGATGCTGTTGTGGAGCTAGCTACTAGTCATAGGGGAAAAGGGAGAAAGGCTAAAACGTTAGTTGAAAAAAAAATATTTTCGATATTATTTAGAAAACATAGACAAATTAAGTATCATCTTATTTTGTGACAGCCAATTCAATGTTATGTGAATAATTTCCCCGTTTAGCCGTGTGTATTTGTACCAAAACAATGACTTGGTTGGTTACTAGGCTCAGTCCGAGATGTTCCACGCGATAGGAAAGAAATCAAATAAGCATAGGAACAGCGATGGATCCGGTGCCGCCTAAACCAAAATGATGGATGGTTCAAGTGGGCCAGAGCCACTAGGAGAGCAATTAAGGAGAAGGAAAGCGACGAGGTCGACATGCCACCCCCACTGGATTAATCAACTGCTGCTAATTAATCACGACCCCTCGCTAATCAATCGCTACCCTCCAAACCCCACCCACCGTGACCTCGCCCGCTGCCGCCGGTCGACGAGACCACCGCGAAGTATCCCGTCCCCCTATAAATACCCCTCGCCGCTGCCACCCGCCGTTCACCAACCACCACCACCTCGCCTCTCGCCGCCTCGACCTCTCTCTTCTCTCTCTCTCTCGCCCTCGGTTCGTCGGAGATGGTGGCGCCGATCGCGGTGGCGTCGGCGGGGCTGGGGATGCTGGCGGGGGTGGCGATGGCGAACCGGAGCATGGAGCGGGGCGGCCCGGGGGCGGGGAGGCCCGCGGCGGCGCTGCGGTGGGGCGCGGACCGGCCGCCACGGTGCGCGACGTGCGGCGGGACTGGGAGGGTGGAGTGCCTCTGCTCGCGGTGGTCGGACGGGGACGGGTCCGGGTGCCGGACCTGCGCCGGCACGCGGCGGATGCCCTGCCGGAGCTGCGGCGGCTCCGGGAACGGCCGCCGCGCGCCCATCCGCATCGCCCCCGCCGCCTCGCAGCCCCGGCCGCGGACGGCCGCGCGGTGACACGCCCAGCCTCCCCCTCGGCCTTGGAGCAGACGATCCCTCGACCCTCGGACTCGGAGGAGTTCCACTTCGATTTCCCCCCATGGCTCGCTCCTTCTTCTGGTTGGGGATAGAGAGATGTAATCATGTAATATAGACTAGATTAGTGGATTTGATTACAGCGAGATAGCGAACTTGATTTCAGCCACTTGGTGATGCTAGCTGCTGATTGAATTTTGCCTTCGTTCTTCCAATCGGTCTCTCGTCACGCCAAAGATCTTGGCTTGACTTGGAGGTGGTTGCGAAAATTCCTGGCCACGTCCAGATTCGCTCGGACATGCGAGCGAAACAAATCGAAGCATCTGCTGTGAATGGAATGAATTAGTTGTTGCAGTGATGAGCTCCTCAGGCAGAGTGTGAAGCTTTGCTGGAATCTTGAAATTCAGCAAGTGGAGAACATCTTTCTCCAGCTCCAGTGGGAAGCCAACTCCACTGGTGGGTGGTGGACACAAAGAATCTTACTTATTACCTTCCTTCATAGAAAGGTGATGTTTAAATATCTTCAGAGAAAATGAAGATCTCATGGGTGGTTCGTATTTTAGTCCGAAACATGGATCAGCACAAACGACTACTCGAGGATGAAATCTTTTTTTAAAAAAAGAAAAAATCCTTTTTGTTGGTTCATTTGTTCTGAACTGCTCTCAGCTGCTTATGTTCAATCGAATCCGTTCTGAACTTCTGAATCCTCTTGCATAGAATTTGATGCTGTGAGCATGATTGGCATCGGGGATCATTGAATCACGTAGTGCTGGCTGTGAAAGTATTTTGTGATGATGGCATGTACTGACATCAGGTCTAGTAATTCTAATTTCTTTGTATGTTCTTCCATGAGAAAAATCACTTGGAAGTTGTACTGAAGATGATATTTATATTCTGAAGAGAAAATTACAGTTAGACCCCTTGAAATTAAAGCGTTGTCTCACTTAGTCCTTTTTTTTGGTCTCTCGAACTTGCATCTATTTGCACAATTGCACTCCAATCCCAACATAGGGTTGTTGCTAAACGCTGAGTTGGCTTCCTACATATCTATTAAATGCTGACATGGAGACCACCTCACTGGTAAATGCTGACATGGAGACCACCTCACTGGTAAATGCTGACTTGTTCTCCAGGTCATCGTCTCTCCCGTAAATACCCAATTCCTTCCTCATTTTCATAATGTTCTAGAAGAAAATTGCACTGTTGCCCCCTGAACTTGCAGCGATTCTCACGTAGCCCCCTAAACTTAAGTTTTACTTTCTCGCCCCCCTAAACTTGTCTCTGTTTGGACAGTTGCCCCAAAATTGTTAGGGCAACCGTTAAGTGCAGACGTGGAGCTGATGTGGCCGTTAACCGCTGACGTCGCTGCCACATGGCAGCTGAAGACCGAAGTGGCAGCCCACGTGGATAATTACTAGTGCAAAAAGAGGAAAAATATAAAAAATAGAAGAAAAAACTTGAAAAAAATATTTAAAAGGAAAAATTCAGAAAATTTTGAAAAAAGGGAAAAAGAAAAAAAGGAAAGGAATCATAAAATATTCAAAAAATGAGAAAAAATCATTAAAATTTGAAAAAAATCAGGAAAATGGAAAAATCATAAAAATTAGGAAAAAATTTTAAAAAATTGTACAATTTCATAGAAATTAGAAAATATGATAGTTTGAATTTTTTTAATTTTAAAATTTATTTTCTGAAATACCAACGCAAATTGACGCTTCATCAAGGGCTGTAGAGCTCATCAAGACATTTGAATCTATCAGTGGGCCCTTGAAGGCGTCAATTTGGCTGATATTTTCTAATTTTTATGTTTTTTTGAATTTTTCAAAATTTTTCATGAATTTATTTCTTTTTTTTATAATGATTTTCCTATTTTTATGAATATTTTATCTTTTCCCTTTTTTGATTTTTATGTTTTTCCTTTTTTCGATTTTTCTATTTTCTGAATTTTTATGATTTTTTCAAATTTGTTTCTAATTTTTATGATTTTTTCTATTTTTTCACTAATAATTAGCCACGTGGGCTGCCTCGTCAGCCTTCAGATGCCATGTGGCAGCCACGTCAGTAGTTAACGGCCACGTTAGCCCTTAACGGTTGCCCTAACGGTTTTGAGGCAACCGTGCAAACAGAGACAAGTTTAGGGGGGAGAGAAAGTAAAACTCAAGTCCAAGGGGCTACATGAGAATCGCTGCAAGTTCAGGGGGGCAACAGTGCAATTTTCTCATGTTCTGGAGAACACCAAGTAGAGGAACTAGGAAAAAGTATAGATTACCCCCTGAACTATTGTCTTAGTATAGAATACCACCCTCAACTCTAAAACCAGACATTTTGCACCCTAAACTGTGCAAACTGCATAAAATCTGTCTCCCAGGCCAATCCAAGTGGTTTTGACCACAAAAATCCCCAAATCCTCACTAGGGTTCGTCACTCTCACCTCGCCGCCTCCAGCCCCGTGCCCGCCACCTCCAGCCCCATGGTCGGCGAGCCGCCTCAAGCCCCGTCGCTCGCAAGCCGCCTACGGCCCTGTCGCCCGTGAGCCCGACTGCTTCGTGTGGTGGCTGCGCACGTGGGTGATTGCACGCGGGGTCCCTCGGCCCGAAGGAGGCGCAGGGTGGCTCCACCTCCATCAGTTCCAGGCCGGCTTCGAGCAACTCTTCTGGCGGTATCAGCTCACTCCTTGACCATTGGCCATCAGCTTCCTATCGATCTGCATCAGCTCACTCCCTGCTACGCTAAAAGCTAGGTGATATCATCTTTGCTCATTGTGATGGATGCTCCTCTCATTATGATGGTTGTATGTGCAACGCTTCCCATTAGATTTCGTTACAATGGGGGGTTTGTGCATGATGGAAAGAAATTGCAATATTCTAGAGGCTTTGTAGGCATGTCATATATAGACCGTGACAAATTGTTATTACCAGAAGTGAATGGGCATCTTGCAGATCATTGTGAAGTCATACCTATGATGCTACTGCATTGGCTATTTCTAGGGAAAGAATTGGAAAATGAGCTGAGGGTTTTGGTTGATGATAGCGTATGCCAGGTGATGTCAAATTGTATTTGTGAAGGTGTTGCAGAGGTGTTTGTGGAGAAACCAGCAACAGTAGAGCAATCACTTGAAGAAGATGAGGCCGAGGAAATATCAAGTGATAGTGACAGTGAGTACGCCCCTGGGGATAGTACAACATCATAAGAGGATGATGAAGCAAACCAAATAATGCAGCATTTCAAAGAATTCAAGAAGAAGATGAATGTGGGGTCATATATGTCAGTAGATGAAACCTCTCTACTTGAATTGCCTTCGCCAGATGATGGGCATGAAACTCCTTATGTTGATAGCAGCAATAATGAAGACTCATTTGAAGAGGTTGAAAGCATTGGAGAGCTAGAGCGGAAGCAATCCAAATACCCAAGATTTGATAATAAAGAGCAAGTGCCATCTTTCGCCCTAGGCATGAAATTTGGGGACAAGAAAGAGTTCAAAGAGGCAATCATTAAGTATGGCATGGCTTCTAAAAGATTGATCAAATTTGTTCAAGATGAAGGTTATAGGGTAAGGGCAAAATGTGATTGGGTGCAATGTCCATGGGTTTGTTTGTTGGCAACCAACACAAGGACTTCAAGTTAGCAAATCACAAACTTCAATGATGTCCATACTTGTCCTCCAAAAACAGACAATAGGCTAATCAATTATAGAATAATTGCAGAAAGATATGAACAAATAATAAGAGCTAATCCAACATGGAGTGCAACTAGCATGAGAACAACAGTGATGGAGGAAATGTTTGCGGATGTTAGCATTGCAAAATGCAAAAGAGACAAGTCCTTAATTATGCAGAAGATGTTGGATGCTACAAAAGAGGAGTACATTAGGATCTTTGACTACCAAGAAGAACTCCTTAGAAGCAATCCAAGCAGCACAATAGTGGTGAAGCTTGATCCTGACCAGGAAGACCCTACATTTCAGAGAATATATGTATGTCTTAATGCATACAAAAAAAGGATTCCTTGCTGGTTGTAGAAAGGTCACTGGCTTGATGGTTTTTTTCTTTAAAGGGGCTACAAATGGTGAGTTGTTGTGTGCCTTAGGAAGAGATGCTAATAATCAGATGTACCCTATTGCATGGGCGGAGAAGGGCACGAATAGGTGGTAACTCTGATCAAAAGAAGGTAAGAAAGTGAAATGGTAATTCTTTTTAAATTCATTCTTATAAAAAAGTGGCAATGCAACTGTAAATTTGGAGTCTACTTTACAAACATCTCAATCAAGTACTAAAGCCACAGTCCAAGTATCCTCAGGTCATGTATCAGTTCAAGGAAGCACTCATGAGCCTGCAAAGAAAACCACTCCAAGAAAGAAAGTTGGAGTTGTGCCAAATCTTCATATGGCGCCTAAGTTTCCATGAGCAACATGAGTTCATGATGTGCTTGTATCTGTTGCTTAGATCTCCACATAATTGGTTAAATCTGTATGAACCTAATTACTTATGTGCTTGTATGAACATAATCAACTATGTCATGTGCTTGTATGAACCTGATTAGCTATGTGACTTGTATGGATCTAAGAAATTGTGTGGCTTGTATCGATGAATTGGAGACAAAACCAGCTCAAAACTGATCCAGGGGGTAACATTTCCGGTTTGCACAGTTTAGGGTGTTAAATTTCTTGTTTTTGAGTTGAGGGGGTATTCTATATTAAAGCTATAGTTCAAGGGGGTAATCTATACTTTTTCCGAGGAACTGAGTGAGAGGGAGAAAGGAAGAGGGAACGGCCAGGCGTGCCCATGACACGTCGCGGGGAGAGGAGGCCCACAGTGGTGGTGGCATCTCGGATCCGAGCGTGCAAAGCTAGTGGCGCTCAAATCCACGCGGGCGACGCCGCTCAGATCCG
The DNA here is from genome assembly GCA_005191435.1 of Raddia distichophylla. Lineage (NCBI taxonomy): Eukaryota > Viridiplantae > Streptophyta > Magnoliopsida > Poales > Poaceae > Raddia > Raddia distichophylla. The sequence continues at coordinate 4,519,692 of SPJY01025686.1, read as the reverse complement.
TGGGGGCATTGGTGGGAAGAGATAGCACGAGCGACAGTGGCGGCAGCAGTGCTCGGACATGGAGAGAGAGGGCCGTGAGCAAGAAGAAGATGACATGGCAGCAGTCCTCGGAATTGGGCCGTGCCGGGCTGGTATGGCACGGGCCCGTCGTGCCCCAGGCCGCCGTGTAACGGATCGGCACGGTCCGTTCAACACTGTGCAAGTGCCGGGACAGCACTGACTGCTAAAAGCCAGGCACGGCACGGCCCAACAACCCGTGGGGCCGTGATTGGGCCGGGTCGGCCCGAGCGCGGCATGCCCGACAAAATAGAGAGATAAATGTTTTTTATAAATTTGTAAGTTGGTCAAATGAAACAGTTGTCTATATGACAAAGATACGTCTCACAATTCTCTACAACTTTTATGTAGAATATAAATTCAACTAACAAGCAGAATTTTTTAAAAATGTAAATTACCAAAATGTGTTATGTGGGTTCTAAAACAGCCAGCGCACTAAAAATATTTTATAAATTAATTCATTCCTCAAATAAAAACGTTCTCTACATTAAAACGGTGAGTATTGAAAATCTCTACAACTTTTATGTAGAACGTAAATTCATCTGAGCATCGGATTATCTCGCAAAATGCGAATTACCGAAATGTGTCATGTCTGTTTTAAAACAGCCAGGGCACTAAGATTTTTTTTATAAATTCATGCATTGCTCAAATGAAAAGGTTGTATACACAAACAATATGTGTATTGAAATTCTATACAACTTTCATGTAGAACCAAAATTCATCCGAGCAATGAAAGACCACAAGAAACATAAATAACTGACTTATGCCTCAGTTCGGGCCGTGCCGGGCGGCCCGTCTTGCCGGCTTCTCAGGCCCAGTACGGCACACCATTTGGGCCGAGCCGGCACGGCCCAAATCTTTTCGTGTCGTGCCGTGCTTTGGGCCTCTAAAATCGGGTTGTGCTTAGACTGACGGCCCCATTCTTAGGACTACATGGCAGACGTCCAATATAGGTGGGTAGACACATCAACGTTTGACAACAATGTGACATTAACAGGCATGTGGGTGTCCACATCAGTGTTTAATAGAGGATCTAATGAATTTGAGACAATGATAAAAAAAAATGCAAGTTCAAAGGGTTGAAAAATTAATTTTTAATTTTAGGGGGATATGTGAGACAATGCTACAAGTTTACGGGTTTAAGTGTAATTTTCTCTATTTTGAACTACAAATGTTTGGGCTTCTTGACTGAATTAATCGAATTTTCCCTTGCACGCCATGCTGCACACTTGTGTCAGGCACATAAACCAAGTGATCAATTTAGTTCACATCGGATATTGTTGATAAGGTAGCACAAATTACAAGGTGGATGCATCCTTTACCCATCAGGCTAGTCTTTTGTATTTAGGCCAGGATCTTGGTTGTAGCTCCAGTTGGGCCAAAGTGTTGGGGGATTGGATTGCGCTATGCTGACATCGTCGACCATGCCTCGTGAACCCAAAATGGTTTGCCTAACTTGATAACAATTGGGACGTGCTTACCTTGGCCGAGCCGTCTGTGGCTTGGAGCCCGGAAGTCCCTGGTTAGCTCTAGCACGAGACAGTGCCCTTCGTAAGGTCCAACCCGTCTGGGTCTTACAACCTATAGATACGTCAAGTATTGTGCACCGGTTGCATGATACCACCCAATCCACATAATCTCCAAGTTTTCATGCAGGGTTCAAAGCTATCTTTAGGATTTACGTGCTACCCGAAGCGACGTCACCTCAATTTGGAAGGCCTTATGTCATCTTGGAGATCAAGTTCGGATCGTATTCGGTGAGTACTACACTGGCATAGGATCTGTTAGCTAGTAAATAGAGACTATATATACCCCCTATGTTGAGCATTATAAAAAGAGATAGAAGACACAAAAATATCAACTCGCAATTGTAGCATACCTTGTACACCCTTTACAAACACAATTCTCAGCGAGATCTGTTCTCGTCTAGAGCCACCACATAGTTCGGTCTTGACCTCGATGCCTTTCCTATGGCTCGGGTCGATATCATCCCCCGTATTCATGTATTACATAAGTAAAGGAAGGCTATATGTAAGGTTATTATTTCCTCCGGAAAGGGCCTGAACTAGGGCAAAGAAAACATCGTCCCCTCTCCTCTTTGCTCATCTTCATTCAAAGGTCAAGCTTGTGAAAGAAAGGGTATGGTTTCTGAAATAAATTTGTATGATTGGTCGAGGTCTAGTTCCTTGCACTGACACAATGGATGTACGAGACTTGGGTCCGAGACCAAGTGTTAGTCTTGGGGGGAACCGGATCGTTGTTGAGCCATGAGATGGCGAAATCGCAATGAGATCTAACTGGTTGTATCAGAGTCAAGATCAGTAATCTGTCTCCTGGAGATCATAATTGTCAGATGGGTTCTGATGTGTGATGGAAGGTGAAGGTGTCCTTCACCCATTAGACTAGTCTTTTTGGTAGAGTTGGGCGAGGTCTAACAAGCGGTATCAGAACCAAGGTTGTTAACCGTCTCTTGGAGATCACAGTTATCGGATGGGTTCTAATGTGTGATGGAAGATGGAGGCGTCGCTCACCCATCAGACTAGTCATTTCAGTTGAGTTTCGCGAGGACCTTTGCTGTGGCTCCAATTGGGCCAATAGATGTAGTAGACTTGGGCCCCTAGGCCCTTAGGCCTTAGATCATATGTTGGTCTTAGGGGGAGCCGGATCGTTGCTGGCAAGGTTCAAGAAATCGCACGATTACCTTCGATGGTGCAAGTAGTAGTTGAAAGCAGAGAGCAGATGACGACTGAGAGTAAGCAGAATAAAATGGTGATTACCTTCAATGAAGTGAGGGGCAGAGAGAGGCAGGGACCAAGGCGACATTGTCAATCGTTAGTAGTGATGATGCAATGGACAACGGCATCAATGTCCCCTCCCTAGTAAGCCAATCCGACGACTATGGCCCAAATACCACCTTCCCTCTTCATTCGGTACAAATTTTAGTTTGATTGACTCTATTTAGCCAACGGTTAGTCGGTGCTAATTCGGTTTAAATGGGATTAATTGGTCATTTGGCCGATTAATTGGGTTGACCAATTAATAGCACACTAGGGTAAAATCGTATTGGGTCACGACCCACTAGGGATTAATCGCCAATTAATTGAGATAAATCATGATTTTTAAAACATTGGTTGCTGGGGCATGAGACGATAGGATTCTTAACACCAAGGCTGCATCAATTTAAGGCAGATCATATGCCCAATTCCAAGAGACACAACTCACAAGAGCCCTTGAACACTATGAAAGAGTGAAAGGTGTAGAACCACAGCGCAATCTCAAGTGATTAGCCATGCTCGTGCATCACAGTATCACATAACCTGCAATTTTTCGCTCCTCCCTTTTAATTTTCCGTGCCTTCCGAGTTGAGAGCTGTAATCGATTTCAGACAGATCATGTGCCCCAATACCATAAGACTCACAAAGAACCCTTAAAACACTCTGAAAATCTGAATCTAGCTTGCTTCAAGGATTTCAGAAACTGAATTATGCTGTCATCTGAATGAGGGCTCACTGCTGAACCACATTCTCTGATTGACCGATGGATGCTATTTTCTGTCTGAAACCATCGAGAGGTTGGCATCAGGATTTGCAAAGTGGCTAACAGTCGCTCCTGCTGGCCTGCAAAACCTAGTGCCGACTGCCAATTGAACGCACTAATTCAACACAAGAAGGAAGACAAGCAGACAATACGCACGAGGCGCATGATCTCATCGCCACCTTGCACAGTTCATTGAACCACCACCGCGCTGCAAGTTGGACTACGTGGATCGATCGCTCTGGTTCCTTCTCCTCCACAAGATTAGCTCCCTTATTAGCTCGTGCCAAACCTTGCTTTGCTCGCCTAGTTGCTAGCCATTAGCCCATTACTCTGTGGAGAAACGAATTGTAAAGATGCTGGTGCCGAACTGCCTTTAGCAAACGCGTTGTCGTGTGATCGTGTCGACTTGTTTTGATCGATAGTGTACTACATGAACCATTGCACCGCGCTGCCTCTGATGGCTAGCTCTATATATACGATGGCTGAACGAACCCTCGTCTCTCAAGAACCCAGCGAAAACTTCAGCTCCAAGCCTCCAATATACCACCGAGCGTCTCGTTCTTTCAGATCCTAGAAGATTTCATTTTCTTGCACGTACGATGGTCGGAACGATCGTGCTCGCGTCGGCGGCGGCCGGCCTCGGGATGCTCGCCGGCGTGGCGGCGGCGGACAGGTGCCCGCGGACGACGGGGAGCCAGCTGCCGTTCGCCGGCGCCGGCGGCGCGCGGCCGAGCTGCGCGACGTGCGGCGGCACGGGGAAGGTGGCCTGCAGCCTGTGCGGCCGGTGGTCGGACGGCGACGTCGGGTGCCGGACGTGCCACGGGTCGGGCCGCGCGGCGTGCCCGAGCTGCCGCGGCTCAGGCACCGGGCGGTGGGCTCCGGCGAGGGTGGCCGTGCGCGCGCACAAGCCACGTTCCAGAGCTCAATGATGAAACAGTACGGTTCGCGCCAGCCGCCAGGCAGAAGTAGAAAGTCAGAGGAGACGCCAATTTTTCTGGTTTCCTTATTGAGATACGTCAGTTTACAGGTTGTCACGCAGAGAATGCTGAGTGCTCGTACGTACTCTTATGGAGCTTGCCACTTTTTTTGCCTTGCTAATTAGCTAACTGCAGTGACTCTTGGAATTCGTGGATTTCATCAAGAAACTTATGGAGTCAGTGAAGACTCCTTTTTATATATACCACTGCACGGTTCGATTCCCACTAGGAACATTTCGATTCAACCAATTATGTTCACGTACATCACATCGCGTACTTGTCTCAGCTACCAAACGAAGCAATGATCCAGCAGTAGCACCGCGAAGCTGTTCCACCTATATGGCAAGTCTTACACATTTACAACCTTAGAACAATAGATTAATGATATATCCCAACATTGACTCTGACTAAAAGAGCTAGCTAATGGTTCTCACGTTAATCACAACTGAACTTATTCATTACCCTGCTAACTTAACTCGGTACAAAGTAATACTTGCTACAAACAAAATTGGACAACGACGTAGTTTTCACTATAGTCCCGAACTACACCAATTCTAGCGTTTTTGGACTCAACGGAAAGCTAAGAATAACCTACGTTTTTGGTTATAATCTGAGCTCCAACTGTCGTCCAGACCAGGCCAAAACAACTCGGAGCTCGCTGCATATACATCCCATTAGCCATCCATACACATAGCTCTAATAATTCTCAAATCCAACCTTCGTAGCCTCGGCCAATTCATCACATCCGTAAGAGAATAATCACTACAGGGATCCCTATCAATGTCCTCGGCCAACATCAACAACACAAGGCCCGACACCATCCTGTTTGAGTCATTACTAGGTCGTCTAGTTCGCCGACTTGTGTCCTCGGCTTTGTCTTGGCCGACAACACAAGTCCTGCTAGCCAACCTCGCAACCGACGTGGCAACACTCATGAACTATTGTCGGCGGCAGCATACTATGCCAACGACACAAAGGCAGGTAATGTCATTGGCTGACGACAAAGGGTGAAATGACTGACGACACTGTGTGTTTCTTGTGGTGAATGAGACTTAGCATCAACTTCATTACCTAAGAGCGAATCAAAGATAGGCCTGCTAATGGTTTAGGATCCAGTCCAGATCCAACCCACGCGCCATGGAATCAATGTGCTTCCACCAAACCACCCCAAACCATTATTCGCTTGTCAGGAACCAAACCAAACCGATCCATTTAACATTTTAATCCGCCAAACCAAACCAGTGCTCTGCTATGGGTTCAACCCTTTTGCTGGCACCATTTCAACCCATTTTCAATCCATCCACTTCTCAAAAGAAAAGAAAAGCATGGACAACGACAACGTGATTCCTGAAACAAGCACTAATTAACCTGCATGATAACACAACACAACACAACACAACATGCTGTTCATCTCATGCTGTGTTCGTGTGTGTGTTCCTGTGTTCGCATGAGAGAGATCCGAGCGCCTGTGTTCGGTGTTCCTGCTTTTCATCGCATGCGAGAGAGAGATAAGAGAGGATACCTCGTTGGCTGGCTGCTCTCCTTCCTCCTCGGGAAGTATGGTAGCGGCGCCGCCGCCGTCGACGACGTCGCCAGGCTGCTGCGAGCCCGCATCATCGTCGAGGAAGCCGAGGCACGGCAGGTCACCAACCAAGCCATGCTGCTCAGCGACGGAGCACTCGCCATCGTGGGAAGCTTGGAGATCGCGCTTAGCGACGTGGAGTTCGTCGTGCTTCTCAGCCACTGCCCTCGCTTGACCCGGCAGACACACCTACCAGTTCATGGAGAGGTGCGCGGTGACAGAGCTGGCGCCGGCGCCGATGGGAGGAAGATGAAGAAGCTAGTACGCCTCCATGGCTCCTGGCGTCGGCGGCGGCGACGGCGGCGAGGCGAAGAAGGAGAAGCGGCAGTGTGGCCCGGCCCGTGTGGGAGTGCGACACTGCGACTAACAAACCGGTTTGAAGTCACTGATTGAAACCATGGGTTGAAACCGTTTTAACCCAAAAATTTTGGATCCATATAAAACAGCCCCCACACCATTTGCATGACGAAACCAATCCAACCCAAACCGTAACGAACATTAGTCTGTTTTAATCCAATCCGATGCAATCCAAACATAAATCCAAACCGTTAGACCCATTCTTAACCAAACCGTTTGCGGGCCTAATCAAAGACAACAAGAGGAAATCCTAAGCTATCTCCTTCTCCTTCCTAGGATCAACCTCTTCCTCTTTCTTTTGGTAGCCCCTTTCCCTTTCTTCTTGGACGACTCCCCCCTCCTCCTCTGTCTTTGCTGGTCTTCTTCCTTCCCATTAACAGCTAGTGTCCCCTACTAGAGGACAACCAAAGGGGCAAAATTAGCGAGCCAGTAGCAACATAGGCGGAGGTGGTGTTGGGGGCAAGTATGGGCGACTTAGATGAATAGGAGGAGGAGGCAGTGGCGTGAGCAAGAGGACAATGATGGCTAGGGTGAGGAGACAGGAATGGAACAAGCAGGGGCAAGGGATTGATCCCCCTGCTCGTGGCTGTAATATCCCCCACATTGGGGTTAGCTTGGGCTTGGGCTTAGCAGGCCCAAAAGGCCTTTTTTGTAGTATTACATCTTTCCCTTGAATGGTGGTGTTTGGGAGATCCCCATTCATCAATAGAGGTCGTCTTCTCTAGCTTTTTACGGTGGTAGCCGGCGGCGGGCTTCTAGATCCGATGGCATGGAGGCCGACTAGCTGGATCTGGTGTGTGTCCTTGGTGGCAACGTCATTCTTGGTGCTATGGAGGTGGAGATGGCCTGTTGCGCGGGGTGCGGTAGCAGCTTGTGCTAGGCCCTCTCCCCTCTTCCTTCCCCTCGATGGCGGGGTAGCAGGTTGGTCGCTAGTGGCACATCGCCCGGGTCAGTGCGGCGTGTGGCGGAGGCTGCCTTCGTTCGGCGGAGAGGCGTTTCGGCCCAACTCAAAGGGTTGCGCCATTTGGAGGTAGTTGGTGTGCAGTGACGGCGGTGCCCCCATGTGGCCGGATCTGGTGGTGGAGTTTTCAGTTCCGACGGATAGTGTTCATTCCGGCTGCAGCGTGGTTGCCTGCTCATCTACGTGGTTGGTCCTTCGTCACTCTGCACCCATCTCGTGCAACTACCTCCCATGCCTCTTGGGCTCCCCCTCTTGTTGTTGGGACCTCGCAGTTCTCAGGTTCCTCGACAGTGGTGGTGCAACGGTGGGTTTGGTGGTCAGCTCACGGTTGATGAATGGCTTCTGCATCGTCGCCAATCATCAAGGGTTGTGCAGCTGTCACCCCCCATGCCACGGAGGCCTGCCTTCTTTCGTGGGGTGCTCGGTGGTCTCAGGGTGTCAAGGATTGGCGTTTTGAGTAGCTCCTCATCGAGTCGATCTACGGCGGCGTGGTGTGGTTTTTAGCGGTTGAGAGCTTCATTGTCTCCCTCGCAGATCGGCTTCCCTGGCAAGGAGATTCAAAGCGAAGGATGCTTCAAGTGAAAGCCCTACCCAACTTGTTGGACCAATGATGGCGATGCTTTCAGTGTTGTTTGCCTCCTTGGAGGCAGCGTCGTGATGCTCCTTGTCGGCGTTTCTCAGCTAACAGGTTTTCTAGGGACTACTCTGGTTGTTCGGCTGTGGGGGTGTGCATGGTTAGCTCACCCCTCTCTTCTCTCTCAAGCAAGAACGCAAGAACAAAGTCAAGTTTACCTAGGTTCAGGCCCCCTGATCGGGTAATATCCCTAGTCCTGCTCGAGCTCCTTGCAATGTGAGTACTGGCTACCTTCGGGTATTCGATCCAGAAAAAAAAATCACAGATGCACCCCAACCCCTTATATACCCGGGCTGGCTTGGGTCACAGAGTAATGAACAATGTATATTAAATAATCCTGGCCACTCTAGCTGTCCCATCACTGATCGCACATCGAAATCGCCATCCTGCAGCGCCCCCGCACCGTCTAGGGGACATAGAGGAAGTGACAGGATGAGAGACTATCCCCGCTGCCCTGTCAACGCACCTCATCGCACGCGCCTGTAGAAGCTACTGCGTAGCTAACAGTAGCCATCATTTCGTCAGACCCCCTCCTACTCTGCCAGACCAGTTCCGTCGCATTGAATGACCATATTAGGGTCTATCGACGCTTGTCCTTAAGAGGGAAGCTTCCTCACTCTTTCGCTCCGCGCCCACTAACAGTGGGGCCTACACCCTCCAGTTACTCGCTAGGCCGCGACACGCGTACTGGGCGCTTGGCTTCGGGGCCTGCTCGCCCACCTGCTCGCCAATTTGCCATGAGCCCGTATCACCCAGCACTGGGGCCTGCTCGCCGAATCGACATGTGGTCTGACCGGCCGGCTTTGGGGCCTGATCGCTCATCTGCTCGTCAGATCGACACGTGGCTAAGGTTGACCACTTGAAGAACTTTACTTGGAACCAGAACTTGACCCGCTTGGGCTCGATGTTGCTGAGTATGGGGCACTCTTGGTTGGACTACTGGTCCTACCTGTCAGCAGCACGGTAGTACACCCCGGTGTAGAATACACCGACACTCCTCTCCTCCCCGGGTGGATGAAACTCTATGTTGCAGACGGGCGTTGGCGGTGGCTTGTGGGTCGTTGCTTCCTTGTTGAAGGCTTCGCATTTCCTTATATGCCCAGTTGGTGCCCTTCTATTAAGGTGTCTATTCGTGTTCATTAAGTCTATGTTATTGTGTGGCTGATTTGATGGCGTTGTTTGGAGGGTTGCTGGTGTTGTGTTGTGTAGACTGTAGTTGCCTTGTTGGCAAGGTGGTTGACTTGGGTCCAGGTAGCTTGCGAGTTGTCGGCTTTAGGCAAGGAGGCATGCAATAAGACCTTGTGCTTTGCATCGAGCAACTTTTTCTTGCTCATGTATTTTACTTCTTTTTTGAATGAATGATAATGCTCTAGTCTTTGGTTAACAAAAAAATCTAAAAAGCAACCACATGCCACTAAGCTATTTTTCATTAAAAAAATCTAATTGTTTTTTCATCGTGGTTGTTCTAAGTGTTTTCTCATCAAGTTGTTCAAAGAAAAGCATAGGTTTCCTTCTAAAAAAACCTAATTGTTTTCTCACCATGATTGCTCCAAGGGCTTTCTCATCACTCTGTTCAAAGAAAGCAATGGATTTACTCTCTCCTCTATGCTGACCTTAAGGATCATCAAATACTTTCCTAGGACTTGCCTTTCCCCAACATCTAAATAAAGGGAGGAAGCAGTGACGCATTTGCGATGAAAGCTTAGCTTGGTAGGGCGCTGCTCACTCACCCTACTCCCTTAGACAATGCATTGATGCAATGCTCTGAACACGAAAGTTTGCAGTTCAACCCTCTTCTCCCATACAGAGTCGCAAGCAGCACCTTAGATAAAAGCACGGATGAGCCACATGCAGGGAAACTAGTTTCTGAAGGAACTCTTTCATTTTGGCTGAATAAACTGATTTTGTCCATGCAGCCAATGCAGTATGTTTTCGTTTTCATTTCGCTTCCCTTTTTATTTGTGAAATTTCCTGTTATGAGCGATCTATTGATTCTTGCGAATTTTCAACAAGAATCCAAGACACTGAGAATCCGCATGAGGCCTTGCCACTGCACCACAAATTTCTTCTCGACCAATTAGCATACTCTCTTTTCTCAGATCATACAAAAAGTAAGCATATTCAAGACTTGAGAGTTGCAAAGAGTTGCTTCTGCTGGCCTGAAAATCCTAGTGGCAACTATAAATTGTACGCATTTCATTGTATGTACCAAAAGATGACGAGTGCATCTCTCTCTCTCAAAAAAGAAAATGACGAGTGGAGAATGTAAAAAAGGCGCACGATCTCATCACCACTTGCTACAGTTTAGTGAACGACCAGTCCACCACCTTGTGCTGCAAATTCGACGTGGATCAAGAGGCGTTTGCGCGCATTGCCACGTCTACGTTCTTTTCATTCATGCGATTTAGCTCCCTACATAGCTCATGCCAAACTTTTTTTTTTTGAAAGAAAAGGTACGAGAGCTGCCTTCAAATTCATTGAATAGTCAGAGAAAGCAAGGTACAAAATACAAACGGTAAATGGTGGGCGAAAAAGAACAACAATGAGCCATCCATGGAAGATTCATAGACACAAGAAAGGAAAATGTGTTTGCCTAGTAGCAAAGATCTTCCATGAAATCGTTGCAAAGAACATCACCGGGCATTCCACATGAAAGATCCTAATGTTGCACTCGTTCCAAGACCCGTAGAGAACTCCTATGATGATTTTTTTTTTATAGAAATTGAACTCCTATGATATATGATGTAGCTAGTCCTGTTGTGTAAGGCGAGCTCATTGTTTTAGTAGGCTATGCTTAATGTTTCAGTAGTTATTTTTCATTGTTTTACTAGGACGGGTTTGTTGTTTCATATTGGTCAAGATAATATCTTCATATCTCAATTTGTTGAGGTGTCAAATTCTCAAGTTCTCGATGAAGATGGTTCATTGCGGTGTTTAAGTAAGCATTTTTCATTGTTTCACTAGACATTTTTTATTCTTTTGATATTAAATTTTTAGTGATTTCGGTAGGCTGAGTTCATTATTTCAGTAGCCGTTTTTCATCGTTTTAGTAGCCATTTTTCATTGTTTTAGTAGGATGAGTTCATTGTTTCAGTTTGGTCCGACATAATTTCTTCATATCACAATTAGTTGGGGGCGCCGCATCCTCAAGTCCGTCGGTGTGGATGGACCATGGAGGTGTGGACGAGGGAGGAATCAGAGGGATTTTGCCGCTGGAGCTTCGCGAGGATGGTTTTTATGAGGCCTGCGGTTTGTTGTACGACGGACACACGTTTTTAAGTAAATATCTATAAATTCACTCCTCGTTTTTTCATAGCCGATCAAATCCACGGCACCAACGTTTTCCGTTTCGTGCTACTAGCAGCGAGGCCAAAGCAATTAGCGAAGTAATTAGTAGATTAATTAGCCTGAACACATCAAAGTCGTCGCCGGAATCCGTTTCTTCGTGACGTGTGCTTCTTCTGCAGCGATAGCCCTCGGCGAGTGTCGGTCTGCGTTGACGGCTAGCTTGCCGAGTGTCTTAATTTGGAGGATTGATCCTAGCTAGGACCAAAAACCAACAAGGAGGTAACCCCTCCAAGGCATTGAAGCCTGTAGACGGATGTCACCGAAAACTTCATGAGATTTGGTCATAGAGAGTCCGCTTCTTGCAGTTGCAACGAGGAAATTAATCAGCTTCCATAGACAAACCATATTTTGCTTGCCTGGTTACAAGCCATGCATTATTCTGTAAAGGAAAATAATTGTAAAGGCGAAAAAAAAATGCAAGGCAGTGTATATGTGCCAAACCTCTCCTTCTCACAAACGCGTTGGCGACTTGTATAGTGTGCTGCCTCGATGGCTAGCTCTCTCTAGTCTCTACATATATACAATGGCTGTGCGAAGGCAACACAGACTCAACACTCATATTTCATCTCGCGACAGCTGAAGAACCCATCGAAAGCTTCATCTCAAACCGCCACCAGCAGCGTGCTCGATCGTGCCTTATAGTATACCATGGTCTGGACGATCGTGATCGCACCGGCGGCGGCCGGGCTCGGGATGCTGGCCGGCGTGGCGGGGGCGGACAGGTGCTCGTCGGCGACGACGGGTAGCCAGCTGCCGTTCGCCGGCGCCGGCGGCGCGCGGCCGAGCTGCGCGACGTGCGGCGGCACGGGGAAGGTGGCCTGCAGCCTGTGCGGCCGGTGGTCGGACGGCGACGTCGGGTGCCGGACGTGCTCCGGGTCGGGCCGCACGGCGTGCACGAGCTGCCGCGGCTCCGGCACCGGGCGGCGAGCTCCCGTGCGGGTGGCCGTGCGAGCGCACCGGCCTCCCGTGGCGCGCTCCAGAGGCCAGTGATGAAACGGAAACCGGGCTCCGAGGTAGAAGAGAATAGCCCAAGGAGGAAGCCGCTATGGTGTGGCATGCATTTTCTTTGTTTTCCTATGAACTGAAGTAACTCTTGGAATTAGTGTCATGCATTCGTTAAGAGCACAAAGGAGCTAAAGCTTGATCCGAAGTGAAAGGTCGAAAGCTTTGACTTTTCTTGTTTAGTTTCTTTTATGATGAAGACAAGTTTCGAAGCTATCCGAAACAAAATATAGATGAAAATGAATCGGATTGGTTCAAAACTGTAATTATAAATTTCTTTAAAGTCTAATTTATAAATTCAGCGGAGTCAACTTATTTATTTGGTCCAATATATTTAAAATTATTATAGCTCTTGAAAAGGGTCGGACTTGATGGAGCAATACATGCATGTATATACACATTACATGCGTAACAAGTGTTTACCATGTAATTAAGGGTGCGTTTGGTTATTTGAATGAGATGGTTCATATAGAATGATACAGAATTTATGTTCATTCATATGTTTGGTTGGATGAATCGTACCAAATCATCCTGAATGGTAGGATACAAAGAGTTGAAATATGCTCTCCATATGCTGTACGACTCCAATTCAACTTGTAACATCTCATACAAATTTAATCTGTTATAAACAATCAAACACACGAAAATATTTAATCTGTTACAAACAACCAAACACACGAAAAGCTCGACCGCAAGCGTCCGTTAAAGTGGACGACACGCCGTCACCACGTGGATGGGTCATTAGAGCATGTACAATGGTTGAGACAGCTGATGTCTCTAACCATTGCCATGTCATCTAGAGATAATACAAGAGACTACCCATACAATAGGTTGTTTATAAGCTATCTACATAGATATTTAATATTTGCATGGAGAAAAAATAAAAACAAACAATAGATTATCAAAAATTCAAAAATAAAAAATTTATTTTTTTGAAATTTATATGTCAAGTGTGGTCTAGTTTTGTTTAAAAAAATGTGAAGAACCCATTTTTTAAATTGATTCGTTAATCAGAGTTACTATTCAAAAGATATAGCAAAACAAAATAAAATGGGCATTGCACTGGCCACGCTGTCTTCTGATTGGCTGCATGCTGTTTCCTACGCGCTGCTGCATGCTGCGCGTGTTGCTGCAGCGCCGTCGCTTGGCTAAGCGCCGGCTGCAGCATCTCTTCTCCTTAACTCCTGTACATGTCAGCAAAAATATGATGTGGCATCTTTTATAGACAGCTTATAGACAGCTGAGGTGAAGCATTGTACATGCTCTAACCTTTTTTTCTCTTTGCGAGCTGCTTTTCTTCCCGAGTCCTCCGCAAGCAGCTACAAACTGCACTGTACTTCGAGCTCGCTCTGCATATATAGTGAGTTTGGGCCAAGCTGGCTAGGGCACATTCCGAAAAAAAAAGCAGAATAAAAGGGAGACCAAAGCATGACACGGCATGGGAAAAAAGGGTCGGACCGGCATGGTCTAAATGGTGTGCCATGTTGGGTCTCGAAACCAGGCATGACGGGCCGTCCGACCCGGCTTAACTGTTGGGGCTGTGCATGGGTGTCAGAACCAGAAATGAAGCACAGATCAGTAGTTCATATTTTCATGGTCTTTCGTTGCTTAAATTAATTTTAGTTCAACACGAAAGTTATGAATAATTTCGAGACACATTGTTTTCATGTAGACAACCTTTTCATTTGGGCAACGTATGTGTTTATAAAATTATTTTCTTCGCTGCCTGCTTTAGGACCGGCAACACCATGCTTGGTAATTCACAAGCATGGTAAATTATTTGCAAGCAGAGTAGAAAAAATAGAGAGCACACGAAGGTTTTTGGTGCGGCCAACTGATCCGCTTTTTCAGACTCTATTAATCGACTAAATAGGCAAACAAACAGAAGTGAATCATGGCCACTCCGCCACCTCGCTCGAGCTTCACGACATGCCCTTCCTCAAGACGTACCATCCCACATCCCTCGCGCATGCCACATGACCCGGGTGGCCAAAACAGAATAAACTCCCGCGCGAACGCAGCGCGCGTCGAGCTGACACAACGACTGGCCCAGAGCTAACCCGGTGAGCACAATTCTACCTTATTTGCAAGACTCAACTAACAGAGCTATACTAAGAGAAAAACTAACTTGATCAGCACATGGATTACTTGACAATCTCCCCCTAATTCTGGTGCTTGATCAATGGAGCTTGGTGACACCAATCCTCTCACAAAGTTCCTGAAAGCGTACCTTTCCGAGTGGCTTCGTCAAAATGTCCGCGACTTGTTCCTGGGGGCCCTCAAACTCTAAATTGATGTCCCTGCTATCGACACACTCGCGAATGAAGTGAAATTTTGTGTCGATATGTTTGCTTCTATCATGAAGCACAGGGTTCTTACTCAGTGCAATTGTGGACATATTGTCCATCTTGAGCCATGGTGGGGATGTCTTGAAGCCAAGCACATCCTCGATCAGGCGCCTGAGCCAGACCGCCTGACATGCTGCTGCCGCCCCTGCTATGAATTCTGCTTCGCACGATGATAGTGCCACCACGCGTTGCTTCTACGAGTGCCTTACAGGGTTGTTGCTGAGGAAGAAGATCACCCCCGTCGTGCTCTTGCGGTCGTTGACGTCCCTAGCCATGTTGCTGTCGCTGTACCCCAAGAGATCGAACTCGCCTTTGCCGCCAATGTACAGTAGGCCGTAGTCGATCGTCCCCACGACATAGCGAAGCAGGTGTTTCATGGCCACCATGTGTTCCTGCTTTGGATCCTCCATAAACCGGCTCAAGTACCCCACGCTTAAAGTGAGCTCTAGCCGGTGTAGCAGATACCGCAAGCTGCCGATGAGGCTGCGGTATGTAGTTGGATCCACCACCGGCGAGGAGCTTCCCTTGGATAGCTTCAACCTGACATCCATCA
This sequence comes from Raddia distichophylla, assembly GCA_005191435.1. Lineage (NCBI taxonomy): Eukaryota > Viridiplantae > Streptophyta > Magnoliopsida > Poales > Poaceae > Raddia > Raddia distichophylla. Next base: position 4,504,336 of record SPJY01025686.1, on the reverse strand, counting down.
GTGTCGCGCACGCATTGCAGCCACCCATCCCTACCTTCTCAAGCAACTTGATGGTGTATGCGCTCTGGCACAGCTCAATGCCATGCCGCCCTTGCCTTACCTCTATCCCGAGTAGGGATGGCAATGGGGACCCGATCCCCGATTCCCCGCGGGGAATTCCCCTATTAGGGGACAGGGATGGTAGGAATTTACTCCCCATGGGGAATCAAATGGTAAAAAGTAGTCCCCGTCGGGTCTGGCGGGGACGGGGAAGGTTCACCTTCCCCCGTCCCCGTTCCCCGCGGGCCCCCGTCTAAATAGTGCATCCACCCCAAATGCCCAATGCCCTGTATATTCCAGCGGTCCAGCCCAAGGCCCATTTGTCTGGCAGCAAGCCTCCTGTCCTGCCCTCCTCCTGCTCAGTGCTCACTCGCCCCCTCCGGTCCTTGCCTCCTTGGGCCGCCGCTGCCCTCTAGGCTCCAGCCCCTCCTCCTGCTCACTCGCAGCGACGGCGGCGCCGCCCCGCGCCAGCCCTGCGCCGACGCCCAGCCCCAGCCCTGCGCCGACGCCCCAGCCCTGCGCCGACGCCGCCCCGCGCCAGCCCTGCGCCGACGCCGACGCCGCGCCATCCAGCGACGAAGCTCCAGATTGTCAATTGCATGCATGATGACAAGCAGGGACGGGGAACCCGCGGGGATTATTTCCCCGTGCGGGGGCGGGGATGGGTAAAATGTTTGCCCCGTTGCATTTCGAGGGGATGGGAACGGGGATTTTTCTCCCCCGCGCGGACGGGGATGGCGACGCATTCCCCAACGGTGAATTCCCCGTTGCCATCTCTAATCCCGAGATAGTAGGACAGGGCTCCCAAATCACTCATCCGAAAGAGCTTCTTCATCTCAGACTTGAATTGCTCGATCTCGCTCGAGGACTCCCCCATGATTATCAAGTCGTCAACATAAACTCCCACCACCAGCCTTGAGTTCTCCACGTACACCACGCTTGTAGAGACCATGCTCACACTTGCTCCTGGTGAACCCGAGCTCGTGTAGACTGGCATCCAATTTGGCATTCCATGCCCGCGGCGCTTGACGGAGACCATAGAGTGCCTTGTGCAGCTTGAGTACCTTCTCCTCATGCCCAGCAGCAGTAAATCCCGGAGGCTGTGCAACATAGACTTCTTCCGCCAGTTCGCCGTTGAGAAAGGCAAACTTGACGTCCACATGGTGCACGGACCGGCCGCGGTGCGCCGCCACAGCCAGTACCATGCGCACCGATTCCATCCTCGCGACCGGGGCAAACACCTCTTCAAAATCGATGCCTTGCCGCTGCACATACCCCTTTGCGATGAGCCGAGCTTTGTGCTTGACAACCTCACCGCACTCGTCACGCTTGAGCTTGAAAACCCACTTCAAGCCGATGGCGCGATGACTCCTACGCGGATCAACCAGGGACCACGTCTTGTTCTCTTCAATTGAGGCCATCTCTTCCAGCATGGCCATGCGCCACTCCTTGATTGCCTTCGCTTCCTCAACTGTTGCTGGCTCGTCGCCGATTGCCGCCAGTAGCTCCTTCGTGAGCTCCCGGAAAGCCAAACCCGGTGGCGACGCTGGACCAAGGACATTGTCCATGGTCCGAAACCGCAGAGGCACATCATCAACATCGTCGTCGATGTTGAGGTCTCCAATCGGCGGTGAAACGAACTCCACCGATGGCGCTGCCGGAGTCGCCGGTGTGCGGGGCTCGTGCGGGTATCACCGCGTCGTCTGGCGCAGACAATGGCGAGAGCGGAGCAGGCGTTGCTGTTGGCGTGCCTGGCACTGCCTCGGCCTCGCCCTCGTGTCGCACTCCCCCGACCATGACGAACTCAACGCAGAACGGCCCAAGGTCGTCGTTGGGCCCAGCTCCCTTGTCGGCGCCCCAGTCCCAGGTCTGATCTTCTTCAAACACTGCGTCCCGCGACACGTGAACGCGCCGTGACGCCGGGTTGTAGAAGCGCCAGGCCTTAGTGCCCTGTTCATACCCCACGAACACCATTTGTGTGCTCCGATCCTCCAGCTTGGTGAGTTGCTTGCCGCCAGACTTCACATGTGCCACGCAGCCGAATGTACGGAAAAAATGAACTGGTGGCTTGAATCCATACCATACCTCGAATGGAGTCTTCCCCTCGACACTCTGGGTGGGTAACATGTTGAGGATGAACACCGCAGTGGTCACCGCCTCCCCCCCAGAACCAGCCCGGCATGAACATGGCTTTCATCATGCTCCTCACCATGCCCATCACCATTTGATTACACCTTTCCACCACCCCATTTTGCTACGGAGAGTACGGGGCGGTGAGGTGTTGTTGGATGCCCTCCTTGGCGCAGTAGTCGATGAAGGTGTGCGCCGTGAACTCGTCACCGTGATCGGTGCGCAAAGTTCCTAGCTTTCTCCCGGCCTCAGCCTCGGCGCGCCTCTGGAACGCAGTGAACACCGTCGCCGCCTGGTCCTTGGTGCTCAGCAAGATCAGCCACATGCATTTGCTCAGATCGTCGATGAGGAGGAAGAAGAACTTGTTGGCACTTGGAGTCGCTGGCGTCACGAGCCCGCAGAGGTCGCCGTGGACAAGCTCCAGCTTGTGCGCTGCATGATACCTGGCTTTGCTCAGGAACGCCAGTCGCCGTTGCTTCCCGGCGAGGCAGCTGTCGCAGACCTGATCAACCTGATCGATCTGCGGCAGGCCACGCACCATTTGCTCCTGAGCTAGGCGCTGTAGCGCACGAAAGTTGAGATGGCCATATCTTGCATGCCATCGCCACGCCGCGCTGGACCCCTATGTCGCAAGGAACACCGGCCTCCCGATGTCGAGCTTCAGCATGTTGTAAGATCAAGCCTCCCATGGGCTAATTGATTTTGGTAATTGATGGCAACAAGGCCGTACAGCTGGAACGCCAAGGATAAGGACCTTTGTTTTATAGTTCTTCTATTTTCCCTGTGTGCGTCTTCGGCTCGACTACATCTCTCTGGTTGCAGGGTCCCACTGAGCACAGGTGTCGGTTGTGAGCGATAGACTGGCTATTTATTTATTTTTTGGTAGTGAGTAGCAATTTTGCTTGGAAAAATATATAGTGAGCAGCCCAAAGTAATTAGTGGGCACAAGCATGTCATGCCATATTGCCATGCAACATGGTTGAGCAATGTCCACTCACCAAACAATGCCATCATGGCACTCAAATTAAGTCAAATGCACTAGTTGTGGGTGCATGCATGTGTTGGGAGCTTTTCCAGCATGCAGATGGGAATTGATCCACTTTTGGCAGCAAGTCAATTGGGGATCATTGCCATTTTTTGCTTTTTTTTTAAACAAAAATTGAAACAAATGAATTTAATTCCTACAAGAGTCGAGTGAAAAAAGATTGAAAAAATGAATCATTTAATTTGTTTTTATCATATTATCCACTGACCTAGTCATCAACGGGATAAGAAAGTGATTATCTCTAAATTATACATATTTGATGCAACAGCCCCGTAATCTCTTATCTACGAGCATGTTCTTGGCAGTTTATTTGATTATCTTTTAATGTTTCGACACTTTGGCGTCGTTTCTCGAAAATTTTGAAGTCACAAGTGATACATTCTCAAATTCACTTTTATTACCTGTTTCATCTTTTCAAAGAAAATTTTTAACCAAAGTTCAGTTTTAACAATAGAAAGTCCACCCCGAAAAGTTAGAGGGCGAAATATGTGGTGCAAACCAATGTTTTCGTGCAAACTCCGTGAAAACCATATATAAAAGTTTTTTTAAATTCGTGAAAAAATTACTGGAGATAGGTATGTGCACGAACTACATCACCACCAAATCTTAAGTCTAAACTCAACATCGTTTGGGAGAAACAAAAAAGACAAATTTCAGGGCAAATAGTAACAAGACATTATTCTTTCAAATTTGTTTTTTTTGTTTCTCCCAAACGATGTTGAGTTTAGACTTAAGATTTGGTGGTGATGTAGTTCGTGCACATACCTATCTCCAGTAATTTTTTCACGAATTTAAAAAAACTTTTATATATGGTTTTCACGGAGTTTGCACGAAAACATTGGTTTGCACCACATATTTCGCCCTCTAACTTTTCGGGGTGGACTTTCTATTGTTAAAACTGAACTTTGGTTAAAAATTTTCTTTGAAAAGATGAAACAGGTAATAAAAGTGAATTTGAGAATGTATCACTTGTGACTTCAAAATTTTCGAGAAACGACGCCAAAGTGTCGAAACATTAAAAGATAATCAAATAAACTGCCAAGAACATGCTCGTAGATAAGAGATTACGGGGCTGTTGCATCAAATATGTATAATTTAGAGATAATCACTTTCTTATCCCGTTGATGACTAGGTCAGTGGATAATATGATAAAAACAAATTAAATGATTCATTTTTTCAATCTTTTTTCACTCGACTCTTGTAGGAATTAAATTCATTTGTTTCAATTTTTGTTTAAAAAAAAAGCAAAAAATGGCAATGATCCCCAATTGACTTGCTGCCAAAAGTGGATCAATTCCCATCTGCATGCTGGAAAAGCTCCCAACACATGCATGCACCCACAACTAGTGCATTTGACTTAATTTGAGTGCCATGATGGCATTGTTTGGTGAGTGGACATTGCTCAACCATGTTGCATGGCAATATGGCATAACATGCTTGTGCACACTAATTACTTTGGGCTGCTCACTATATATTTTTTCCAAGCAAAATTGCTAGCTGCTTGCTACCAAAAATAAATAAATAAATATTCAGTCTATCTTAGTGGAAGTGCATGCTCCGTAGGCTTCACAGATTCATGGATTTGACACATACGTGCACCATCTACGCGCACTGCTCACTTAATTCCAGGGGATTATATTAACTATATACTATATATATGATCATCATCTAACGAAGCAACTGTTAAATCAACATACAGCACTAATTTAATTATGGTTAAGGGGTTGACCCCGTGTGCCGTTGCTTGCGATCGAATGCAAAGTCAAAGTGCACGTCGCCATTGTTTGCGCGCGGCAAGTGCTGTCGCTCCAAAATATTTGATCCGATCCGGTGAAACAATAGAAGCTAGAGAGATAAACTAAGGGTAAATCCAATCGTACTTTAACTTAGGATAAATTAATTTAGCAATGTAGCAATAAAATAGAAGAAAGGGAAAGCCGACGAATAGTGCTAAGTCCATCCTAAATTAGGATATCATTGGACATGCTCCAAAGGCAAATTAAGGTAGAGAAAAATGATCTAGCCGCATGGCCGTTCATGGGAGGGCAAGAGGGGCAGCCACCCAGGTCCCTGAATGGTAGGGGGCTCTAATCGATCAATATAGCATGCTGTATGTATGTATATATATAGGTACGTATAGACAATACAAATTATCATCATCCATTCAGTAATTCATTTATCGTTTCAAGTTGTTGTCTCTTTTCCAACTCTAGATGCAATTATGACTACGCTACTTAAAATCTTCTCTTGTCCCCTGCAACATCATCTTAATGATTTATTTCCTACGACTAAATTGGATACCAATGGTGTAAATTAAGAACAACGCAATTAATATGTTGCCACCCTAGGCTCCCTATTCAGGTTCCATAATGCGACTTCATGTTCACTATATTGTTGTTTGACTTCCCATGCACTAATCAACACGAGCGGCAATCCCGTCATTCTCGACTCCTTAATTAGCTTGCACATATGCATGAGGGCGAGCAGTTGCGCATCGATGAGCTAACATTCTTATCATAGAGGCGAGTTGCAGCTAGCCTTCCATAGACACTCGATCGCCAATATTCATCTACTCTTTTTTAATTTTTGGAATAGCAATGGCTATATTATAACGGAAAATTATGAGAAATAAAAAAAAAAATCAAGCTCGAGCGGGACTTGACTCTAAAAGGTGGTATATATCAAAATCATATATAGTAGTAGTACCGGCGCAGCGCCACACCGCCGTTGCAATGAGCTAACAATTAATTAATTTGTGTCAAATTAAAGGCAACTAGCAACCATGCATTGGTCCGTCCAACATCGATCATTGCAACCAACTTAAATTAAAGCAGGTAGCTTTGCCATCTCATCCACTATGCTGATCCCCAGTGACTAACTAGCTACCAGTACGAATCCACGTCATCATCGATCCGGCTAGCTTCTCACATGCATGGGGCAGCCAGGTAGATCATTAATTTGGACAGGAAGAAGAGGGTACGTGTGCATGTGCAGTGGCCGCGTCGGCTGCCTGTTCCCTGCCAGAGCTGCGTGCTGCGTGCCTGTCCATTGCATGCCGGAAGGAGCAGCCAGCCAGCCGATGATGATGCATTGATGCACTCGCATTGTGATGAACATATATATACTCGTCATCTCTTAATTCGGTGTGAGATTGTTGTGAGGTGCATGCAACGAACAGTGGTCAAGATATTTTTGCTGCCTATATAGCTAGCAACAATGCTAATACGATATTATGGTCTGGTGAACCAGTTAAGATGGACAATGCCAGGATTAGGGGCAGTTTTGATCGGTTTGTGCTTGCATTCTTGTCCAGGGGACAGCTCCCCGTGCGTGCGTGCAAGCTAATCAATAGCTACTTGACAGCTGACATGTGGCAAACAAAGCCATATGCATATGCATGCATCCATCGTCCCATGCTTTATTTGTTTCGCTGATCGATACTTAATAACTCTTTGCAATTAACGTACGTACGTGTGATTGTTGCAGCATATGCTGATACACTGTAGCCTGAGCTACGTGCCATGCGACATGTGGCAATATTGCCTGCCTTTTGGTGGCCTCTTCTACTTGGAAGGCACACCGGCCTCTTGGCTCTTAAGCTGCATGCCATTTCGATCCAGCTGCTGCTTGTTGGCCTGGGGCCTGGCAGGAGAAAATGAAGAGAGCTAGCTATGCAAGGGATCGATCATGCATGGTCGATAATTAAGGGCATGTACAATATATACTCCCTCCGTCCTAAAATATAGGGCGTATAAAAATTTTCATCAAGACCAAGAAATGGTGTTTAAGAGGAAAATGGCTTGCCTGCTTCCATTTCCTGCTCCCTCCGGTGTTCCCTAAGTCGTGGCAGTCTCTGATTGCATTCATTTGTTGTGTGGGCCAGCAAAGGAATGGGGAGGGAGCTTGCCACGTCGAGGGAACAGAGGGGGGAGCAGGAAAAGCATGCATCTCCTTTCTATGCACTTAATTAATAGCTTTAATAGCTAAAGCTAGCAAAAGCATGCACTTTATAGTGTGAATAGCTTAACTATGAGTTAATTGCTCGTCTTTCCTAAGGAAATAATGGAAAGATGTCTTATATTATGGGACAACTCAAAAAAATTTATGCGCCCTATATATTGGGATGGAGGGAGTATATATCACGTATCCAGGGCATGGTTTTCTTAATTCTCATGCTAGAGCCGAGAACCCGTTACAACATAAGATATGGCCCAATTACTCAATTAGGGTTTACAATCTAATTATCTACCACCCAATAATCCATCCTCTACATCATCTTAGCAAAGCTTATATACTCCCATCATCTCATTAAAACTTGTCGTTACGAGCATTGGCATGGTTTTTGAAATTGAACTTTGATCATCAATTAACATGGTAGTTTGTTTTTAGAAATTTAGAAAATTTATATATTATTTTCAAGATGAATCTATATGTATGATTTATATGTGTCCAATCCAAATAGTCTAAAAGATTTTTTAGATAAAATTTTAGAACTTTAATTTAGAACAGGTTTAAAACATCGTGCTTTCATGAACCGAAGGAAGTAAATTGCAACTGACACAACTGATCAGTATAGCTAGCTAGCAAACAATTCTATTCTAGCTAACAGCGCCTTAATTAACTGATTTTAACATTGCCTAGCTAAAGGTATATATATATATATGCATATATGCATATATGCATGCATTGGTGATTTGGTGCCCATGATTTCGATTGTCTCCTTGCCTGGTCTGGGGTTCCAAACATGTCCCTGTTTGTGTTTCCAAGCAAAGGAACAAGCCTGGCTGCACTGTCAATCTTACATTACAACATGCAATTAATTAAGCTAGCTTTGATTAGCGGAAGCCAAGCGATTTGGCCGGCGCCTTACATGCACGTGGCTCGACCATGTTTACTCTTGAGATAAGACCCCCGCAACTAGCTAGAAATAATCCATGCTTAGCGTGTATTAGTGTATACATGCATATATATGCATGCACCGATCGATCAATGAAAGTATGGAACCTTGGAAAGAGAGATTAACCTGAAACTTTGGAGCCACCCTTTGTTTTGTTTATTTGCATCGATGTCTCTTTGTTTATACTCCGATCCATATGATCGCGAGGCCTTAGACGCATGCACTCTTGTTGAGGTGCTAAGATGACTGTGCAACTAACTGATCTATCTAGCTACATTCCAGAGAGACCAAGCATCGATGCTGCTAAAATAGGTGCAAAGAACGTAGTCTAGCTATCAACAAACTCAATTTAGTTTGGATTGATTATGCTCCACCCGTTTTTATGTCTTTTAAGTTTTGGGTTAATTAGATATATGTTACTGTTGAACCTCTGTTTTTAAGATTGACCACTCTTTCTTTTGGGCTGCAACATATGCATTTATCAAACCGTGTTTATTTGTTGGAAGTGAGAAGGACTTGGCATAGTATATAAGGATGAGGGAACACCCCTCCCTTCCTTAGTGAGCTAGTTTTTTTAAGGAAAGATGACTCAAGAGACTTGGGCACGCTGCTCTGGTTGGGCCTGTGAGTGAGTCAGCCCAATGGTCTAGGATTCGGGTGTGAGGGCCGACTGACAAGTGGTATCAGAGACCCTGTATTCCATGATAGGTGGCCCAAGTGGTTACCAGTCATTCTCGGCCCAATGCGTGAGAGGGAGAGATTGTTGGGGAATAGTCCTACATTAAAACTGGCCGGGAGGGCTTAAGCATGGTTTAAAGTTAGGTAACTCAAGTGATTTCCAGATATTCTCGGCCCAATATGTGAGGGAGATTGTTGGAAATAGTCCCACATCAAAAATATGAAAAGCTTGAGCATGGTTTATAAGGGTGAGGGAGTACCCCTCATTGAGCTAGTTTTTTAGGGACATGGCCCAAGAGACTTTGGTCCCTTGCTCTGGTCTTGCCTGCGAATGTGATGTGCAGCCCAACTGCCTAGAGTTCGGGTGTGATGCCCGACTGACATCATTCGATATTTGTCATCCTACGTGACATGTGTCCCTTTTTTTTACGATTGACCCGCATCTTGTTTTAAAAAATAAGGAGCTAAAATGGGACATGTGGCGCACAAAGTGATCAATATCAAATAACACAGATAATTCATAATGGCATATGTAGCAGTTTGGAAGGAAGAGTGATAAATCTAAAAAGAAGGTTGAAGAGAGATGTATATATCTGATTAACCCTTATATATTTAGATTGGTGTATGAAAATCATATATACAGATTGATTAAAAAAGCTTAATAGTACGAATTCTTGTGTTCTGCGGTGTCTCCACAAGTTTAATGAATGCATATGCGTAGTGGCGTGCACGGGCTGATGAACAGTCGATGCATGTGAGGTGCCGTACGTCCGGCGAAGGAACATTACCGCATGGCCGATCGAGTAGTTTTGCAACCCAAAGTGCCTATATGCATCATGACATGTATGGTTGCTTATAATTCCCGAAAGGCAAAGGGAAGTGATATATAGATCGATATATCCATGTCATGAGGCATATATATATATAGCGATCGAGCTGAACCGAAAGGGTGCATGCATGCATCCATCGATCATATTCATATTACCATCCCTTCGTTCAAAAATAGAAGGCGTACATGTATTTTAAGATTTAAAACCTTGTGATCTTAACCAAAAAAATTTTAGATGATATGTAAGATTTTATAATATAAAAATGGTACCGCTGAATTTGTACTTAAATGTACTTTCCAATGACTATAATTTTGCTATTATAAACGATATATTATAAGACATATTAAGAGTCAAATTATGGTTTTTAAGATCGTGCAAGTTAAACCGTGCATTATATTTTTGAACGGAGGAGTATCATATATATGCAACAATATATGTATGCATGCTATAATATTAATGGCTACATATATGTGTGCCGGTGGCCCAATCATGCATGCTTTGTGATCATCTGCAAGTTCTCCTTGGATCGATCGGCGGTCAGTGTGATCGATGCATGCACATGCATGGTTTCGATCGGTGCAGAATTTGATGCGTGCTTGTACACTGGTTTAGCCGTTTAGGGCCTGCAGTAACATGCATGTATGTATCCTGCAGGCTTATATATATACTATGGATCGAATTCTGAGATTAAACGTAGCTGTCATTTTTTTTTTAAAAAAAGAGAGGGATTGAATATTGTTACTGCAGATGTATTGATCGAGGAAGAGAGAGTTGCATAAAAGTTTAGTTAGGAGTGGAGTTTAATATATAGCTAAAAAATACCATTGTTTCTACTAAACCATGGTTTCAAAATGTTTTTTTTTACGGAGGGGGCATCAAAACACCTTATGATTTCAAAACTCTGATTTTATCTTGAAACTAGGAAAAAAAACTTTGTTCTCAAATAAGCTCCAAGTTAAAATTCTTATTGCTAGCTGATATGTTATTCTTAGAGATGCCCTACATCCATAATAATGTTGAGCTAAGCTAGGTACCACTGAACCAGGAGCTTTTTCCATGACAGATCGATTGATTCAACTATTTATATTTACTATACTACAAGATAAGCCATGCATATATGATATCCAGAAAGTAAAGCTGCGGCGCCGGGGAGGCGCCCCCCGCTCCGATCTGCACGCCGCGCTGCCCGGGGGAGGTACCCCCCGCCCCAATCTGGCCGCCGCGCCGCCGGGGGAGGCGCCCCCCGCCCGATCTCGCTGCCACGCCGTCGGGGGAGGTGCCCCCGCTCGATCTCGCTGCCACGCCACCGCGGAACCCCAAGCCCGCCACAGCGCCAGCTCATCGTCCCTGGCAAGCCCGCCGCTATAGCTCGATGTGGTGTTCATGTCTTTGTTAAGTGTTATGTAATCATGTTGCTGGATCGATGTGATGTTCATGTGTTTTTTTTGTTCATGCTGTTGGATCGATGGACATGGAAGAAGCTGCTGGATTCATATCGCTGGATTCGGATTTGTTCATGTTTTTTGTAGATTGCTATATGAATGTGGATGATCTGTGGAATTTGTTCATGTTCTGTGTAGATTGCTATATGAATGTGTAAATTGCTATCAATAAAAAAAGGATGAACAGCAAGGAATCTCAGGTGTGGAATTTTTTTTCAATAAAAAATCTCTCGAGGGCCAAGCCCTCAAGAATACTTAGACCCGGGCCGTTAAGTCTATGATTCCGTCCACCTGCCAACTTTCTCGAGGGCTCTAAAAAACCCTCGAGAAACAGGTTTATCGAGGGCCGGGCTCTCGAGAAAGCTCTTTTTCTCGAGTGGTCAGTCGCGAGGGCCATTTCTTGAGGGCCGGCCCTCGAGAAACCTGTTTCCCGATGGTTTTCCCCTCTTTCTCGAGGGTTTCTGGCCCTCAAGATTCATGCAGATTGTTGTAGTGAGTGGTTACCAGTCATTCTTGGCCCAATGCGTGAGAGGGAGAGATTGTTGGGGAATAGTTCTACATTAAAACTGGCCGGGATGGCTTAAGCATGGTTTAAAGTTAGGTAACTCAAGTGATATCCGGATATTCTCGGCCCAATATGTGAGGGTGATTGTTAGAAATAGTCCCACATCAAAAATATGAAAAGCTTGAGCATAGTTTATAAGGGTGAGGGAGTACCCCTCATTGAGCTAGTTTTTGGGGGACATGGCCCAAGAGACTTTGGTCCCCTGCTCTGGTCTTGCCTGCGAATGTGATGTGCAGCCCCAATGCCTGGAGTTCGGGTGTGATGCCCAACTAACATCATTCGATATTTGTTATCCTACGTGACATGTGTCCCTTTTTTTACGATTGACCCGCATTTTGTTCTAAAAAATAAGGAGCTAAAATGGGACACGTGGCGCACAAAGTGACCAATATCAAATAATACAGATAATTCATAATGGCATATGTAGCAATTTGGATGGAAGAGTGATAAATCTCTAAAAAGGAGGTTGAAGAGAGATGCATCTGATTAACCCTTAGACTGGTGTATGAAAATCATATATACAGATTGATTAATAAAGCTTAAAAATAGTATGAATCCTTGTGCTCTCCGGTGTCTCCACAAGTTTAATTAATGCATATGCGTAGTGCGCGTGCACAGGCTGATGAACAGTCGATGCATGTGAGGTGCCGTCCGGCGAAGGAACATTACCGCATGGCCGATCGAGTAGTTTTGCAACCCAAAGCGCCTATATGCATCATGTCATGTATGGTTGCTTATAATTCCCGAAAGGCAAAAGGAAGTGATATATAGATCGATATATCCATGTCATGAGGCATATACATAGCGATCGAGCTGAACCGAAAGGGTACATGCATAGGAGTAGAAAGCGATATCTTCGTCCATCGATCATATTCATGTTACAATCTCTCCGTTCAAAAATGTAACGCGTAAACGTATTTTAAGGTTTAAAACCTTGTGATCTTAACCAAAAACTTTTTAGATGATATGTAAAAATTTATAATATAAAAATGGTACCACTGAATTTGTCTTAAACGCGCACGTACTTTCCAATGACTATAATTTTGCTATTATAAACGATATATTATAAGACATGTTAAGAGTCAATTTATAGTTTTTAAGATCGTGCAAGTCAAACCGTGCCTTATATTTTTGATCGGAGGAGTATCATATATATGCAACAATATATATATGCATGCTATAATATTAATGGCTACATATATATGTGTGACGGTGGCCCAATCATGCATGCTTTGTGATCATCTGCAAATGTGTATACTTCTCCTTGGATCGATCGGCGGTCAGTGTGATCGATGCATGCATATGCATGGTTTCGATCGGTGCAGAATTTGCTGCGTGCTTGTACACTGATTTAGGGCCTGGCAGTAACATGCATGTATATATCCTGCAGGCTTATATATATACTATGGATCGAATTCTGAGATTAAATGGTGCTGTCATTTTTTTTTTAAAAAAAAGAGGGATTGAATATTGTTACTGCAGATGTATTGATCGAGGAAGAGAGAAGTTGCATAAAAGTTTAGTTAGGAGTGGAGTTTAAATGTTTAATATATAACTAAAAAATGCCATTGTTTCTACTAAACCATGGTTTCAAAATGTTTTTTTTAACGGAGGGGCATCAAAACACCTTATGATTTCAAAACTCTGATTTTATCTTGAAACTAGGAAAAAAAACTTTGTTCTTAAATAAACCCCGAGTTAAAATTCTTATTGCCAGCTGATATGTTATTCTTAGAGATGCCCTAAATCCATAATAATGTTGAGCTAAGCTAGGTACCACTGTACCAGTAGCGCAGGTACTGAACCAGGAGCTTTTTCTATGACAGATCGATTGATTCAACTATTTTTATTTACTATACTACAAGATAAGCCATGCATATATGATATCCAGAAAATAAAGTATACTAGCAGCTAGCACAATTCCCAGTGTTGCGCTGCTCCAATCATGGAGGCAGTTTTCTGTATCATCAACACATGCTCATGTCTTCGGTTGGTAGATGTCAGCCAAAATTTTTATCCCAAAACTAATTCTCCATCAGTTATATATTCAGCTAATCAAAATTATTTAGGTTTTATTCTTCTGGGCTGACCTGAATGGCTGAACAGATGAACTACTGAAATGACTAAGGCCCAGTTCATTTCAGCTTAACAGCTTAACGGCTTACTAGCTTAACGACTTATCTATATTTTTAAAGGACATGTGCTTTGAGTTTTTTAAGTCCTTTTTTCGCTGTTTTGAAGGTGGGTCCTAACGCTTTAAAAAACAAGTCAAATGAAATGGATCCGAATCTCAAGACTACCTCGAGAAGCGTTTGAAATTCAGTCATTTCAGCCATTCAGCTGTTCAGCCGTTAAAATCAGCTCAAAAGAACAGGGCCTAAATTTCAAGAGGTTCACGAGGCAGTCTCGATATTCGAATCCATTTCGTTTGACTTAATTGCTTTTTAAAGCGTTAGTACCCACGTTCGAGACAACCAAAAAAGGACTCAAAAAATCTAACACATATGCCTTTTCGAAACGTAAATAAATCGTTAAGTTATTAAGTCGTTAAGCCGAAAATGCAAAAGAGAAAACAGAATGGAAGTGCCGGTTAGCTTCACCTGGGAGACTGCGTATATACTATGGATCCAGGATGGACCCACCGCAGTTATGGAACGATCGATGCAAGCAGGATCGATCAAACTAAACAGCAATACAATTAATCTCCAGATATATATGGATCCAAAGATATCAAGTTCAGATATGTAGCTGTCGATGCATATGCATGTGATATGTATATAGCTGAAGGCAAAATCAATTGAGCAAAGGAAGATCGATGTATTAGGATGGAACTCCAAGTCTCCAATCGATAAATGGAGATTAATTAATCGGAGAGCAACGAGTTCGTCCTAAGATCAATTCAAGTACGCTTCGCCACTTCACATGCATGGATGTAGAACGTACGCGTCACCAAGGAAAAGGAATTATCGAGAGACCTATCGATGCTTGGGGTGCCTAAAAGTTATTTAAATTAAAATAGTTTCGAAAACTTTGAAAAAACCAGTAAAAGCCTCGTAAAAATAATGATAAGGTACAATAACCATGGATCTTTATATAAACATAACAAAATTTTCATCTGTATCTTTTCGTTTCAATATAAACGGAATAGAACAAGACCGTGACATACATACGAGGAGCATCATGCATGATCGAGCAGGCACCACATATATGCATTAATGCATGCACCTAGCATTAGCAAGCACTACACAATTAATCCAGCTAGTTCTGGCCAAACAAGTGGGTGATACATATATGACATCTAAGCATAGCTCATGAAGCAACGAACTTTAATTAGCTTGGTTCCTTTCTCATTCGTGGCTCCAATCACTTCTCTGCTTGCTTTCGAGAGCCAACAAGCGTAGCTTTGCTTTGCTTTCTTCCTTTCTTTTCACCCTTTCTATATCAATGAGAATAACTTTTCAACCGGTTCTTAGTGGAATGAGGGTTGCAATATAATAAGCGAATTGCCATCTTAATTTCCCATAGGCTATCACTTTTCTGAGGTAAATAAGCTAGCAGATTTGTTAGTTTACATAAAGATGTTTTGGTATAATCTATTAAAATTATATATTATATACACACACACATACACACATAAAATAATCTGCATATATATTCACTATATGAACAACCATAGATTATTTCCTATTTCCTTCAATTTAATGGGATTTTTTATCCTTTAATTATATTAATCCTTTATATTGTCTTTGACCGCTAAGTTTTAAAATATGTGCAACTTTTCTCTCTCTTTTTTCGGGTTAGATGCAAAGCAACAGAGGATACATATCTCCTTCCTATATATGCCCATGCCTTCTGTTTGTCGCCACATCATAATCACCTCATCTTCAAATTCTAATCTCTTGAGCATTATAATATGTGGTAACATGTAGGCATCTCATCCTCGGGGTTATGATCTACTCCTCCTCATCACCTCTGAGTTGTCTACTATTTGGGATCGAATCATGGAGTATTTTTAATGTATGGCACCTTGTATCCATCTTTTTCGAGGTGTTTTGATTTACAACAACAAACAAACATCTTTTGCTTAGTCTTTTTATAATAGATAAATTGACCGGTTGGTGGTGGTGCGAGCATGCAACTCAAAACGGCATAAGTAAGAGCCAAATATCTCAAGTTTAAGTGTTTTGAGAAGCTGCTTCATGATTTTCGAGCCATGTGTTTTTTAGTTGTTGGATTACAACAGATTTGAAGGGGGGGAATAGAATTGCAGCTCGCAGTCGCAGATAATGATCCGTGGTCCAGTGACGTCAGCACGTCGGTCACTGGTCAAGGTTTGGTCTTCCCGCCACACCCACGTCACCACATGCCATTCTTCCTCATTCTTTCCTTCCTCGCCGCCTCGCTATAAATCCCTCACGCCTCCACCTCCATCCTCCCGACGCAACCAATCGAGCTCGAGCTCGACCGCCGCCGCTTCCGCCTTCCTCGTCGCCGCCGGAGCGGGAGAGCTCGAGATGCCCAGGGTCCACCCCAACTCGGCCGCCGGCGCCATGGAAGAAGCGGCTGCGCCGGCGCCGTCGTCTCCGGCGGTGTTGACGGTGTGGCGCAAGTCGCTCCTCTTCAACTGCGACGGCTTCACCGTCTTCGACGCCAGCGGCGACCTCGCCTTCCGCGTCGACTGCTACGGCTCCGGCCTCCGCCGCCGAGCCGAGGTCGTCCTCATGGACGTCGCCGGCACGCCGCTGCTCACAGTCCGCCGCAAGAAGCTCAGCCTGGCGGAGCACTGGGTCATCTACGACGGCGACGGCGGCGGCGACGACGGCGGCGCCGGCGCGAGGCCGCTCCTCTCCGTGCGGCGGCGCGTCGGCCTCCGCGCGTCCAAGGCGGTGGCGCACGTGACGCCGCTGGCGGCGGCCGGCGAGGGGTACGTGGTGGAGGGGTCGTACGGGCGGCGGAGCTGCGCGGTGCGCGACGCCCGCGGCGAGGCGGTGGCGGAGGTGCGGCGGAAGGAGGCCGTCGGCGACGACGTGTTCCGGCTGGTGGCGGAGCCCCGGCTGGGCGCGCCGCTCGCCATGGCCCTCGTCATCGCCCTCGACGAGATGTTCGCCGCCGGCTCGGCCTCGCCGGCGGCGGCGGCGGCGCGGTCGCTGCTGAGCTGGTCGGGGTAGCTCCCCCGCCGTACATACACACGCGCGCAGATCTAGCGAGAGAAGAAGAAGCGTCCCGAGGATGGAGAGGCCCACCTGTCAGCGCCGGCATGCCGGCGGCGGCGGCGGCAGCGTCGGCGATGGAGGAAGCGAGCTGCTTCGTCGTGTAGTGTAGTCGATCAGCTTCTGCTTATCAATAGTACATGAGATTTTTACAGCTTAATTAATTCGTTTATGTTAATCCAGTGTCACAGAGTGACGCACTCACCCCAGTACCCATACCTGTTGATCATCACATGCCACTTACCACTGTTACTGTGCCAGTGTAATTTTGTCATTTGTATGTACATCGTTAGGCATTAATCAAGATGGCAGATACTTATTATGTGCACCTTCTCCACATGTTGTATTTGGTTAAGTTTTTTCACATATTTGCGTATCCTTGGTTTTATAAACGTACGGTAATCACAAATGTTTAGATATTTTCAGTCCGTTTTATCTCAGTTGTGCATCTCAAAACTCTTAAAATTTAGCAAAATCAAGTGGGTCAAAGGCTTTTCAAGCAGGAGCTCTTAAATTTTAACTCACCAGTCAATCATATCTGCTCTAAATAATAGCTCCCATGGATGTTTATCATGCTCATGGTACTATATAGACAGCTGTCCATGCTTCGTAAAGTCGGTGATACTTGCATTTTAATTATGATTATCGTGCTTATAGTTGCACTTTCATGCTATACTAGCCAAATTAAAATTGAAATTGGTTCAAATTGAAACATAACATTTTCCAATCAATTGCTATACTAGCCAATATATCCTTTTTTCTTAAGTTGTTTATTACCTTTTTATCGCTTAGTTTTTTAATTCGTTTCACAGAAATCTCATATAAGCACTTAATTCCATATTTCAAAGCTTTTCAAAATTTAGTTTCAGCAAACAAAAAAGAAGAACCATTTTCAGCACGGAAGAACACCTCTCGGTAATAAATTGCTTATTTGTTCTTGCATACAAATGGGCTGAAATGTCCAAACGCACCAGAAAGATAGCCATGGAGGCCCATAACGGCCCATCCTGATCCAACATCCAATCCTCCATCCCTTCCCTGCCTCGCTGCTCTACTGGCCCCACCTGTCATCCGCCTCCGCCTCCACCACTCGCCACTGACATCTGGCCCCACCTGTCATCCGCCTCCGCCTCCACCCACCCGCCACTGATATCTGGCCCCACCTGCTGCGTCGCAGACGCGGGCCATTTGAATTTCGAAAATCCCCTCCATTCTCTCTCCTCGCTCGCTACGCTCCAACGTCTCTCTCACCCCTCTCCCTCCCCACAAATCTCTCTCCGATTCATTGCGCTCACGCCGGCGAGCCCGATCGCCTCCCGCCAATGGCGACGCCCACGCCGGGGGTGCTACTGAGGCTGCTCCAGGCGATGCACACCGACCAGCGGGTCGCCGGGGAGCACCGCTCGCCGGCGCTCCAGGTCACCGCCGTCGTGCCGGCGCTCTCTGCTTCCACCTCCGACTCCCTTTGGCCCGCCAACGGCTTCCTCCTCCAGCTCTCCGACGGCCTCCACTCCACCTACGTCCAGCTCCCCCCCGCCGACGCCGACGCCCTCCTCTCCGCGCGACCCCACCTCGTCGGCCACCTCGTCCACCTCGACCGCCTCCGCTTCGCGCGCCCCGTGCCCCACGCCGTCGGCCTCCGCCCCGTGCCCTCCTCCCGCGCCGCCCCCTGCGTCGGCTCCCCCGAGCCGCTCGTCGCGCGGGCCGCCCCGTGCGCCCGCGGCTACGTCATCCAGCCCGCCTCCCCGTCTGACGCCGGGCCGCCGCTCATGCCGTCCTATTCCGCCTCCGCGCCGGATGCCGTCCAGAGGGCGGTGCTTGCTCCCAGGAACGTCTCCAACGCCGCAGCGCCGGCCCCCGGCGAGGCCGTGAAGCGGCGGTTCTCTTCCCCGGCGCCGTCCAAGCGGCGAGATCCGTCGCCTTCGGTGAAAGGCGGATCACGGCCGTCGTCGCCGGCCGTCAGGGGCACGTCCAGGGCGTCGTCGCCGGCGCCGTCCAAGTGCGTGGTGCCCAGCCTCGTCGCCGCAAAGGAGGAGAACCGCAGGGCGGCGAGGGAGGCGGCGATCGTCGTGCCATCGAGGTACAGGCAGCCTTCACCGGCAGGGGGGAGAAGGGGGTCGGCGTCTCCGGTAGTCGGCGCGAGGCGGGGCTCCCTGTCGCCTAGTTCCCGGCGGCTGTCGGGAGAAGGGACCAGCAAGAAGAAGGTCGGGGTGCTGGTGGCTGGGATCTCCAAAATGACGGATTTGGCGAATAGCAGACTTTAATTCAGTTTTTCCATTTCGTTTTCCATTTCTAGTGGGCTTGTTCGTTCGTGCTGCTGTCTGAAACGTGGACTCTGTGACGGAACAAAGGGAACTGGGCTTGCCGTCTAGGCAACCTGGTCATGCTTATCATCTAACAGTTTGTGGGAGCTTTGTTTTTCTCCTTTATATTGCTTGTCTTGACATGGAAATTGCTTATTAATAAACATCTGTAATTGCCATATGATTTTTGTTTGATGCAGAGGCTGTAAGTATTTTTTTTTTGTGCGTGCATCTCTGTTTAGCCCTCAAGCTTCGTCGGAACTAATTTCTACGCTTGCAGCGGCGTGCTTTTGGCCATCGATTTTATCTTATTTCTATTTTTAAAATTTTATTTCCAAATCTTTAATTTTTTTAATCTAAGCGGTTATAATCTGGTCCACTGAAATCAACGGTGTATTTTTTTATTCTCTTGATTTATGTGAGATTTTATCTAATTGACGCGATCGTTTCGTTTTGTTTCTGTTTTAATTATATAATAGGTCTCGAAAATGTTTGTCAATCTCGCCAAAACAAGTGAAACCAAACTGGAGAGACTTTTCAAACCTCTCCTGCCAGCAAGTTGTTTAATCAACGCTCTCTTAATAAGGTGGTATCATTTTCTTGCTGAAGTTAGGCTAGGACAGGGCTCTCCGAACCAACTGGAAAAGCTCTCGAAATATAACCAATATCAACAAACAATCAAATTAGATCGACCCAAGAGAACACGTACGTCTAATCTCCAGCAAGGTGGTTTCGTTTTCTTCATTAAGCTGGGTAGCTGCTTTGATGATGAGTGATGAGTAGTACGTGTATGTGGGTCAAAGTGAGGGTTGGCTGGGCTGCAAAGTCTCGAGGGAATAATTCTCATTTCGAACGATCGTTCTCCGACATATAATTTTGATCACTAATTGTTAGTACATTTTATTTACAAAACACACTAAAACTATAACGTTATGAAAATACCTTTTGAGACGAATCTACCTCACGTTAGTTCCTCGCAAGATTACAAGTTTTAAAGATTCGGCTTGTTTTTACTTTTAACGGAGATGCTATGGAACGGAGGGCCGTTTCAAGAAATGAGCTAGTTTGTATCAGGGGTGCATGATTGTCGTCTGCATGTGTCATGACGACGTCAGTTTAAACCAAGATAAAACTTCGTAAAACCATATAAAACTAGGTGAAACTTTTCTACAACTATGTGAAAAACATATGTAACTACATGAAAACCATCTGAGAATTTCTGGTGATCCATCGAAAACAATTCTAACGGATCACCTTAGACCAGCAGCTCCCACACTTAATTTAAACTGTAAATGTTTGTGAGTGGAAGGAGCACCGGTTACAGCTTTTTCGATGATAAGCGTATATGTGTGTCTGTATTTGTCGTATTGCGGGAAAATTATCCAAATAACACTCAATTTGTTGCCACGAAACAAAATGACACCTAATTCGTATGTATTTCTCATATGGCACTGATGCAATGATTTTTATTCCCAAATGACATTTTGGCATTTTCTCTCTCTCTCTTTTTCTCATTTTCTCCTTTTTTCTCCTTTTTCTCCCCCTTTTGATGTCCTTCTACACCTCCGGCCACCTCGTTGTTTCACGCTGCCACTCTGTCGCCATCGCCACCTCGCCAAACTGCCGTCGCTATGCCTTCGCCATCACAGTCTCCGCCGCCATCACTCGCATCGCCGCTGCCGCCACTCACATCGTGCCGTCGCGTCGCTCGCATCAAACGGCACCGCTCCCGTTGTAGCTGCCATCGTCGTTTCCACCGGTGTCGTCATTCCCGCCAATTTCCGCCAGCGCTGCCGTTCCCATCACCAGCACCGTCGCAAACAAACAAAAATAAAAGGAGAAAAGGGGGGAAGGAGAGAAAAAATGCCAAAATATTATTTGAGAATAAAATTCGTTGGCTCGGTATCATATGCAAAATAGAGACGGATTAAGTGTCATTTATTTTGTGGCAACGGATTGAAAGTCATCTGGGCAATTTTTCGTCGCATTGCATGGGTGCAAGGGGGGCGAGGTGGTGATCCCCTGGACGGCAATGGAAGATGTATCCATGCCGGCAGCAGCGTGGAAACGTGACACCAGCGGGCAGCTCCGGATGGGGACGTCCAACGGAACACGGAGACACACGAGTGGCACGTACTGCCGCCGCCCAAACACGCCTCTTGCTCCCCGCGCCATTCTTCACCGCAGTCATACTCCACGAGTTCCTCAGCCTTGACAACAACACCAAAAACTATATTTCCATGCTTAGAGCGTCTCGGCGGTTCTTCCGTGATGCGGTAACAGATATAGAGAAACAACCGGAGGAAAAGAATTATTTAAAGAGCAGTGCAAATTACGAAGAGGTTTAAAGGGATGAATAGAGATGACGACGACGATGTTTTAGAGGAAAGATACAGAGCGGTTGTTAGGGACGCTCTTGGTCTCTCTAGTTATATATCGTTTATGATAACAAAATTATGATCGTTAGAAAATACTTTCAAATATGAATCCAACGGTGTTACTTGTGTATCACAAAGTACATGTAGTCTCATAATGCGTGTCTCATATTTTTAAACAGAGGGAGTAATATTCGACATGCTCAATTTCATGCCCTTGACTCCTTACCCCTGTTTCATCGTACTTATATGTTTAATTTCAGGTCCTCCAAATATGCGCCGTACTAGGCCTAAATGCTAATATGGTCTCAAATTTTGGTACAACGAATGACAAATTCAGAGGAATAATGAAATTTAGAGTTAGAGCTATATTTTGAGGCTATCGTTGGACATACCATTAGTCATGTTTGGGCACTTGATCGTGTTTGTCGCGACCCCGGCTTCACTAGGATCCGTCACGCTAAAATAGAAAATAGATAATAAGTTGATTGGATACATCTCAAGGGATCATAACTTTTTCAAAACATAGTACATTAAAACAAGAAACCACGGGAAAGAGATTTGTTTGTCTGACGAAAATCTGATCCTGATTATAATCTAAAAGGTTGAGCGTTCTTGAAAAACGCTTAAAAAGACATAAATATATTAAAATAGTATTTTTATATCTTTGAGAGAAAAAATACATAGAACCCACCCTCAAGAAATAGTACTACGTATCTGGTTTACAAAACCGACGGTTAACCGCGCTCCGCGGGTGGCCGGTTAGCAAAACCGCGGAGGCTAACCGTTTGAAATTTATGCAAATAAATTTTAAAATGAAAATTTGTATAAATTTTACAGAAATAATATTAATTATTCTAAGCTCTTTGGCTTAAACAGAATTTTAAAATTCAAAATTTTTACCATCATTTCATATGTTTTTATGTTAAAAAATAAAAATCTACCAAAAACCATGACTAACTGTCTGAAACAGCGGCTTACCGCATGTTAACCGTAAAAAACCGCGGCTAACGCGAACAAAACCGGCAAGACGTAATTTTGAATTTATGGCTAAAATTGGCTTAAAACCACGGTTAATCGTCTTCGCGCTGCACACGGCTCGAAGCCCTAGGGCGGTTTTGTAATCCCTTCGACATATGGATCATATAAAAATAACATTTTTTAAGTAATACCTTTAATTTTAATTTTATAAGCTGGGAAGAAAGTGATATATATAAAGTATTATTTCTTGCAGTTGGGGTGTGTGCTGTGGCCCTGGCCATGTATAAATTGGATGCCTGCCATCTCCCATCCGTTAACAAGCAACACACACCTGCACTGCAGCCGCCTCATTAACTGCTCTCTAGTCTATGGTTGCATGTTAACCTCCTCCCCTCCCGGAATAAATCATACATCCCCCACGAATAGAATCATCGCCGGCGCCAAGAAATCCCAAGCCAGAATCGCGTCCCCATGGCCTCCTCCTCCGCCGCCAACGGCAACGGCGCCGCCGCCGGCGTCAAGCCGCTCGCTTTCGCGGCCGTCGACGACGACGAGCTCCGGCGGCGGCGGCGCCGCCTGTGCGCGTGCCTGCTGGTCACCCTCGGCGTGCTGCTGGTGCTCGCCGTCGTGCTGCTCGTGCTCTTCCTCACCGTGCTGCGCGTGCGGGACCCCACCACGCGGCTCGTCTCGGCGCGGCTAGCCGGCGTGGCGCCGCGGGTGACGTTCCCGGCGGTGTCGGTGCAGCTGAACGTGACGCTGCTGCTCACCGTCGCCGTGCACAACCCCAACCCGGCCTCCTTCACCTACGCCGCCGGCGGCCACACCGACCTCTCGTACCGCGGCGCGCACGTCGGCGACGCGGAGATCGACCCCGGCCGCATCCCCAGCAACGGCGACGGCGAGGTGCGCCTGGCGCTCACGCTGCAGGCCGACCGCCTCGCCGGCGACCTCGCGCAGCGCGTCGCCGACGTCGTCGCCGGCGAGGTGCCGCTCGACGCCAGCACCAGGATCCCCGGCAGGGTCGCCATCTTCGGCGTCTTCAAGCGCCACGCCGTCGCCTACTCCGACTGCCACATCGTCTTCGGCGTCGCCGAGAAGAGCGTCCGCAGCCAGCAGTGCAACGACCGCACAAAGCTATGATCTTTCCTCCACACTGACGGCGCCGGCGCCCGGCGCCGGAGAAAAAAGGTGGCTGGCCGCACGGCACGGGCGTAAAGGTGGGATCTTTTCACGTGCAAGCCGACGGTTCCGGCATCTCATTCCTCCTCTGCTTTTGCGGTTGTTGCCACGTTAGTTCCTTGTACATATACAGATACATACATCTCATTCAGGTTACGAACTCCTTTTTATTTTTTCAAGGATTGTCGTGTTGATTTGTGGTGAAGATTATGGTGATTTTAAATTTTAATCCAGATTTTCTATCGTATTAAGTACGAGTGATTGCTTAGCTGTTGATTGCATTGCAATCAAGGAAAGAATCGACCAAACGAAGCGTGACAGGTTTGTTTTACGCGGAAAATCCACGTCAGGGAGTGATCCACGTGCGCACCCCCCCTCGTTATCAACTAGTGCAACAACAGCAGATAGACGATACTAGATCGGATCAAAAGTCCAGAGGAGACAAATTAAACAGATGATTATTTTAGAGAGAACCGAAATCACAGCAGCTAAACAATCACGACAGGACAGGTAAAAAAAAAAGGGGTAAAGCTCAAGGGCAATTTGCTCGCTTCCGTAATGGGGAAATTTCATGTTTACAAAGCCGAGACTATAAAGCAAAGCAAATATACGCATCTGTTTGACAGTTTGGGGGTCTTTGGTCACGGGTCAGTAAAGACTACCTTACATGTATAACTTAAAACTGTTTGCTCCTACTTGAACATCAACATTCAGTAAGGGCACTACAAGATTCAGAGTTTGCACAGTTTAAGCATTGCCAGGAATAACTGAGAAAAGTTGGTCAGCCAAAACTAGCACCAAAACCATGCTCCTAAAGGCAGATTTACATCTTCAGGATGCACTACTCATTTCCTAAAACACAAAGCACAGTAGCCCAGTACTCATCAAACAAGGAGCGAGGCCAATTTTTTTCCTCTTTAACAAATAAACACGTGCGCACCCCCCCTCACTATCAACTAGTGCAACAACAGCAGATAGACGATACTAGATCGGATCAAAAGTCAGAGGAGACAAATTAAACAGATGATTATTTTAGAGAGAACCGAAATCACAGCAGCTAAACAATCACGACAGGACAGGGGGAACAAAAGGGGGTAAAGCTCAAGGGCAAATTTCCTCGCTTGCGTAATGGGGAAATTTCATGTCATGAGATACAAAGCAGAGACTATAAAGCAAAATACTAGCATCAGTTTGACAGTTTGGGGGTCTTTGGTCAGTAAAGATTACCATTCAGTAAGGGCACTGCAAGATTCAGAGTTTGCACAGTTTAAGCATTGCCAGGAATAATTGAGAAAAGCTGGTCAGGCAAAACTAGCACCAAAACCATCCCAAAGGCAGATTTACATCTTCAGGATGCACTACTCATTTCCTAAAACACAAAGCACAGTAGCCCAGTAATCATCAAACAAGGAACGAGGCCATTTTTTTTTCCTCTTTAACAAATAAAGATCTTGTACTGACTGAATAAAAACAAAGCTTTACTTCTTAAGAGATTGCCTCATCTGAGTATATAGCGATTATAGAGAAATTGACAAAAATTAGTATGCTGGTACCAGCTTTTCTGCAACCTCTAGTACTAATCAAGACCTACAAATACCTGGGACCATTCTGTTACAACCATGGGAAGATAACTGCTTTTTTCCACAATCTCTAGACAAGACACAACCGGTCCTTAACAAAAAAGAGGTTAACAACGTTATATCCTAATTCCTAAAGATGCATAAGTACATGAGGAAGTTCTGTGCTCCTTAAACATACAAGGGACCATGGTACTTGCCCCACTTGGATGAAGATTTGGGGAAATAATTGGTGATTATCGGTCTAGAAAAAACAGACAACTATTGTCCAAGATCGGCAGAGGAGATCAAGAGAGCATCTGTTGTTGATGTTAGATGATCCCATTTCTTTTCCAACCTTAACAAAGCTGGTTACATCGTGAAAGGAGCGCAAGGATCACACAAAAAGGACACTAAAAAGTTCAGCACATGGCAACAAAGAGATCAGAAGATAGTAAGACAATATATGTTATGGCCGACATAAATAACAATTGGTAATCATCCTGAAAATCTGGAGTACATGAGAAGATGTCTTCTTTTTGTAACAGATGATTACTACTGCTTACTATCTTTAGCTTCCTCGAAGAACAATCATGTCAGATACTCAGATAGAAGAGTCCTAAAAACCTCAAGGGTCACTAGATAGATTTTGATGGACACTGCTATTACAATTTCGTACAGTGTCGAACAGCCACACACTGATGGAACTAAAAGTCTAAAATAGCTTCTTAACTACTAACATACAGAGCATTAGAAGCAAACAAAGCAAGTACCTTCAAACTGCAATCCGCATATATGTGGTCAATTTTTTGCAGATGCAAGTGACGGGCAAATGCATATCTTTGTGGTTACCTGCGCCGAAGATCTCTCTGCAAAAGTAAAAGTAAAAGAAAGGGAAAAATTGTAAGTTGTGACTTAAAAACTTTTCCTGACAAATAATGTCTTCACTCTTTAATAGTTCATTGGTTGGGCTTAACATGTTATCAGAAGTAAGATCTTTTTTCAGACAGTTATGAAATATTGAGTCTTCTTTCTGCCTGAAACTCATTTAACAAAAGCTGGCTGCTTAGGCACCCTTCCACTTCCTCCTCACACATCTGCCCGCATAGATAGCAACTTAGCCCGAATAGTCAGCGGCTGGGAGCTTCGGCTCTACCCTGCCACCTGCCTACCACCTTTATGCCGCAAGTTTTTACAAATTATCCAGCTCAAGTAACCGAGTAAACCACTTTTGTGCAAAAGTAACATCTTATTGGAGTCAATTCCGATGAACACAACTACTTTCTAGCAGCACAAACCATGGCTACAAATGAGTAGGCTTACCCTTGGACCACGATCTGTGACCGGTGTTGGTCTGCTCCCTGCATTATCTGCCTGCTGAATCATCTGTGGGCTATCATGCTTATAGAATGCCTGCAGAGTTCTCACCATGAAAGGACGTACAATATTCACTTCCATTGCAGAGAGATTTTTGAGCTGTGAGAATAGGACCAAAAAAAGAAGCATAAGGTTTTGTTGATTTTTTTTTATAAACAAGATATCAAACTTATTAACTAGTAAAGAATAAGCTCTATAAGAAAAAAAAAAAACTAGTATGGAATACATATAAAGTAAACAGTGTCTACCAATATCATAAAGAATAGGTGGGAACATATAGCAGTTCTTTGTACACTCAATGTACTCTACGGATAGAGGAATACATAAAGTTGAACATAATAAAATAAGAAATTGAAAGATTTCATTGAAATTGTTCGTTTGGAAATTTCCCGAAAAGCTAATTATAGGTTCTTCTCTCCATCGGAACAATAGGGCCGTTATGCTTATTACTAAACTCGTTGAAGAGAAGCAGTTCTTGATGGCATTTGTGCGATGTCAGAAGCATAGGGTGTTACAGACTCAATTAAAATCCCTCATCATTACGTTCATATTGCATACATTTATATATTTACTGAAACTTTACGCTTGTCTTTTCCAAACGTATGTGAGAAAGGTTAGCCTCAACAAAACTCAAGAAAATAACACCAGAATTGTTGATATAATGAAAAAATAGAATGCATAACACATGTCAGTGGAAACTTTCAATAGATTACGAGGAACGAGGAAAGGTAGCTGATTCAGTGGCTGAAGCGTGGAGGGAAAAATGATACCTTGACAGCATGAGTACGCCCAGATATTGTTTCCAATCCACTCTCAACCTTGTGGAATCTGACATCTCTGATATCCTCAATTAAAGATCTCACCTGTGTCACAGGCTTACAGCTTGGATTAAGGATTTTTTTTTATATAGAAGAGACGATGATATTATGAGAACAACTAGACATTATGGCTTATATATGTCGGCCGAGGTGTGTTTGGAACTCACCAAGTATGCATCGGAGATGTCATCACGAGCGCTGAAGGCAAAAACATGAGGGAATTAAGTTTTAGGGATTCTTATTGCGTAAGATGTAGTTAGAGAGCTGCTAAGGATGCTTACTGATCGAACAGAAGCTTAGATATTTCAATGTAGTGGAACGGTAATGGCTGGAATTCTCTCGGCGACTCCCTTTCGGCATCCAATACCTGTGTCAAGCGGTCTAGCAACAAAAACATCAAACAGGCAGCATTCAACGTTAGCACCCCGAAAGCAACCTGGCAAACAGAATCAGCTTCAGCAGATGGCGAAATTTATGAAAAGCATACATAAACGTGCACACCTGAGCAACCTAAGAAAGCCAAAATGCAAAAAGCTAGGAACTTCGCGCTGTAGGATGTATGCATCAGTAACAGAAACAGGTCTAAGTACAGACAGAGCCCATCCCATCTATCATTCATGAAGGCCACTCATACTACAAGGTGGCAACGGCACACACGAGGAACCGGAGAAGGAGGAGAGAGCTCACCGACGGTCATCCACTGCGGCGTCCGGACGGTGCACTTCCCGCGCTTCTTGAGCGCCACGGCGAGCCAGAGCGGCACCTTGCTCGCAATCTGCGGGAAGAAGGGCCCGAAATCCCCCTACATAGACACCCAAAAAAAAAATTCAGCAAAAGAAAGAGGAGGAAGAAGATGATGAGGAAGGTCGGGTTAGACGGAAAAGGAGGGGGGCGGGTGCGCACGCAGATCATGTTGAGGGCCTCCATGCGGATGTTGGGGACAATCTCTACAACCTCGTCCTCCGCGACGAACTCGACCTGCGGCGAGGAGGAGGTGAGGCGGTGGGAGGGGGAGGATGCAGCAGGGTTGGGGCTACCTCGGAGGGCGAGAAGAGGGAGAGGTGCGGGTCGGACTGCCCCGCCATGGCGACGAGATCCTCGCAGCGCAGGATCCGTGGTTGGCTATCCCGGGAGCCACCGCAAAGATTGGGCGGCGGCGGCGGCCGGTGAGGAAGCTGAGGATTTGGGGAGCAAGTCGAAGTCGAGAGTGGGAGTGGGCGAGCGAGAGGGAGACTGAAGAGTGGCCAAATGGGAGTGGGCCATTACTCATTATTAGAGGTGACCAAACGGGCCGGGCCAAACATGCCGAACCGGATCGGTCCGCACTGTCCACTGAACCGGTCCGGCCCGCACTGTCCACCAAACTGGAGTGGCCGAATGGGAGTGGCCGAGTGGGTCATTACTCATTACCATCTGGCCCAGTTCATTAGGGTCCAAGTTATCCGGTTAAGACTTAAGAGGATAACTATTGGCGTATGTTCTATCCATCTCTCTAATTTTTTTATAATTTACATGTCACGGAGTAGACCTGATCATGTGTCGGGCTCGGACGAGTTCGGGTCGGGTTTTTCAAAACCCGATCAAAACTCAGCCGGCCCGACCCGACCCGACGCACCGGGTCACAAATACGGGCCCAAACCGGAAAATCGGAGCCCGCACAGCTGTTTTTGCAATTTTTTCGAACCCGAACCCGACCCGACATAACGGCCAGGCTTCAAATCGAGGACCGACCCGACACGGTGCACTGGTAGGGCCAGGTCGAGTCAGGTTTTTTCGGGTCGGATCGGGTACGTCTACCCATGAGCAGGTGTATTACGGAGAGCCTCTATAACCCCCCTATATCTATTACAATATTATAGAGGGTGTGCTAAATATCTTCTAAGCACGACTGCATATTGCACTTTTTGTAGTTACCTGATAATGCCATACTGCATCTAAAAGAATGATAGTGGGGATGAGGAGGTCAATGGCCGCAGGGAAGAGAATGGACTTTTACCAAGGAAAAAATGAGGGGTTTAAAATGATCCAAAAATGTTGTTATGTTTGCGGCAATGCTATAAATGTGTTTTTGGGATCCGGTTAGCAGTGTGGATATTATCCAGGGGAGTGGTGCTAAATTTACTATTTTCAATTGAGCAGCCATGATTCTCAATTTCGAAAGGGCATAAAATCGTTGGCGAAGGAGATAAAAGAAGTTTATGGCCATTCATCCTTCTACGGATATACGGTGCTCTCTCGGTAAAAATTGAAATGAAATAATTGTGTGCAACACAAAAGTACTTAAATAAGTTATTTAGAAAAAATCTAGGTCGGATATGGTTTGAAAAAGAAAGTAAGCTCAATATGAAATATGTAAAAGAAACCCTTGTCCAAAAAATAGCGATGCAAAAAATCATCCAAAAGATAAAATAAAATTGTCAGAAGTGGGATTTGAACCCACGCCCTCATCGAGGACCAGAACTTGAGTCTGGCGCCTTAGACCACTCGGCCATCCTGACCTGTGTTGCGTTAATTCCTTGTTTCCTTGTTTGCCATCCTGACCTGACCACGCCCTCACATGGTAAATTGTGATAACGAATTATACGTTTTTCATAGTTATGACATTGAAGTTGCCCATACGAGTGTTCAGAATCCATAGAGGCGTGAAAGGAAAGCTGTTACTTCCATGAACACAACATTGCAACAACATACAGATATTTACTTCCATGAACACAACATTGCAACAACATACAGATATTTACATTCAGCTCACAGCCAGTTCTTCCCTGTGAGATGACTTGTGAGTCTTGCGACAAAGAACGCCCAACCCGACTTATCTGATTCATGAGGAAAGAACATCAGATTTTTACAGTCAGCCTGCTTAGTTTCCACGATTCAGAGCTTGTGAAAGATCAATGGCACGCCGTTCCCGGGCTCTATGGTGAGCCTGAATGCAGGGCAGTGCACATAGTTTGGCGAAAGCACAAACTCAAACTTTGACAGCAGGAGCGACAGCACGACCTTGAGCTCAACCATGGCCAGGTTCTGGCCAGCACACGTCCGAGCACCAATGCCAAAGGGCATGTACATGTGAGGGGGTTTGCAGGTGCCCGCTATGCCATTGGCAAACCTACCTGGATCAAATCTGTCAGCGTGGTTGCCCCACACGGAAGGATCCCGATGAGCCAACGCAATAGGGATCCTGATGTTTGTTCCTTTTGGAACGTCAAGGCCGCCAAGCTTAATGTCGTTCAGAGCTTCCCGCGTCACGAAAGAGGCTGGCGGGTAGAGGCGGAGGGTCTCCTGGATCACCATTGTTAGCTGCGCAACATGGTTGGAATCATAGAAGACCAAGAGTTAGCAAAAGCTATGCCACCTAGTAGTTACCAAATCTTTGCTCAAAAATATTTTGTTTTGTTGGCCAGATATGCTATTCATCTTGTTAATATAAATACAAATTACTCTCTTTTTTCGAGAAAGAAAGAGAAATAAGCATACCGTTTTCAATTTCCGTAGCATGTCAAAATTTAGCGGTTTCCCCTGGCAAGTGTCGAGGACTTCCACCCGGAGCACCAATGCCAAAGGGCATGTACATGTGAGGGGGTTTGCAGGTGCCCGCTATGCCATTGGCAAACCTACCTGGATCAAATCTGTCAGCGTAGTTGCCCCACACGGAAGGATCCCGGTGAGCCAACGCGATCGGGATCCTGATGTTTGTTCCTTTTGGAAAGTTGAGGCCGCCAAGCTTTATGTCGTTCAGAGCTTCCCGTGTCACGAAAGAGGCTGGCGGGTAGAGGCGGAGGGTCTCCTGGATCACCATTGTTAGCTGCGTAAACATGGTTGGAATCATGTAAGGCCAAAAGTCAACAAAAGCTATGCCAGCTAGTAGTTACAAAATCTTTACTAAAAAATATTTTGTTTTGTTGACCAGATATGCTATTCATCTTGTTAATATAAATACACATTACTCTCTTTTTTCGAGAAAGAGAGAGAAATAAGCATACCGTTTTCAATTTCCGTAGCATGTCAAAATTTAGCGGTTTCCCCTGGCAAGTGTCGTGGACTTCCACACGAGCACGGGACTGCCATTCAGGGTGTGAAGCTAGAAGCATCAAACACCATGCAGCGGTTGTCGAGGTTGTCTCATGCGCCGCAAAGTAGATGCTCTTGCAGTTGTCAACAATGAAATCCTCAGGCGTGCATGAAGCAAATGAACCAGCTTTAGCACCCTCAATGATGGAGTGAAGGAGATACTTATTTTCAGAGGTTGCTGAATCATGTTCATGTTTCTTTGCTATGTCTAAAATGAGTTCAACATAAGCAATTCCCTTTATTTAATTCCTTAGCTGCTTTGTATGAAGGTATTATTCTGACATGTTTAAGAGCTCTTCATAATCATCAGTTAGTTGGAGTGAAGGAGATACTTATTTTCAGAGGTTGCTGAATCATGTTCATGTTTCTTTGCTATTATAAAAAATAGGAAAAATATCAGTTTGCTGAAAACCACCTACTGAACACATCAGTTTGCTGTTACTGCATCAAAATATCCATCTTGTATGCTTTAGAAAATTTCCTTTCTTTAATTCTTTAGCATGCAATGTTCATACACATTGAAACAGGAAGTACAGCAACTGGAGAATTGAATTTCACATCAGTAGATCCATTGGCAGCACCAAAAAGTACAGAAACTGGTGATGCATCCAATGCACAACCGCAAGAGACAATTAATTTGGAAGAAGATGAAACCTATTACTGCATCAAAATATCCATCTTGTATGCTTTAGATCTGTTTATCACCTTTTTTTTATCAAACATGCATCATATATGCAAGACCAACATGAGATATCACATTAAAATTAATCCAGTGGAAGTAAAATATATGTTTTTTCTGAATTCCAAATATTTGAGACAGAGAAAAGCCTCTGTTTAATCTCAATCTAAACAACATTTGTGCATTTACTTTTCGAAAAAAAAACATGCTAGTTTTGACATGTATAGAGTATCACAGATTCACAGATGTAACAAATCAATATTAAAAATATTAGTAAGAAAAATACAGGACATAAAGCACAGGTACACAAAAAATGAGAACATAGTGACCTATAGGCATCCATACAAACCCATTGTTTCTTCTCAAATAATTCAGATGGGCAAATAATGTCCTTTTTAAATTTCAAATAGCCTGAATTTTTAATATGGGCGCCACATTACTGCTGCCGCCAGCCCGTCATACCCCAGAATGAGGGAAATCACAAAAGAGAGAAGACTTTGGGATGAAACCATTACAGTATACAGAAAAATAGTATATACACCATTTCTTCAACATACCTACTTCCAGGGACACCAATAAGCATGCTTTGCTTTGCCATTGTCGTCTGAAGTTGTCGAATATTCATGAATATCTCCTTGCCTCCAGCAAAACTGCTTCCAAAAGAAGCCATTGATATAACATCAGCTGAAAAGTTTCTCAAGAACTCATCAATCACAATTTCTGCGCTAACATTTGTGCATTTACTTTTTTAAAAAAAATGCTAGTTTTGACATGTATAGAGTATCACAGATTCACAGATGTAACAAATCAATATTAAAAATATTAGTAAGAAAAATACAGGACATAAAGCACAGGTACACAAAAAATGAGAACATAGTGACCTATAGGCATCCATACAAACCCATTGTGATATGGCTGCTCCGGATGGCAGCGATGATACGCCCTCTTTCCCGGCCGGAGACCGGAGAGGGGGCTAGATGATCCCGCCGTCACAGCCGAGATGGCTGCCGATGGCAAGGTCTAAGGTAACTTGGCTATAACGGAGCCACCGACCGGTTTTCGTCAGCGCGCCTGAGACTGGATTTGGTGGCAACAAAACGTGCCATTTTCTCCTGATCTCTTTCCTTTTATTTCTGCTCCTTGAGCTGCTAACTTATCTCCTAGCAAAGGGGATCACAGACCCACACACACACTCCGTAACAACCATAGCCGGCTAACAGCTGATCCACCAACAAGATAGGAAACAAAACAGAATTAAACTTATCCAATCACTAACTAACCGGCTGGTGTTTGGTCTTACAGTAGTAGACCCAATCAAACCCACAAGCAGGTCCTTTAGCCACATCAATACTCCCCCCCGGGCAACAAGCTTGTCCTCAAGCTTGAAGTCTGGGTAAGAACGACGAAGAACCACCGCGTCCACCCAAGTGGCTTCATCCACTGGCTCACCTTCCCAATGCACCAAAAACTGACGGTGACCCCGGATGAAGCGTTGAGCCAACAATTGATAAGGCATCACCCGAGCCGGTGCTGCAGGAGTCGACACGCCATCTGGAAGAGAAGGAGCTGCTGCTGGGGGAGAACCTTTGAAAGCCTTCAGGAGCGACACATGGAACACATTGTGGATGCGGGCAGAAGGTGGCAGTGCAAGCCGGTAGGCCACTGCTCCTACTCGCGCCACAATCTGGTAAGGCCCGAAGAACCTTGGAGAGAGCTTGTGTTGACTCGAAGGACGCACCGAGAGCTGACGATGAGGTTGTAAGCGGAGCTAGACCCAAGAGTGCACTGGATACGAGAGTTCACTGCGGTGAGCATCGTGCAGCTGCTTCATTCTGTTCTGAGCAGTGGCAAGGTGGTGACGCGCCTGCTCCACCAAGGCATCGCGGTCCACCAAGTGACAGTCCACCACATCAATAGTTGTCGCCCCCTGGGAGTAAGGCACAAGGCTTGGAGGAGGACGTCCATAAACCAACTCAAAGGGTGACATGTGAAGGCCCAAATGGTAGGAGGTGTTGTAGCAAAACTCCGCCCATGGTAGCCATTTAACCCACGAAGACGGGTTGTCAGTGGCCAAGCAACGAAGATACATCTCAATTGTGCGGTTCACCACTTCAGTTTGGCCGTCGGTCTGTGGATGGTAGGCCGAAGACATGAGAAGATTAGTGCCACAACGCTTTAGAAGATCCTGCCAAAACGGGCTGGTGAACACTGGATCCCGGTCTGAAACAATACTCAGGAACCCCATGGAGTCGCACCACCTTGTCAAAGAACACCTCAGCAACTGCTGAAGCCGTGGAAGGTCCCTTGAGTGCAATGAAGTGACCATACTTGGACAGACGGTCAACGACCACCAGGAGGGCTGTCATGCCATGTGATTTGGGTAAGCTCACCACAAAGTCCATGGAAATGTCCGCCCACACATGATGTGGTACTGGCAGCGGCCGGAGAAGACCCACAGGGGACTGTGTGCTGGACTTATACTGCTGACATACCATACACTCTGCAATGTACTGCTCGACCGTGTGACGCTTGCCTTCCCAGAAGAAGTGGTTTTTAATGTGGTGTAGTGTCTTGTGGATGCCCTCATGGGTCAGATCATGGTAAGCAGCGACTATGCGACGTCCCAGGTTGGAAGAAGAGGGCACAAAGAGACAGCCAGATCGAAAGAGTAGTCCATCCACCGCTGTCCACTTTGAATCAGAAGGAACAGCTCCATCCATTAACTGAGAACAACGTTGCTGGACCTCTGGGCGTGCCTTCAGCTCAGTCCGCCACGCGTCCATGAGAGAGCTGGTCGGAATAGACAAGGCGGCACAAGAAACCACTGGTTCAAAGGCTCGTGAAAGCGCATCAGCAGCTCGGTTGGCACGACCCGGCTTGTATTCCACGACGAAATCAAACCCCATCAATTTGCTAAGCCAGTGTTGTTGCGGGGCGTGATGAGAGCCTATTCGAGGAGATACTTGAGACTGGTGTGGTCGGTTCGCACCACGAATGGTCGCCCCCAAAGATATGGTCTCCAGTGGCGAATTGCCTTGGAGAGCCCAATAAGCTCCCGCTCATAGGCCGCTAGACGAGCATGGCGGTCCGCTAGCCTTCGGCTATAGAATGCAATGGGATGATCACTCTGTTGTAGGACCGTCCCAATACCAGTGCGGGATGCATCACATTCCACCACGAAGGTGTTGTCGAAGTCGGGTAAATAGAGAACAGGGGATGATTGCAGGGCCCTCTTAAGCGCCGCCTGGAATGAGTTCTCCTCAGTGGACCACCTGAATTCTTGGCGCCGCAAGAGATTGGTCAAGAGCTCCGCGATCGTCGCATATTGCTTGATGAATCAACGATAATAACCGGCAAGCCCGAGGAAACTGCGCACCGCCGTGGACACGACGAGGGAGTCAACCAATCCATAATGGCCTGAACCTTCTTCGGATTGACAGCCACGCCATGACTGGAAATGATATGGCCAAGGTATTCCACCTCATCCTGAGCAAAAGCACACTTAGCACGCTTCAAGTAGAGGTTGTTACGCCGAAGACGCTCCAAGACTAACTGAAGATGGTGTAGATGCTCCTCCGGAGTGGCGCTGTAGATTAGAATGTCATCGAAGAAGACCAAGACAAATTTCCTTAAGAAGTCCGACAATACCTCATTCATCAAAGCTTGGAACGTGGACGGAGCATTGCATAAGCCAATAGCCATCACCAGGGACTCATAATGCCCATGATGAGTGCGGAAAGCTGTCTTCTCGATGTCCTCTTCACGCATCCTGACTTGGTGGTAACCGGAGCGAAGGTCCAGCTTAGAGAAAACCCGAGCACCATTCAACTCATCAAGAAGCTCCTCCACCACCGGAATTGGAAACTTGTCCTTCACGGTTTTGTCATTCAGAGCCCGATAATCCACATATAGCCGCCATGATCCGTCCTCCTTTTTCACTAACAACACTAGCGATGAAAAGGGGGACCTACTAGGACGAATAATTCCCTGTTCCAACATTTGAGCACACTGCCTTTCAATCTCATATTTCTGAAGATAGGGATAGCTATAAGGCCTTACAACCACTGGATCAGTGCCCTCCTTAAGGGATCAGTCCCCTCCTTGAGACAAATACGGTCACAATGCCGTGACGGTGGAAGGCCCTTGGGCTCCTGGAACAGATCATCAAAAGACCCTAAGAGGGACTCCAACTCACTGCTGCCCACCTGTAGTTGTAGCGATCGGGCCTTGGTCGAACGATCTCCCACTCCTCGCAAGCAGATGGCACTTCTCCCAGCTCCAATCATCACGCTCATCGTCTCGAAGTTCCATGTGACATTCCCAAGGGGTCGAAGCCACTGAACTCCAAGAACAGCATCAAACCCATCTAATGGAATCACCATGAAGGAGGCTTGGAAGGCATGCCCGTCGATGGAAAATTCTGCATCCACGCGACCTAAGCAGGGCAGACTTGCGCCATTGGCCACCCGAACCTGTTGCCCCATGCTGGACTGCTGCTGAAGTCCCATTCGGCTGGCTGCAAACGCACTGAGGAAGTTGTGCGTACTGCCAGTGTCAAGTAGGGTGTGGAGAGCATGTCCTTCCATGTTTATGATGACTTGCATAGTGGAGCCCTTCGTTGGTCCTTGCAGCGCCACGGCCGACAGCGCCGGTGCCAACTCCTCCATTTCTATCTCTGGATGTTCCTCCTCTGTATCTTCTTCAGACCACGCCTCTACGTAAAAGAGACGCTTACAACGATGGCCCTTGGAGAAGACTTCGTCGCAATTGAAGCAAAGCCCTTTGGCTCTCCTGTCTGCCATTTCATCCACTGAGAGTCATCGCCGGTAGGGGCTAGTGACTCCCCCGGCCGAAGCTGAAGAAGCGGATCCAGAAACTCCCGATGCAGAGCGCCCTCCGCCCGCCGGGATGGCGCTACCACGCTTAGCGGAAGCAAAAAAAAAGAGACCTTACAACTAAGAGGTCGTAGATTGAAATTCATAATCCAATCTTTTGGCAAACAGAAACCCGCACCAAATTTCTGAAACTCTAGTATTTCCATGAAGTATGAACTGACAGACACTAGTTATACAGTCGAGGGGCAAGGCGTCGACTAGAAAACAAGAACTTTGCTTCTAGAACTGAAGATGGAGATGGTATATGGTGGATTCATTCCCCCATCCGAACCAAGCAAGTGGAGCAAGAACGAGCAGGTAGCATACACACCGTGGAATTTCTCGATGGAGCCCTCGCCGCACGCACGGTGGGAGGAGGAGAACACGGCTAACTCGTCAGGAAAGGGGATCTCCGAAACCCGCAGCCACCGCAGGCGCGCGCCGGCGCAGCCGACGAACGCCGCTCCGCCGCCGGCGAGGAAGGCGAAGGCGAGCTGGGCCACACCAGGCAATGAACGGTGGCGAACTGGCGATGCACACCAGACAATGCGAAATGCAGATGAAATACGAGACCGGATACCATGCATACGTGTCCGCTCGTTGGAATGTTTTTTTCCCATAAGCGGATGGCACTCCGATTTTCATTACCAAATGGAAACGAAAACATGAGTTATAGTTATTACATAGAGTCAAAGTAATTAAAGAGCATCAAGTAGGTTGTTTGATTATCTGCATTCACAGATATTTGCATCTATAGATACAGAATTTTGCTTTTTTCTTGTGAATGATTACCTGCATCTGCTTTTGAGCTTGACTCCGTGGATACAAATTTTTCATGCAGCCTGCCTATGGGGAAACGTAGAAAATGGGTGTTTCTTTAGATGCAGCGTATGGGGCCACTGTCAGTCACCATATCAAGCCATGCATGCGTTGTTACGTGCAGTAAGTTTTTCTTTTTCCTTTTTTTGTATCTTTTTATTATTATATCCAATTACCATTACCGAACCGATTTTAAAAATGGATTTCTAACATTTTTCCAAACAAAACTAAACCACATTTGCTATATAAATTTTAAAATATTTATCTATTAAAAACTCAACCAAACACTGTCGTTGCTGTATCTACACATCCCGTATCACACCAGCCTAGCTGCGTCGGACGGGCCAGGCTCATGAGAGAAGGCAAAACCATGCAGCCTAAAAGTGTCTAGTAGATATAACACTTCATACCACCAGCAACAACGATAGATTCACACACAAAACAATAATTGAAATAGAAGATTCTATTGGACCCCCAAATTTTTTTGAAAAGATTTAGCATCTGCTTTTGACAAGAGCCTCCGTCAGAATGCATCCTTCCCACATTAAACTTCATTTGTTTTTAGCATTCCCTCCATCAGTCATTTTCCACCACTCGCATCCAAAAGACACCGTTGGAATGTTTTAAAAAATGCAATATATTTTATACCATGAGATGTTCGATAGAATGCCATAAAAATATTAGAGTAAAATGCACCGGAGGTCCATTAATTTGTAGTGTGGTGTCACTTAGGTCCATCAACTTCCAAACTGCAGTTTTTGGTCCATTAACTCTTTAAATTGTTCACTGCAAGTCCGTACCCTTTCGTTTTGTGTTTAGATCCGACGTGGCATGGACAACTTAAAGAGTTAATGGACCTGCAGTAAACAACTTAAAAGAGTTAATGGACCTGCAGTGAACAACTTAAAGCGTGGGGTCCATGACACGCCGGATCTAAACATAAAACGAAGGGATACAGGCCTGCAGTGAACAACTTAAAGAGTTAATGGACCCAAAACTGCAGTTTGGAAGTTGATGGACCTAAGTGACACCACGCTATAAGTTAATGGACCTCCGGTGCATTTTACTTAAAATATTACGATAGAATGGATTTTTCACAAATTAACCATGACAACCTAATAAAAACGTTAAATAAAGATGCAAACAACACAAGGAATATAAGACCAATTACTTGAGATGTTTGTGTAAATATCCATTAATTGTGATCGAACTCATTGCAAAGTTTCTCATGTGACACAAGCTACCACCCGTTCCTTGGTCACTTGACCCTAAAAAACATCGAGCTGCATTTTTCAACTGAAAATAGTGTTCGGCAATGCGCACGAGTCAAACGGACGCTCCTCATTAATCACTATTCGCTTTTCTTCTTCGAAAGCGGAAACGTAGCATGCGTCTCCTCTGTTCCGAAAGCGGGCTCCGCGATCCTCGACACCACGAGGGGCATCCCGAAGCCGGGCTCGACGGTGAGCCTGAACGCCGGCGAGTGGCGGTACCGCGGGGACGGCGCGAAGGCGAACCTGCTCAGCAGCCGCGCCACCACCAGCTTCAGCTCCACCGTCGCCAGGCCCTGCCCGATGCAGCTCCGGGGTCCGTGCCCGAACGGCGAGTACGCGTGCGCCGGCCGGCACGCCGCCGCCGCGCCGCCCGCGAACCGCTCCGGCCGGAATTCGCCGGCGTTGGCGCCCCAGACCGCCTCGTCGAGGTGAAGCACCGACCTCGGCACCTGCACCACCGTCCCCCGAGGCACTGCGAGGCCGCCGAGCTTGACGCCGTCTGTCAGCGCCTCCCGCATCATCATCGATGCCGGCGGGTACAGCCGGAGCGTCTCCTGGATCACCATCGTGATGGTCTTGAGGTGGCGGAGCGCGGCTGCGTCGAGGCGCGGCGGCGTCGAGCGGCGCCGCGCCCCTTCGCCGGAGAACCTCGAAAGCCTCCGTGCGGGCGCGGTCCTGCCACTCCGGGTGCGCCGCCAGCAGCATCAGGCACCAGATGGCCGTCACCGCCGTGGTTTCGTGCCCAGCGAAGTAGATCGTCTTGCAGTTGCCGACGACGAAGTCCTCCGCCTCCGCCGCCCCTCGCCCGCCCCGCGCGCCGTCGATGATGGCCCGCAGAAGGCTGCTCCGACCGCCGCAGCCATTGCCGCCGCCGTGCTCCTTCGCGACGTCCAGGATCAGCGCCCGGACTTCCGCTTCAAGCTTCTGTATTTCTCGGCTGCTCTTCGTCGGCCACATCTTGCTACAATGCAGGTGTTCTTTGATCTCAACTCAAAATGTTCTTTGATCGATGCGAAGGAACAAACTTTAATTTAATTTTCTTACCACAATGCAGAGATCCCCACGTATGAATCTTGCTGAGAGATTGCCTTCTGGAGCTGCCTAAGCCTGCGGAAAATTTCCTCCCCTTTCGCGAAGCTGCTGCCGAAGCAGGCCCTGGAGATCACATCTGCCGAAAAGTTCCTCAGGTAATCGTCCACGACGATCTCCCTGCTCCCTCCTGCACTGACGACCAACTTGTCCCATGATTCCAACAATGGAACAGCCGCATCCTCGATCAGCTGCATCATACCCTGCACATGTAGGCACGTTGTAGTTGCATCCGGGTTTTGGTTCATTCAAACCCATGATGAATGTAGCAATTGTGTGTGTTGTCAGTAACCTTGATCTTGTCCATGAAGAACTCTGGCGCGATGATCTTCCTCTGGTAGCTCCATTCGTCACCATTCACGGTGAATAGGCCTCCTCCAAAGAAAGGGGGCTTTACGGGATTTCTTCAGATAGTTAGGCTTCCCGAGCTCTGATGGTGCACATTTTTCAATGTCTCTCACCATGTCTGGGTCAGAGACGTGCAGTATCTCCAGAGCCCCTGTTGAGTATAGAAACACAGGACCTGTTCCAAATTCACATCTCAGTTACCTTACCTCTGTGAGGAGAACTGACCCGAGAGTGAACAGATGAAACGAAATCTAATTCATACAAGATTCATTTAGAATAGATCAAAGTTCAAACCTACGAATCAAATATACCTTTTCGAACCAGAGAGCCTGAGCACTGGCTCCAAAGTTTTATTTACAAAAACAGGAATCAAAACTGGTTGTTCCACTATTATAATTCAAGCCTTATGACCTTAGCATATCCCAGGAGATACTAGATGCTATTGCAAAAGGAAATCCACAGCCTCACACCTTTTCCAACTCCAAATTAATCATTGGGTCTCACGTCTCATCCGTGTAAGAATAAATTTAATGTTAAAAAGAAACAAAGAATCAATCTGTATAAACATTGCAGTTCTAAAATGTATACCATGAAAGCATAACTTCCATGTTATAAAGTAGCCGGCAAATATACAGTCTTCCAAGTGTAAACACAATCACAAAAAAAAAAAAATGTATAGTAACCACTCTACGAAACTATTAATCACAAATCAACTTTTGATCAAAACATCTATGTGACTATTAAAGGTTCATTGTGCTAACATACTATTAAAGGTTGAACACCATCTTCCTGAAAAGAGTGAACTGAAGTGTAAGGAAAATCCCTTCTATTAAGCAAAAATGTAAGGAAATGCTTTGAGTGACTATATTGGCACATATCCACAAAGTACACATAAAATTGCATGTTCAACTTCTTCAAGAAAATAATCATATATGGTTTAACCATATATACTTTTGAACGATAGATACAAATTTAACAGGTTGATGAAAATTCATAGGATTCGAAGCATCAGCAGAAATTCCTATTTTTCAAACATGTATTTGCAAAGGAGTTTATACCATGGTGAAAAAATGTAATAACAAAGTCAGATGTTAAGGTTTCCAATAATTTTAAGTATGGAAATCTCACACTTTCCTTTTCAAGTTCAACACCGCCCAAAAACAACTTACTGGTGGAAGTGCTGTGCTTGTTTTTCTGAGATCATTTAAGTACCAACGTGAATGTAAGGGGGCAGCCGTAACATAACAATGTAGTACAACTGTACAAGGGATTCAATTAATTCATGTTCATGACTATACTTCTATGTTTTGTTTTGCAAAAACACATTAGTTAAAAATGAGCACGTACCCCTTCAATACTAAAATAAAACTGTGAGTACCAGCCTACCAGGGATCACATTACCAGGATAAGTTTATATATGTAAGTATTTTAGTCTTGTGAAGTTGTGATCCAGAATATAAGAAAGTATATTGTTGATGAGTCATGACAACAATATGGTTAATATTTTGTGCTCTGAAGTCAACTTCTTTTTGCTGGGCCTTTCCTACAATATACTTCCTCCTCCGTCAGTTAACAAATATTGTTAATGTGTTACTACATGACGATTGACGAATATAAACCAATCTAACCAGTGAAAAATAATTACTAGAACGTGGATTAGGTTTTACTTACTATTAAAAAGGACAAGTTTTCCCGTCTGTGATGGTGCATGTCAATGACACTCATTGTTTAAAGAAGTTGATATTTTAGTATCAACTGAAGAAACAAAAAGTGAAACATTTGCTTATCTTGACCCCTCCTATAAAAAAATCTAGCTTATAAATCATCAGCACATTCCAATCAATCTTTTTTAACTGCTTCTCCATGGTGCGCATGCAACAGTTGTATGGGGCTACAAAGGTCTCCACAACAAGTTGCCGTTAAATGATCAAGATCATCGCATCAATTTGATTGTGATCAACACCTGAACATGGCAAGAGGAAATAACTGATGAAACAATTGCATACAAGACACATACCATAAGTTTCTCTCTAGACATGGAAGTGGGGGAAGAGGATGGAGATGTTGTTGTCTTGCTTCTGCACAGGCTTAAGCTCTTGTTGGATCTTTTTGATCTCTCTGGTGTTGCCATAGAGCAAAGCAGGCTTAGGGCCCTTGATTCCTTGCCTTCTCAACTTCCTCCTTATCTTCTCCGGCCTGAGCCATAACAAGTTGCACAAGTACAAGGCTGCTAAGCCAAGAAGAAGAACAAGCAGAACGATCAATTTCTCCATGAGACTTAGATATTCAGATACAAGGTAGCTAAGCCAAGAAGAACAAGCAGACAAGCAATTTATACACAAGAACAATGTAGCTAAGTCAAGAAGGAGGCAATGGGGAAGTGTTCTCATCAATCCGAGGCAATGCTAGATATAGCAAGGCATGAAGGTAGGGTTGATTGATCCAAGTGAAAATAGCCTTATATTTGTTTGAGACTGACTGACTGAGAATGTGAATTCTATAATTTGATTTTCAACCCTAGCAGAGCCAGCCTTGAAGCCAAGTGCGTGGGTGGTGCTGCTCGGCTCGGCTCCTCACTCTCCATAAGTGGGCTGCAACGTGATTTCATCATGGGCGTTGGATTACGCTGGGCGGCTGGGATCTCCCGTGCACATGGTTTGCACAAGAGCCACCGTTTGCACGGGATCCGTTGCCGGTGGCAAGGGCGCTGGGCGTGGAGGCCAGCCACGTGTCGCCCAGGCGACACTCCCCACCGGCTTTGTACTAGCAACGCGAGCGTAGCGTACAAGCGAGCGAGCTGGAGAGCGAGCACTGGGCGGGGAGGCCAGCCACATGGCGAGCCACCGAAACTCCTACTCGGGTTTGTATTATTTATGATGATGATGATATGATGATATATGATGCTTATCTCTACATCTCAAGTGACTAGTGATGAATAAGGATAAACCATTTCACTAAGATTAACCGCCATATTCTATCACGCAAAATCCTCCTCCAGTGCTCACCCCTCCGTCCATGCCGGTGGCGCATTGAAAATTGGGGGTTCACAATTATATGAAAATACACAGTACAAACATCCAGTATAAAGTTGGTACATAATATGCATCCAATATAAAATTGGTACATAATATTCTGTCAAAAGTTGGCACTTAAACAAAAAGGTTTATAATTTATAAAAGTAGTAAATTGTGAAATAATTGATTCAAATAAAGTCTTATATAAAAAATAGGAAAAGTATAGATTACCCCCGGCCCTGAACTATTGCCTTAGTATAGAATACCCCCTCAACTCCAAAACTAGAAATTTAACA
This sequence comes from Raddia distichophylla, assembly GCA_005191435.1. Classification (NCBI taxonomy): domain Eukaryota; kingdom Viridiplantae; phylum Streptophyta; class Magnoliopsida; order Poales; family Poaceae; genus Raddia; species Raddia distichophylla. Next base: position 4,460,447 of record SPJY01025686.1, on the reverse strand, counting down.
CACTGAATTTTGTAAACCGGATAAATTAACCGATTACCCCCTGACTCGGTTAATTTTCAGCTGGTTTTGGACAAATAAAAACTGTACATGAAAGCAGCCTATCTAATACACGGCGTAAGCCACACAGAACATGTATTCAATTCATCAAACAGAACATGTATTCAATTCATCAAACAGAACATGTAAGCCACACAAGGCACATAAGTAATTAGGTTCATATAAGCAACAGATTTAAGCAATTATGAATTTGTAGCTCTTCTTCATGTGCTTGATCCGTGGCAGCCTTAACATGCATGATTGACTTCTCCTTGTTGGCTTCAGTGCAATCTCAGTATGGAGCTGAGAAGCCTTCTCCTTGTTGGCTTCAGAAGACTGCATCGACTCTGCTTCCTGACTACTCCATGTGAACAAGCTTGAGAAGGGTTCATCGTGTTGGCATCTTTTTTGCTGACAACATGGGGTTCGAAGCCAGGTGGACCAGCCCAAGAAACTGCCTGAGAATGACCACGAACATGGTTTGACACAGAAGAACCTTTCTCAGCAGCTGAACCGACAGGATTTGACTCAGGCAGGCCTTCAAGTTGAGTTATTTGAGCAGCAGCAGCAGCATCAGTTGCAGATGAAATGCCTTGTCCCTGGTTCTCAGCTGATGCGGCATACACAGATTGAGCAGCATAATGGTATGGCCAGTCTGATGTCGGTATTCCAACTGCCATCGTCAAGGGGTCAGGAGATGTGAAGTGGGCGTAGAAATGTGCTATGTAGCTGCTTATAGCACTCGGCTGAACACCAGCTATTCTGACCTCCAAGACATGTCCGTCCAGTAGGTAGCCATTCATGTTTGTGATTGCCACGGCAGCAGAGTAAGGATGAGCAAATTTGACAAATCCAAATCCCTTGCTCACACCTGTGTATCTATCAACAGC